>JALHLI010000015.1:3840000-4440000 GCA_023349425.1 Anthopleura sola | reverse complement strand
AGTAGTTTTTGTATGGCTATAAGAAACATAGAACAAAAAGAACGGAGCGCGCGCCTTGCCGTGACCGTGTCAGTACTATATGCAGTGTATGGAAACATTCGACATTCCGTGCTGTGTCCGCACCGCACCGGTACCGTGCCATGTGCCGTAGCTTTTCACACTCATACGAAATCTGCTCTAAATGAAAGATTGATATGTCCGCCACAACAGTCGGAGTCAATTTAATCAACCCAGGAATCATTCAAAATACGAAATTACTTTCCTGTAGGGTAATGCCAGTTTTCAATTAATATTTTTGTTTTAATTACCAAAATATGTTGTAGTAGAATTTTGGTGAGTTTATTTGAGAGTCACTGGTAGTAAAACACACAAGAAAGAAAGAAAGAAAGAAAGAAAGAAAGAAAGAAAGAAAGAAAGAAAGAAAGAAAGAAAGAAAGAAAGAAAGAAAGAAAGAAAGAAAGAAAGAAAGAAAGGAAGAAAGAAAGAAAGAAAGAAAGAAAGAAAGAAAGAAAGAAAGAACAAAAGAACGAAAGAAAGAAAGGAAGGAAGAAAGAAAGAAAGAGAGAAAGAAAGAGAGAAAGAAAGAAAGAAAGAAAGAGAGAAAGAAAGAAAGAAAGAAAGAAAGAAAGAGAGAAAGGAAGAAAGAAAGAAAGGAAGAAAGGAAGAAAGAAAGAAAGAGAGAAAGAAAGAAAGAAAGAAATATCATGCAGGTTTCCAGATAATTTGAGTACCAGACATAATTAGAAATACAATTCTCAGATCTATTTAACAGACTGCATGTAGTGACTCGAATATTATCTAAGCTTAAGCCTTCTTCAAAGAAAGGCAATAATAGTGATTAAAAGGCAAACTAGATTACTTTTCATCCAGCTAATTAGGTACCCCAGACTGGAGAATTTCTATCTCAATAAACTATCTTCTTAATGAAGGTATATTATGATCTAGATAAGTCTGTGTGGGCTGGTTTCTCTCACGAGACAATTATTGCTATATTGAAACAGACGACAGAACAAAAACAAAGTGAGTTCAATACCACCAAATCAAAAAAGACTACAATGCACTGCGCACCGAAAACATTACAATACGCCATTTTCTCTGCCAGGCAAAATGGCGGTTTTGTAGGTGAAGTTTGGTAATCCAGTTCCATCGGTCTCTTTATTCAAGCTAGAAGTTTTAAAACCATCAAGATATAATGATAGGTAGTTATCTTTTGCTTTTCGTGAGATTTTATAAATGTTGGCAACGAATCTACGGTAAATTTTCTATGTAAATAATAGGCGCGCAGTGCATTGTAGTTGACTAGGATTCTTTAATATTTCGATAAAGTTAGTCACCAAAAACTTACAAAGCCTACACCGACGAGGATCATGGGAAACATTTCACATCCATCAAGTAAAGCTTTTGATCCAAACTGCAGATTGAGGATGCTCACAGGAAGTGAAACTGAAACTGGCAAAAGATCTCAAGTTCATCAATAGTTATCAAGCAGTTGAAACACGTTAAATGTATCTTCCCATAATCCTTGCCGGTTTCAGACTTGTAGCTTTTCAGATGACTGACTTGAGTAAAGTAAGTATACAAAAATAATATAATTTGACAGTATTCACAGAGTAGCTCTTCTTCCTGTAACCGAAGCAAATGAGATTTTCTTTTTTGTATATGGAATTTTTCGAATTTGCTTTTTGCGGAGGGAGGAAAACAGGCCAGAGAACCCTTAAAAAAACCCACGAATCGTACGAGAGAACCAACAAGCAACTCAACGTACATACGATACGGAATCCGCGTACGGGAATAGCAGATATTAGAGGTACATTCCATTGCCTTTAAACAGCTAGTTAACGTCGAGGCATTTGGGTCAACAATACAGTAAAGGTATGGAAATTGATCCAAATGCCACGACTTAAAGCAATGCTCCCGTTTCGAGTTCTCTTTTACGCTGTGTTAGCCTCAAAACCGTGTAATATATTCTTTTATTCAGTAACAGCCCGTGGAAATTCAAGAGATCTGTGTGTAAAGAAGACAATAAAAATACTTTGAAATTTCACGAGTTTTATCTAAATTTTTGCATAATTTACGCACAATTGAGGCTAACACAGCGTAAAAGAGAACTCGAAACGGGAGTATTGTTTGAAGGCCATGTAGTGTAACTCTGATATCTGCTATTGCATATATTGAACCCTGTTGCAATCGCATTGGCGAGAGGTGAGCGGTCCACCAAACTGCACCACCTGTGCCTCCGTGTTCTTGACGTCTTTACTTCAAATACATCGAATGAGCTGAAACAAGAATGGGCTCCTGCTGAAACTAGTTTTCTTAATTATAGCGCTTTCTTTCGAGGAAGAGATGGCATATGATAATATGTGATATACTTCTCATTTCAAGATACATTATCATATGGATAAACAGTAAATGAAATTGGGGATTTATCTTAATTTTAATTTTACTTTATGAGAGATTAACTTGACACTGTCGAAACATATTCCTTCAGTATTATCCTTCGGTTCACAATCGGTTTCATGTCCAGGCAGTTCACCAGCCAGCCGGTTTTGTTTGCTTTTTGTATCTTTGATGATCTATCAGTATAAAAGAAATATCCCATCGCTTTACAATAGACCCGTAACCTCATGACGTTTCAAACCTAAACTACATAATCCTTTTCAAAATCCCTTTCATATTCAAATCATATTAAAACTCCTTTTAGAATACCAAGACAATAGTGGGAAAATTATTACAACAAGCAATGCTACCTGGAAGTGTAGATATAAAACGTCATTATGCTTGAGGCCTATTGGCAAGAAATCAGCATGTGTCTAGAACTAATGCAAATTAATGAGTTCTCTTTAGGGGCAGTTATAATAAAGTACATATCAGTAATACTAACGACTAGACGACAACATATTGTTTGTGGTTTTATTCTCAGTCTTTTGTTAAGCAATTAAGCGAGGGATAAGGATGATAATATATAAGGATCATTAAGAGCAATCTGATGGAAGATTCCCGACCGTTTTAAAGTTTTCTAGTACGTGATGTGATGAAGTGAATATGGATGTTGCTAAAATAGGAATAAGAGAGCGAAACGTGATAGAATAGAAAAGAAAAACAGAAGAGGAGAGGAGAGGAAAGCAAAGAAGAGAAGAGAAGAGAAGAGAAGAGAAGAGAAGAGAAGAGAAGAGAAGAGAAGAGAAGAGAAGAGAAGAGAAGAGAAGAGAAGAGAAGAGAAGAGAAGAGAAGAGAAGAGACAAGCAAATGATGGGGGAAAGCTGTTTAATTGTCAATAACATTGTTTTGAGACGTTTTGGGCATAGCCTTTTCCTCAGTAAAAGCGAGGGTGTTCTCTTTCCGGCACGTTCTTTGCTCGAGGATGTTTTGGTCTTTTTACTAAACTAACGTAAACTCATAATTCTTTTTTCTTGTCACAGAATCTTCCAAAATCCATTCTTTACCACCACCTTTGAAGCCCTAATGTTCAGAATATTAACATTCATCTTTAATAACTGTGATTGGATAGTGTTTATGTTCGTGCTTTTTGATTGGTTCACTGATATAACGGAAGCCATTTCAAAGACTTCGTGCTGTATATTTCTCTACTCATTCCGAATATGCTGCCGTAGGGCGTCCCTCAAATTCTGAGACGTTAGTTGTCACTTTTGACAAAAGAAGTTGTGCGATTTATTAGCCTTATTAGCCATTTTAAAATTTAAAAGAAAAAGCATGAATGCGATGCGGCAGAGCTTTTTGTTCTCGTCCAATTTCAGTCCCACAATCCTACGCAAAAAATGCCAAATCTTCTCGTAATTTTGTTTAATATCATAAATTGTCTTAATCGTTCACTGTTCAGTAAAAATAAAACAAAGTTGCTCCTTGTGGTCCTTCTAGTACTCTTTTAAACAGATACTGCGTAGTTGTTTGTAGTTTTTTAGTTGTAGATTTTAATTTTACTGGGAAAACTGCTGCAACAGTGATCAATTCGCCATTGTTGAGTCGAAACCGCTGAGCGTTTGACAGCACTTGACCATAGACGAAAATAACACCCAAACTATTTCACACTTGAGAAACGAATTTAGACAATATTACTAAGTGTTATTCTCTTTATCAGGAAGTCCAATATTACACAAGCAAAAAGAATATATATATATTCCCAAGATTCGTCGCTTGAGCCGCTGTGACTTGCGTTCAATTCATGTTCAGGTGAGTTTAAAAAAACATATAAAAATATTTTAAAGACAGTTTATCATTTATAGCCATGTTCTCCGCAAGATTAGCTTTTATCAGTTTTGTTGGCAAAAACTTTGGACGATAAGACGCCCCCATAAACTGATAAACGAGAGAGCTATCTGACAAAAATGAGCCCCCAATCATGCGCACGCATAACGAAGTCAACTTTCAACTGGTCACTTATGAGCCTACGTTCCAATCCAAAATGGCGGACGTATCATGTAACCCAACTCGGCGCACGTTCAAACGGATAAAAGCTGAATCGCGACAAAGGTTACCTTTCGTAACGAGCAAGAACAACAACTGAACAAAAACCACAGCACAGCCAAAAAACAAAGCAGAAAGAGAAAAAACGACAAAGGTACCTCTGCTAGCAGGATACTTAAGTTACTTTGATTTAAACACACTTTGCGTTTTGGTTTCCAGCTTCATGCTTTTTCTCTCAACGGCCTATCGTTGAGATGAATGCAGCTCATATCAGGCGGAGCGGACAAAAAAGGAGTTCGGGATTGGAATAATCAGGAGGACAAAGGAATAAGTTTCCAATTTTGAGAAGATTGAAATTCTTTTATTTTGTCCTCCAAATTGAGCTGCTTTTGACGTCATGTGAAAGGGAACAATATCAAAATACCTTAAACTGAAAATTTCAAATTTCTTTTGTTTCTGTTTCTTAAAACAGACTGAAAAGCTTAAATTATAAACAGTCGAACCTTACGCGACATATTTGCTATTGACAAGACACTTTTACCAACCTTGTTGCGACACATTTTTTTCTAATTTTCTAAAAATATCTTGCATTTTATATTTTAGTTTTCTAAAAATATTTTGCAGTTTTCTAAAAATATTTTAAATTATCTTGTATCTAAAAATATTCAATGTGAGTTGTTTGTCTCTATATACTTGGCCTCAGACAGTAGGAGGAACAATAAGTTAATTATATGAATGAATACTTGTCAAACGAAACAGCCCACATACATACACTTAATTGTGATTATCTATCGACACTAAACCTCGTCTCGTTAATATTATATTTTCTTCAATTTTACGAAATCTTACTTTTTAGTCGTAAACATTAATTACACCAGAATCAGTAACTGTACTGTCCATAAACCATTCTATAACCTTTTTATCTAAGCGACAAGCTGCTTTGAACTTACCATTAACTTACATTAATTTAAGTAAGACATTACAAACCACTTCATGGGCAAATGCTCAACTAACAATATAACAATAGAGGCGATGTTCGAGGACATAAATGTGTTTTTGGCCCGACTCAGGCTCATTTTAGCCCGAGCGAAGCGAGGGTTAAAATGAGCACTGAGAAGGGCCAAAAACATATTTATGCCAGAGAACATCGCCTCTATTACTATTATTATAACTTTTTAGGGCATTTACAAAAGGAATAAACGACTACATATTTTGAAAAATACGACATCACGTCTTATTGGCTGATGGCAGCGGGCTAAAATCTATTTTAGCCCGCTGATTTTCGTATTTTAGCCCGCAAAATGCGCCACTGACAATGCCCTATAAAGTTATAATAATAGACTGATGTGAGGCGTTACAATGTATAATTTTTCATCTTGTCACCCCTTTTTTGAATTGCTTTAATTACACTGATAATTTTAGCTTTCGTCATTACACTTTTATTTCTAAGAGTGTCTGATATGTTCTCAGATAAAACATCTCATGAATAGTCTAGTATTATATAATTATAATTAAAATAAATGAAAATCTCATTAACATTGGTTTGAAGAAAGCGCCAAGGTATAAATAGCATGGCAAATCTGTGTTATTTAATTAAACAACATAGAATATTGAATGTAGTTGTACTAGTGTATGAGTTAAAAGTGCGCGCGCGGTTCGAATTTCCGGACATATTAATAAATGAATCATTACGCATCAATACTACATTTTCTAAAGTAGTACCCGAGAAATCCTCGGTAACAACAGGAGCTTACAGACGCTCAATTAACTTGTATTTAGCTTTTAAGTTGTGGCATATACTTACGGGTCCAACTGCTTACGAAAACTAAGCTAAAATAAGGCAAAAATAAAGCAAAAATGTTTTTTTTTTCTCAATGATTTAACCATCAGCTGTAACAAGGAGAACTTTGGACAAGAAATCCTGACATGAAGAAGAAGTAAGAAAAATCTTTATATCACTGCTTTTCGTTTAGGACAGCGGAAGTCGTTTTTCTATACGATTGACGTCAAATTTAAAAGCTCTGTCATTTCTGCACCTGAAAAATTTAATTGTCGATCTAAAATAAGCTAGTGTTCATAAGAATAGCCTTGAATGGTTGAAAGGGAAAAAAAATGTTAAGAAATAGAACAAACGAACCGTTGACTAATATAGAAAATTCATTGAATAAAAACAATAGAGTTGAGGATTTAGCAGTGACCTTTCCACGCAGTTGCTCTTCATCCACTGAAATTCCAATTGGGATTCAGAAGTTGATTTTTGTGGAGAGAGGAAAACCGGAGACCCCAGAGAAAAACCCCTTCGAAGCACAGGAGAGAAACAACAAGCAACTTTACTCACATAGGACATCGAGCCTGGCGGGATTGCTTTCAAATGATTTAGGAGTAAAGCGGAAGAACTAAGGAAAAGAAGGAAGACGCTGGCGAAAAAACAAAGGAAGATGTAGATAAGTAAACACGATAGGTTCCGTTACATGTATAACAGCCTGGCTAGCTAATAGCGCGTTCAACCTCATAGAATTTGGTTTAGGAAGTTTGAAACTTCATGCTGTGAGAAATGTCGGTTTAGTATTCCTCAGGGCAAATTAACTCGTCACCGAATCATCTTTTCATTTTCAACTGTCAGATTCGTTTGATCAAATATGGGTCTGTCATGATCAGTAACTTGATCTGATATATATTTTCAAGCAAGTCTTTACACTTGCGGATACATTTGTCCGTTGTACTGTCTTTTTACAGCTACAGGAAGGAACACGTTGGTCTTACAGTCAAATGGCTTCCGCCCTATGAACCAATCAAAAATCAGGAAATCCTATTTACGCCATCAAATGAATTTGTGTTCGGAATTTGAAAGCCTTTGAAATGTAATGGCATTATACAGGCTTCCTAGAATAGCGATAAGTCCTGCACAGGATAAGACCGACATTTACTTTAGTGCTGCCTTTAAAAGGTTTTTGGGAACTCAAAAATGTTGGTTTTCGTTGATGAGTTTATAACCTTTGGAAAAGTTGCGCAGAAATCACCTTTTCCCCCGCGCGCCACGAATGTATAAAATTACTTTTTCTGCTCGAGGCTATTTTACTGGAGCTAAGGAAGTACGCTCGGCTTTTTTGCTTAGTTTCTTTGTACAGTGCTTAGCAACGGTTTTCAATCTAAGGATGTTTACTTACTTAATGTGTTTTTGCGTCCTCTAAGTATTTCAAGAGGAGTACTTTATTCTCGATGTGTATCGGACGTCAGTATGCAATTAATATAAGAGTCACGATAACCACTCATTTCCATATCACTTTTCATTTCAAAAGTCATCTACAAGTGAATTGCTTCATCATTTTCAACTTGCTTGAGGGAAAGTAAGGTTTTCGCGCTTTATTTCGTAAGCAAGATATTCTCATAGTAGAACAAGCTCAAAGTAAATTTAGCTCAAAATTCCAAATATTCTGAAGCTGCCAATTAGGGCTCGGTAAAGCTTGTGGCTCGCATCCAAGAACATTTTTAACGTGAAAAATAAAATTGGAAAAACAAAACACGATTCTGGCCGAAGAACAAGCAAGACCCCGCGATTTAAGGTAAAGCTTAATGCTTCTTATTACAGGCTCTTCATAGAGACTTCTGGATCTCAATCTAACCAAATTCACTGCGAACTGTAACTAAAATAATCATTTGATAGTTCCTATCAATTCAACGAAAAGCTTAGCTTCTGGGCCATTATTAACGTTATCAGTGTTATTTTTCGAAATCCTGAATCCAGAAAATTGTTTGTATAATATTGAGTTGAAACACTGCGTCAATGATTATGATTCGTGCTAAAACTAATGTAAATATCAAATGAAATACTATATAACTTCGATCCTATCATTTGAGCTGAAACTGAGCTTGACGCCTGGGCCTTTATATACTGTTTGATATACGAGCAGGAGTGTTTTATTGGGTTTAAAACACAAGGTGAAGCCGAGTGGGTTTAGACACGATCTGCGAGTTTATTAATATTTTTATGTGTGTTCACATGTTCTACTGAATTTTTTACGAATGAACCAAGTTTGGCAGAGAAAATCCTAGTTAAAGTTTATGGAAATGAAGATGACATTTTATCACATTTAAAACCTCCTCCATGATTCTATTTAAAACCTCCTCGATGATTCTATTGTGTTCTCCTCATTAAATATTCATGAGTTTTTTAAGAAGTTATCAATAATATCATTTTTCAAAATAATGAATTGAGAGAATTGTTTGTATAATATTTATCTTACACACTATCATTGCGATTCGCTTTTTGTCTTTAACGAAGTGATTATGAACACTTGAAAATTAATTTCACAATCTCAGATGATGAGCTGTGGATGATAAGAGGCTTTTGGCTTCTTGACAATTTGATGAGTTCTTGCCAAGACTGGCATGAATAGCTGAGAAAAAATGGCCTTTAAATGACTGACCTGCTAGAAGCGGATTGTTCTTCGGGCTTAGAATTAATTTTAACATTAATTTTATCGAAAAAACCAGAGTCAGGGTATACTGTACCTAACTCACGATTTCGAACCCTGTAACAATTTCTCTGCTGATCTAAGTTGAGGAACAGCTAACTCACATATCGAACCCTGCAGCAAACTCTAGGCTAACACTTATGTTAACATATAAGTCAATGCATAGTTAACTCGCAGATCGGATTGAAATTTAGCTTTAACTTGTTTTTAAGTTTAAATTTAAAGCTTAAAGTTTTGCGCAGGGAGGAAAACCGGCGAACCCGCCAAAGAAAACCCCTCGAATTATGTGAGAGACTAAACAAACACAAAATCACAAACTATGAACAATGTGCTGCAACTTCTTTCACGTGTTTCTAGTAATTTATTTATCTTTTTCTACTCTTTTTCCGTTTAGAGACCTTGTTAAATTGCTATGTTTGTTCAGCTGACTTTTCGAATGACTGACAAAGATAAAAAACAAATTTCCACTTTAACTTTAATTTTTATTTTGCTTAGAACCTCCCTACAGCACATAAAAAAAAACTCCCGTTAATTCAATTTTATTTCATTTTTATATTTTTTCCCACTTAATTCTAATCTGCTATTCATTTTAACTTTAATTCCAATTCTTAACTTGCTTGGAATTTTCCTGCAGCACATTTAGAAATCCTCTTCAGTAATTTCAATTTTTTTATTTATCTTTGATATATTTTTGTTTTGTTTTTGCGCTTAACGGGGCCAAGAAGGTTAAAAGTGTTTCTTACTTGACAAGCGCAAGAACAATAAAAAGATTAATTAAAAAAACTAAAATCTTTTCCTGCTGGCAGAGTCTTTTTCTTTTCATTTTCTTTAGCTGGATCAGCATTAGAGAGGAAATGGAGAACTGACACCAAAATTCACTTGCGCATGCGTGAGCGTTTCCAAGGTAACGCGTGACATTTGAGACGCTATCTTGTATAGCAGGCTCATTTTTGGTCGGCAGCTTAGAATAATGACATGCACTGTTGTTGAGTGGGCTAAACACGTGTATAAGATTTCTCGTCCAAAGTCTTGGTTGGCGGCTACTTCAAAGAAAGTGACGGTTGGAGGCTCCTTTTACCCGCGAATGCCGATCCAGCGAAAAAAATAAAAAGGAGACTCTGCCAGCAGGGAATTATAAAATCCCTAAAGCTAGATATAACTATTTTATCACAAAACAATATCCTTAACAGAATAGCCTAGAGTACCTAATCATATACTTGACTCGTTTATAATTAGAGTAGCTGGACTTTTGAGGACCATGCGAAGATCAATTCAAGATACCCCATGCACAAATCCAACGAAAAACAACCTCTTAATCTCGTTCAGTATACCGAGCCATAATGATAATGGCAAGCATTTAAAATGATAACATGCTTCGTGCTCTAACACAGCGAGTACGACTTGTGGCAAGTCTAACAACGTTTTTTTTTATTTTAAATATTCATGTGCTCTTTTCATTTATGGTATTCATATTGAAACAACTGCTCGATTTCAAGGGGGTAGGGTCACGTGACCGGTTAATTCAAGTCTTCTGGTAAGTTCGAGATATATTTGATGATTTGACAAGTAAGTTCAATACTCAACAACGCTTTATAATCGAATCTACAGCACTACATATATATATATATATATACTGCGGTTTAATGGAATTTTGAATGCGGAAAATATTTCGTTTTGACAAGAGATAGCCCATTGCGCGCCTAGCTAGATTCCAGAACACCTGGCCTTGTTGATGTTTTATTACACCAGAATCAGTCACTGTACTGTCCATGAACCATTCTATAACCTTTTTAACTAAGCGACAAGCTGCTTTGAACCTACCGTGTTCTGTGTTGTGTACATTAACTTAAGTAAGAGATTACAAACCACGTCATGGGTAAATGTTCAACTAACAATAGACTGATGTGAGGTGCTACGATGTATAATTTTTCATCTTGTCACCCCTTTATTGAAATGCTTTAAAAGTGCTATTTGATGCGCCTTACTTTGTAATTTTTTTAAGCAGCTCCTGGCGTTATCACTGTAGATATAGGCTCTTCCTATTTTATAAACAAAGGACTTGTTATTGCTTTATTTTTCCCTATACAAAAAGTCTTACCTCCTTTGGGCGTGATGTTTTCTCACACTCGGACAGAATGGCACTCGTTGAGTATTACTTCCTTCTTTACCGGCTAGAAGCTAGTATATAACGGACTATCCTCTAAAATTGATGCAACTCAAACAAAGAGTCTGTACTACTTACTTCGTAGAGTTTCCGAATGGGTAAAATTATACAAACTTTGTTAACATTCCCATAAAACAAGCTCGCGTAAAACCGTGAGGCTATTCTATGTTTTTACAGCTGATGATAAATACTGAAAACAGCAATAGATAATACTAATAAGATGTTTATGATGGTTCACTGATTTTGTCTAATCTTCTTGTTATTAATAGATTTATAAGAGACGTTTCAAGACTGTTCCAACGTAAACGTAAACGTAACGTAATTTATTCTATGTTCAGTTTACATTACAGCTGATGATAAATAAAACAGCAATAAATAATACTAATAAGATGTTTATGATGATTCACTGATTTTGTCTAATCTTCTTCATCAAGTTCAACTTTAGCTTCTCTTTTAACGTCAAGATGTTATTGATAGATTTAAGAGAGACGTATCAAGACTGTTCCAACGTAAAGGATCCATATTTGTTTGGCTTTTAGCACAGATTTGGTCAGTGCACCTCACTATTTCTGCAATTTTTATCTCTATATCGATACGGGGTGACCAGAAGTTGTTTAATTTCAGGTTCCAATTCGGTTAATGTCCGGTTTGTTATCGTATGATATCGATTTGTTTTCTCTCTACAAAAGGGTTGATGATGATGAGATTTTCTACCTTGATATCGATGAGGAAGGTAAAAACAACCGAAATTGAAAAAGATAACAACAAGATATACATTTTAATATATAAACGTGTAAGTCTATAGGTAATTAAAGTTATAGTCATCACCCGTACTAGAAGCAATCACGAGTATAAGATCAGACCGAAAGCTGCTCGTACCAATTTTTTCGACGTTACGTTAGTGACTTGAACTCTTTACAAGGAGACGTTGTTCACTCATTTAGTTTAACTCATTTAAAGCTTAAAATAGTGCTTAAAGCAGTAAAAATCTCGATATAAACAACTTGCTTGCAACTCGCTTTTACCTTTTCGCGTAATGTGTGACGTCATGTCGAGCCGTGTTATGTAGCCACTGACATTTGATTGACATTTCCTGTCAACGCGGCAACACTTCTGAGTGGCTGTTAAAAACAAGTTTTGCTTTTTTTCTCCAAAAACTAAAAAAAATTCTAAATTTTTTTTCCCGACAAACAAAAGATATTTTGATAAGCAATAATTTAAGATCTTTTTAAAAAAATTAACGATTATAGTGATTTTGTGTCCCTAGTTACCTTAAGTCACCTAAGATCATGGTTATCTAATTAAGTCGTTCGTGCTACACTGTATTTTAAATCAGGGTTTTCGTATTTAGAGTTTTTTTTCCCCTTGGGAATGTAGTCTTAGTATGCGAATTTAGTTTTCCCCCTACTGCCCTCCTCTAACCACTTGCTCTGCTTATTTATTCATTTTCTTTTGCAATAGTTTACAAATAGTGATTAAAGATTAAAGAGCGTTAATCTCCAAATGTTATCAGTATCTAGCTATACCTGTAAGGTCAGCCGATGCATGGGCCAATTTGAATAAGATCGAATCGTGCTAATATTTTTATATGCAAGGTATTGGTGTCGTATTCAATGGTATCTAGGCAACGCAATATCATCTAAATATTCGTGAAAAATCATGAACATTAATTCTCTAAAAATAAGTATTATTGTCTTCATACAAATTATCATTCGAATTGATAAAATACGTGTTGTGCCTGGGGATATTTTTCTATCCATCCGCTGTTTTTGACTTTGAACTTCTTTATCATCCTATTATCAATTTATTTCCTATTTATTTGCCCCTACAATCTGGCTAGTTCCTGTTAAATCTACTACATAATGTTGCCAGGAGAACAAGCAGAGTTCATTTAATTCAGTGCAATTTTTGACATTCATTTCAAACAATATTAAATGTGTATAAATACAAAGCATTATTGATTGTTTTTTTTTTTCGTCGCCAGACACTGATGGCTATTTTTAAACTTTGAAAAATAACGTCTATAAAAAGCGGACCAAAGGGACGCAAACAGAGGAGGAAAGTCTCAGATAAAAATAAGGTTAGTGTCGAATGCAGGAGTCATTCTTTCTATCTTTAATTGTGGAGTTCGTAAAGTAAATAGCAGAGGTGCCCTTTATTACACTAAACGAAAACTTCTGAGATTAGTGTCGCAGGGAAGCACGGGTGGTGTAGCGGTGAGATCTAGAGCGTTTGCCTCTCAACTATGCGACCCAGGTTCGAGTCGTATGTCTGTGGAATTTGCTCGTTCTCTCCTGTGCTTTGGGAGTTTTTCTCCAGGCTCTTCAGTTTTCCTCTCTCGCAAAAATCAACGTCTAAATTCTAGTTCGATCTAGAAGGACGTAGATGAAAATTACCCTATGCAACTCTAGCTATCCCGGGGGGGGGGGGGGGGGGGGTTTAGGATTTTTATTAGTTGAGGGGGCAATTTTAGACAATCAACAATCAGTACTGGATGTTTTTCAGTACTAAGTAACTAATTCAAGCTATGAAGGGAAATTATGGGCATCCTGTAACCTCCCCCTGGATAAGGCAATGAGTTTACATGAGTGTTGTTTGGAATAGCAATCAAACACTTGAAGCACATCACGTTAGCAGTCTCGACAGGAAAGACGTGATAAACCACACATAATGAACCAGTCACTAGAGCGCCTAAGTCTTCGAAGGTGACTTATGATAATGTATGGAGTGCTTTTTAACATAGCATTTAGATGAGCAAAAGTGTTTATAAATACCGGCCTTCGCCTTTCGTGAGCCGAGCTGTTTAAGTTTACCGTTAGCGACATCAATAGAGATTGACTACTGAATCACAACAGGAAACAGGTGAGAAAATTCCGCTTTTTTTCAAATTTCCAGTTTCTCATTCTTTTTTTCATTCTAATTTGGGGAACACTGATGCACTATTGCAACTACGATTCGATTCCCGAAGTCGTTGTCTTATATGAGTAGATCTCAGTAGAGTTGTTTGTGGGTTCTCTTTTTTACTTCGAGCGCTCTCGGCTAGCTTCTCCAGCCTCTTTTATCCGTTTTCCTCCCTCCGCAAAACCTAACTCGCTAAATTCCAATTCGATCTGTGAGTAAGCGCGCCGTACCTGACTTAGCTTAGCCCAGAGTTTTTTTAAGGATATCGAAAAATTTTGAAAGGTTTTAAGGATTATAAATTTCATTTGGCTTCATTGAATGAAAACTGAACTGGCTAGCATAACTGGCTAGCAGAACGACATCTGGGTTACAATGCGAACAGTCAGTATGAATAGAGTACGTGCGATGCAATTCCAAAACGTAGCTCAAAATGTTGTCAGTTGAATGGCCATAGTTGTCACTAAAACGTCAAGTGTAACATCATTTACTAATAACCGATACAAACTCGTGCTTCAGAATCAAAGCCCTTTATAACCAAGCGTTCAAAACGCAGTATATATGACTGTCGGGAAGTTCGAGGGAATACGCCTCTTCCAAGAGAATCCAGGGTGAAATACCGCTAGTTCACTCGCCTCATATACGTCCGCGTCGCGGGTTCGATTCCTGCTTTCGGCATCACATGTGAGTAGAGTTTGTTGGCCTCTCCCTTAATTCGAGGGTTTTTTCTCCTGGTTCTCCGGTTTCCCTCCTTCCGCAAAACCTAACACGCTAAATTCCAATTCGATATTGGCATTAGCTGTGCCCTGACTTTTATAAATAGCCTAGAAACTCAGTGTTTCAGGGTATCGTTCGATAACATTTGAAGGTCTTGAAGACAGAGCTGAGCTGCAGATGCATTAGCAACAGGTTTTAGATTTTTTATTTGTACGTGAAAATAGACACTACTAAATCACTTTGATAATGGAATGAGGGTCACTGGCTTGTTAGCTTTGAATCGCATTTTTTTCTAATAATATTTAAACAGGTTTTTTTTTTATCTATTTATTTATTTATTATTTTCCAATTCAGCATAGCTGGTTTAAATGGGGACCTGTATAACTAAATCTAATAACAATATAACAACATTAAATACAAATAATGGTAACACAAGACGAAAAGGAGAAACGAAAAGAAATTACAAAGATTTGAAGTGGCTTTTCAGTGCCGTTTTGAATTTGGAGAAATTAGTTTCGTATATTGATTTTGAAATATATTTTTTTACGATTAATTTTAATTTGTCTTCGAAATGGATTGAATCGTAATCTTGAATATACCCAGTAAATTTCGCTAAAATTATAATATAAACGATACATGATATCTCAGTAAAACATCTGATAGTGTCTCAACCAGATTTGAGCTTCCAAAGGCAGCTAGTGGCTATTCGTTCTTCCCATCAACTGGAGCCACACTCAGTTTTAATGATATAAAAAAAGCAATTTATACCGAAGTATTTTCCTTGTTTTACGAGGATAGCCATTAATAGCAAGTGGCTAACAAACCTGTGGGCCACCCTCATTCAATGATCGAATTAGAATTTAGAAGTTGATTCAGTTTTGCGATATATCCGGCACATTGATAATTGAGTTTTCATCCTTTGTTGGATCATAAGATTTCAAATATCTTCCCCAGTAACTAAAACAAAGCCGGACTGCGAATAAGAAGATAGAATAAATCAAGTCGTACTATTAACATAACCAAACTTCCGTGTTTAATGATTTGTTTTTCAGTTAGCTATCTCAAATGTATTACCGCACATCATTTGGCCCTCCGTTGCACTTCATTAAAGACAGAATTAATCCCCAAGATGTTCGTTAAAATTTAAACGGTCCACGATCTAAATTGCAATCATTATCTAAATTATATTTCCCCAAAACGTATTCCTGTTTATTTGTTAATTAGCTTCCTCTTATTCACAACATATTCTTCCGAATGAGTAAGAACTAGCCGGTTATTACCTATCAATTTATTAAAATTGCTAGGAGTTAGCCAATCAGGGGAAAGGACTTAGATAGGGCACAAGACTCTTGATGATTAACTGCAATCGCATGAACATGAGTTCATATACTACCACTATCATTATTATTATTATGGCACCAACTTTAAAATTATTAGAGAAGTTGGAGCAGATGGCTTGAGGCAGTTCAGTGTTAAACTTTAAAAAAATCTCCACACGAGTCCGTCAATCTTGCTTGGGGTTTAGTATTCCCTGCTGGCAGAGGCTCCTTTTTTCTCCAGCGAAAAGAAAAGAAAAAGAGACTCTATCAGTAGGGAAGGCTTAGTTAGGCAAAAAATGAAAAATAACTCTATATATTCTAATAGGACTCAAGCATGGTGACGTTTTATACCTACACTTCCAGAATCCCTTTCGGTAGCATTTTTTGTCGTGCTAATTTTCACTATTGTCTTGGTATTATCAAAGGTACTTGTTGCAACTGGTATTTCATCAGCATCCTGAAGAGAAAGACGACCGCTTTGGTCGAACATCAGTTCTGTAATATTTATTCTAGGGTTGAAACTAGCATTTTTGAGATTACATACGAAGAAAAACAAATTCAACTTCAATCAAATACACTGATTGACATTTTCATAAGCATGCAGCCTCTGTAGCTGCGAGCTGCAAGTTGAAATTTGTTTTTTTCGCTTCCATCAATAAAACAAAAATCAGTCGGTACCTTTTATATTTTTGACTGGCGGCAGTGAAAAAGCTAATTGCAACGGGCAACTCGCAACTACAGAGCTCGCATGTTTATGAAAATAGCAGTAAAATAGTTATTACGATTAGAACTTTGCATATGAGATTTTTTCACCGTAGATAACATAACGTACATTTTATATTAATAACAAATGCAGTCGAACCTCTACACAACGGCCGCCGTCGGGAAAAACGTTTGTGGCCGTTGTAGAGATGTGGCCGTTATGGAGAGGTTATAGTTGCACTATATGTGCATCAGTGTAACTCATTGGTAACCGGGAGAAAATTTCCTGGCCGTTGGGTAGAGGTGGCCGTTGTAGAGAGGTGGCCGTGGACAAAATTTCCTGGCCGTTGGGAAGAGGTGGCCGTTGTGGCCGTGGACAAAATTTCCTGGCTGTTGGGTAGAGGTGGCCGTTGTAGAGAGGTGGCCCCAGACAAAATTTCCTGGCCATTGGGTACAGGTGGCCGTTGTAGAGAGGTGGCCGTGGACAAAATTTCCTGGCCGTTGGGTAGAGGTGGCCGTTGTAGAGAGGTGGCCGTGGACAAAATTTCCTGGCCGTCGGGTAGAGGTGGCCGTTGTAGAGAGATGGCCGTGGACAAAATTTCCTGGACGTTGGGTATAGAGGTGGCCGTGGACAAAATTTCCTGGCCGTTGGGTAAAGGTGGCCGTTGTAGAGAGGTGGCCCCGGACAAAATTTCCTGGCCGTTGGGTACAGGTGGCCATTTTGGGAAGTGGTCGTTAGTAGAGATACTAGTTCGACTTTATGAAGATTGAAACTCGTGTCAAAGTTACTGTACTAAGGGTCCAAACATGAGATATTGAACACACATTATAGGTTTTCTCTGAATATATTGACTATAAATCTAGTTATATTGTTAGTCCATATTACATGACGTTACCAACAACGAAAGCAGGAAGCGAACATCTTTCCATTTGTACGATTTGACACTATTAAAACTATTTTTTTAGAATCTAAATTGGACTCTTTCGACAGTTTGAGATTTCAAACGATGTCACAATTCGAAAATATATATAATACTTCAAATATCTAGGTGAATATCCTTCCTTTTGACATATTACTTTGTTTCCTTGCTATAAGTAAAACGGTATCGATCAACAGGATGCATTATGGTCTAGCTTCTGTACATACAACAGCATATAAGGCATGATGAATTTTTGTACTTAAGCGAGACCACAATGCACCATGTTCCCTATCTCAGAAAAGGTCTATAATAATTGTAGATCATGAAGGAAAACTTTTCTGAACGGTTAGTTTCTATATATTCTAGCCCTTTTTAAAACAAATCCGTAATCATTATCATCATCTGAGCATCGTCATCGTCTTTGTAATAGCGACCTTACTGCGATTCTCAATATTCTGCGAACTCGGTAGTTGCGAGTTTCCCGTTGGAATCTGTTTTTTCACTGCCGCCAGTCAAAAATAGAAAAGGTACCGACTGATTAGTTTTGATTAACGGCAGCGAAAAACCAATTTCACAACAAGCCGTTGAAATGTCTGAGTTTGCAGAATATTGAGAATCGCAGTAAGATTTGAAAAAAATCTAGGACGGCGACGTGAACCTGAAGGGTAAATAACTTCACTTTGGGGTTTCGCGCCTTCAAAGTCTGTCTTCCCTGAGGATGAGTCGACTTAACTCACCATGTTTTGAATGAAATCCACAATGGACAGAACTCCAGTGAGAAATTACTTACACTTCTCCGTCTCCGTCGTAGATTTTGCAAATACTAGTGCTGCTGCTATTTCTAATTCTTTTTTGTTGTTGTTGTTGTTTCAAGATTTTACAAGAACCCAGAAGATGGATAGCTGGAGTTAAAATATAAAAATCTGAACAGCTGATCAGGCACTGAAACAATTTAACAAGGTATTTTTTATTTGTTTTTTTCTCATCCAGTTTAGTTTAGTTTTCATTTACGTAAAGAAATCAACGTCTGAACATTCGCTGTTTCACGTGACCCATAATGCTTTGCGATAGTTCGCCGAAGCGAAAATCTGTTATTAATCATACCAAGGAATCCAAAAATTGATGAAAAATTCTTCAATTAAGCTAGAGTTTAAGTTATCGGGACCAACTCAGAGAATTTTTAGTTTTATTGATCAGTAATTTATAATAAGGAGAGAGTTATTTTTACGTTAGATAGAGTGGGCAATTGTTTTCCATTAAATACCCGTAGAAGTCACCGTGGGGCAATAAACATATATAATTAAGTATGTTCTTATGATATACGTATATATGTTAGGCGAAATTATATAAGCTAAGGTAGGAACGGGACGAAGTATTTCCGATCGTTGGCGTTGGTCTCTCTCTCTCTCTCTCTCTCTCTCTCTCTCTCTCTCTCTCTCTCTCTCTCTCTCTCTCTCTCTCTCTCTCTCTCTCTCTCTCTCTCTCTCTCTCTCTCTCTACCTCCCTCCCTCCCTCAAAAAAAGTTAGGCCAACGGATCGAAAACGTTTCGAAAGAGTCAATAGTTGGCCTTGAGAGATATCGCAGGGGACGGAGACGTCTAAGAGTTTTAATATACGAAAATTAGTCGGATATTGACATAAAATAGCCCATACTTTAGACATCTTGCCAATGCATTGATTCAACTAAATATAACTTGCTCCAGACATCTATATTTGATTCGAGACGTCGACATACATAGAGGATATTACATGGTCGCGCGGGGATACGAATTTTATCTTCGAGTGTTGATATTATCTCTCACGAGTGAGCGCAGCAAACGAGTGAGAGATAATATCAGCACGAGAAGATAAAATTCGTATCTCCTAGCGGCCATGTAATGTTCTGTTTATTATATGAAATCTTCAATAAATTATGATAAAAAAATAATGGAGAATTTGAGAAGCTGAGCAAAAAGTCGAAATTTGTCATCACCAGTGTTGATAAAAATCGTATCCCCACTGGCCACTGGTGGGAGTGGGGATATCAATTTTATCATTTTGATGTCACTCAATATCACATTCTATTTCATATAATAAATACAGTTATCGCGTGGTTCAAGCAAATATTTGATTTCATAACTATTGAACAAGTTAAGGTAAAGCAATATCCCATGTAAGATGGAATTATGCTAATCTTAAAATACGACTACTGTCAGAACATAATGTCAAGAATGATTTCCTTGTAACTTGAAAAGGCAATCGGACGTTGGCCGGCTGATCGTTAGCCTGCGTGCATCCGGAACATAACTGTGGTTAAGTCCGTCTGCGAATCAGCGCAAGATTCCTTGTTCTGGTTGCACGATTATATAAAATAGACTGTGATTGGCTGCTATGCCAATTCATTCTTACACGCGTTCTGATTGGTTCGGTAAGAATGATCTGCAGAAAGATAAACCGAACACTGACATATATCTGTCAATATTGATGAGTAACGCAGTGATTTGCCGCGGTATTCAACGACTTTCTTAGCGATCCAAGTTTGGCGTTAGTTTCGGTGTTTTTAATTTACTACAGAAATTTTGTATTATATTTCCTTAGAAACATATAAAATAAGATTTTGAAGACAAATAATGCAAATAATGGATAGCATTGTCAGAGGAAGGAATTATCTTATACGAATGGTGTGACAATATGTAATTAGAGTAGTGATTCAAACAGCAAAGGTCAACAAACAAGTAGACGCAATATTCAACGGCAAAAACAGTAGATATATGTTGAAACCATTCTTCTCTGTTAGTAAAACAAGCGCCTATAGAAATTTAAGTGACAGAAAAATCTCCTACAATATACAGTATCCGACCTGTGCCTGAAAAATCCATTGATTTGTGAAAATATTGACAGCTATGCCAATTCATTCTTAGCTAATTAAGAAAGAGCCAATCAGAGCGCGTACCCAAATCCAGGTACGCTGCTGGGGGTAATAGAACAAGAAAACTGTCGCTGGTTCGCAGACCGTCTTAACCAGAGTTAAAGTCGGGCTGCACGCAGGCTAGCTGATCGTGGGCACGTAGATTGAACAAAGGGAGGATTATAGACCACTCTGCGTGTTTGAGGGCATAAAAAATCAGACCCTGACAGATTATAGCTCACTCAGACGATCAACGTTCAGAGACGTAAGATATACTTTTTTTGGTAGAAGTAAGCAAGAGATGATAACTAGCGGTAAGCTAGTGTGGGCTGCGTCGGTGTTTCTAATGAAACAGTTGTGATAAAAAGATCACCTACTGACGTTTCGGACACTAGTCCTTCGTCGGAGTAAGAAAAAAGTAAGCTCATTTTCTTCATCCAAACAGCAGTCATCCTATTTGGACATTTATCCGCATTGTTAACTATCTTATCATATATCCTTGCCTCAACTCACGTCAGAGACCTAAAGAAAAAGACATCCCATGACTGACGCATTAGCAATTAAAATTCAATCTTGTTCAATCGCATTCTTACTTCATCTATTTCTACCCATGGTAACTTGTGTTTGTTTACTCTGTTCCAGATCATCTGTGTTTTACTTCGACAATGGGAACTTACTTTCTACTTTCCTTCAACGTTTTGGTAAGTCCTCAATTGCACGTATAATTTGTTAGTTGTCGAAATTACAAAAAAAAAAAAAAAACAAAAAAAAACAAAAATGAAGGAAAAAAACGCGTTTTAATTCGCTTTGACCTTGTATTATCAAATTTCGTTTTTCCGCTATATCATTTTTTTTCATACCTTTGTGAAAAATTCTATATCTCTTGTATTTTACAAGACCTAAATAAGCCAGGAGACAGTATTGCAGGAACTTCAATTCCTCCTGGTCTCCTGGAAACTTTTGCTGCTTCCCCGAAGAAGTGAAAAATTAATATTTAATTTTGCAACAAAAACTCTCATCAGTTGCATGGACGAACTGTCTGTAGAGTCCTCAAAATCGTCGTCTTCTTCAAATACACAACCCTAAACAAGGGTTTGATGAGGATCGATGATGTTATTGTTGTTCATAAAAAGCATTGAATTGAAGACTCGATTTATTTCAAAACTCAATGGTTGTTAATTTTTCTTGTCTCATTTCAAAGACGAGCGAATGTTTTATTGAGTATACGATCACTAGGAAACTTGAAAAAGAAAGAAAGAAAGATTGTCATAGCAAAAAAGGATGAAAGGAAAAATGGAATGTAGCTCAGCTTTTTTAAGCCACTTTCGAGTTCAGTAATGCTTTCGTTTCTTCTATAGTTGGTTCTATTTGTTTCCGAGGTTTCGGATGTTAGGTCCGGTTCACACGGCGACATCAACATACCATAAGCATGTAATAGTGATAGTTTTTGGCTATCCTATTCGGCATAGCATCTAGAATTATACCTCTTTTAAAATGCGAATAGATCCATCTTCACTAGGCAAAGGTGTTAAAAATGATTGAAGAAAAATAACGCCTAAACTGATTCCGTGCGAAGCTAGCGTAACTAACCATGAAAGGAAAAATCTATACATCAAAATAATTTAGAGTTGTTTTGGCATAGTCAGGATGAAACGCCCTTTCAACCGTTCCAAATAACCTTTCGTGTAGCGCCCGCTTATTGTATTTATTTCAATTTGTATGCATCACGCCGATTCAAAAGCTAACAGTCTTGTAATAACGCTGTTAAAGTGCATATACGGGTTCGCCAGTCTGTGTTTCATATGAAAGTTCTCACCCTAAAAATCACATAATCAATATTTTTTTTGATTCTGTTGCGATTTCGACCGTCAAAAATAATAATGAAATCGCAACAGAATCAAAAAAATATTATTGATTGTGTGATTTTTAGGGTCAGAACTTTCATATTGAACACAAACTGGCAAACCCTTATATGCAATCAAATATACAAGCAATGGACTCATTGAAGAAGTTATTAAACGAAACCGTTGCGTGAAAAACTACTAATAAAAGGTAAAGAAGATTCAACCCGACGATGACATTAAGTAAACAACCTTCAAGGTCTCAATCAAAAATATTTCAAACATGTCCATTATTTATAGAGGTTTTTCCCAGCAGGCATGTTAGAGGGAAAAGCAATAGGAATTAGAAATTTTTCTCTTTTTTCTGACTTTCCGGCTCGATTATTAAGAAATCTCTTGAGTATAAAGTTCTTAGCTGTTCTTATTAAGCCACACAGAGGATTTGCTGTCTTTTTTTTTTGGTGTTTCTTATTTTTTCTGTCTAACAATCATGCTTGATAAGTTTAATGATAAGATGAAACGCTTTGTCAAAACTGGTCTGAAAGAGAACTTGAAGCGCGAATAAACACGTCTTGTCTTAGTCTCTCGGTAGCCCGTCCGATCCAATTATCGATCCATACATGTTCTCAGAGTGACGCACGAACACACACGTCTTTATTGATAGCACCAGCTTTATTTACACACATATATTGTTTGCTATATCCTTCATTATAAACATGATTAGGAATGAAGATAATAAAGTGCTGTTTAGCCAGAAGTAATGAGACTGGTTTTCTTATGAATATTCAATTTTTTTCCCTTGTTTTTCCTCTCCAGGTAATTTTTTTCCTCGCTTCTAACGTCACATCACAGGATGAAAAAGGTTAGGGCTTTTGAAAGAGCCTTTTATTGTAGTGCCTGCGGGGGAGATTAGTCGGTAGCAAATTAACTGCTTCATGCATAGTGTTCCTGGTGGAGTACAAATATCATGCAGTTTCGAGATATACTAATTACCTGGGTATAACTGTTCTCACCTGTTCATTCAAACTATCATTATTCCTATTATTGTTTCGTTTTGTAGGGGCTGGTAGCAAATAGACATCTTTAGTTTGGGCGTAATATTTTCCCATTTCTGAGACCAGATGTCATTCCCTAGAGAATCGATCCGTTGTTTGTTTAACGGTTGCGTATGAGAAGACACATGAATATGGATACAACTCAATCAAATAAATGCCCATGAGATATGGTCTGAAATTGCATGCAAAACATTACGTCTAAGCTAAAGAGTTCTATTAACCTGAAATGGATGGGCAAAGAGGGTGTCACGCTTTTGGTTGTTTGCTGTTGTTTGTTTGTTTGTTTGTTTGTTTGTTTGTTTGTTTGTTTGTTTGTTTGTTTGTTTGTTTGTTTGTTTTAACGAGTGGATCTACCAAGAATAAGCTGGGATTAAGGCGATAAAGATATCCATTTATACAGCTATTTCAAAAACGGTTCTCCTCTCCTGATTGGCTTCTATCTTGAAAGGTAGTCGTGCCTTTGCATTGAAGCGAGACATGGGGTGAGCTTGCAATGATAGAGATATGTGAAGAATTGTCCAAAAAAAAGGTCTCTTTCATTGCAAGGTCACCTAATGTCTCTCTTTAATGCAATGCAAAGGTACGACTACCTTTCAAGATGGCGAAGGGAACTGTCAAGGAAGCTATTAACTGCGTTAACAAATTTCCTAATTTTCATTTCTTTGGAGAAGAAATCAAAATTGGTGTCCTCCTCCCAATGGTTGGTTACTGGCCAGTTGGTACGCGCATTGCCGCATCGGTGCCGTTAGCTGTCCGTGATATCATGCAGAATGGATCAATGCTGTCTGGATATAACATATCCTACGAAATCCATGATAGTGGATGTAACACAGAAAAGGGCATCCGAGGAATGGTTGATTATCAGGGAATGGATGTTATTATTGGACCAGCTTGTTCGACGGCTATGGAACCTGTAGCTCTACTGGCAAAGATCTGGAATAAACCCATCATTACCTATGCTGCTTCTGCCAGGAAGTTCCTGGACAAGAAAATCTTCTCTACTACATCGACTGTTACAGCATATGGGAGAAGAAACACTTACCATACTACGTCTTTTGTAGCGGGCTTGATGCGGGCTTTCAATTGGACAGGTAAACTAGCTTGTATTTTAAGAGACATACCGATGCAGGATTCTGGAATGGGATTCAAATATGCGAAGCTTTGTGAAAGGGCACTTGCCTTAAGGCGCGGTGATGCGATCAACAAAATCGTACAACTTGTCGCGCAACATTGTTGCGTTGCATGTTGCAGAGCGAATGTTTTAAAAGTTGTTAAGTGCATTCTGTGGCTGTTTGAGAGTCAGAGATATTGTGAATGATCTTAACTGTTATTGCAGTGTGCGGCATTTTAAGTTCATCTGAGATCGAATGGAAAACCCTGGCAACAGAAGTTCGAGAAGCAATCACACCTGCAGTCACGATACCAGTCTTTGAAAACTTCTACAAGAATCTGAAGAAAGAAACATTGCTCACAAAGGCGAAACAAAGAGTAAGAGGTAAGGAAAATAGCAGATATCAGAGTTAACACCAGTACATTAAGTACTGTTTAATAAACGAGCAGGAGTGTTTTATCAGGATTTAAAACACAAGGCGAAGCCGAGTGGTTTTAGGCCCGATAAAACACGATCTGCGAGTTTATTGAACGGCTTAAAAAACCTTGAGGTGTATCTTCGCATTTTCTACTGAATTTTTGACGAATGAACCAAGTTTACCGGAGAAAATCCGAGTTAAAGTTTATGCAAATGAAGAGGATGTTTTATCAGATATAAAACCTCCTCCACGGACAATGATTTCTATTGTGTTTTCCTCATTAAATATTCATGAGTTTTTTAATTGCCTTCAAACAACTGCTTCAAGTCGACGCATTGGAGTCAACAATACAGTAAAAGTATAGAAACTCACAAATTCCACGACGTATTTGAAAGCAATACAGTGTAACTTTGAAATCTGCTATTCTGGTTTCCCTTAGAAACCAACCACAGGAATCCCACCTTAGAAATTATATTTCAAGAGGTGCCTAATCCAGGTCAATATTTATTCTTCCCAATCACTTTTGAATAACGTAAGTGCACTGGTTTGTTACAAAAGTTTTCAAAAAAAAATGTTCTGCATTTCTTTAGTTATTCTTCTGTTATGCTACGTCAACGACGTCACCGAATTCATGTACGCGGCCAAGAAACTGGGCATGACCGATGGGAACTACGCCTTCGTAACCATAGACCTTAACACGGACGTGTTCTATTCCAATAACAACTGGACTGGTAACGAGGGACCTGGAACCCAATATGACAAGGGGCTGGATGGTATTCTTGATTTGAGTGTAAAAAGACCTGTTCTATCAAGGAACTTTTTGGGACGTTATCATGGAATGGAGGCTTCATTGCCCTCACATATACGATCACAACTGAGAAATAATGTAAGTAATAGACCCCTTGCAGCACGTCATAATGCTGTACAATATGTCTATTCTTTTGAGTATCATTATTGTTGCAAACGTCAAAGATATATATATTTGTGCAAAAAAAAAAAAAAGAAAAAAAAGAAGAAAAAAAAGAAAAAAAGAAAAAAAAAAAGAAAAAAAAAGAAAGAAAAAAAAACTAAGGTTTTATGCGCCCAAGGTTAATATATAGTTTAGGTAACATTAAAATTTGTTTTTTGCTGTTTCTGTACAGACATCATGGTATGCTGCCTTTCTCTACGATGCTCTATGGCTGGCTGGACTTGCTTTGAATGCAACCATAAATGAAGGACTTGATGTCAGAAACACCTCTGCAGTGGTTAAACACTTATTCAACATGACTTTTCCTGGTATGATTGTTAATGAAATACAGCACCTCACTCCATTTTTAAGAACGGCAATGATAATTATTGATTACTAGTATAGAGGCTTTGCACCATCACGTGATGACAGCCATGACAGGAGGCACAACAATAGAGTCTTTTCCCTCTCGGAAACTGAATTCTTTCTCTTGTAAAACATGTTAGACCAGATTCAATTGTTCCTGCCTCCTGTTATGGCTGCCTTCACGTGATGGTGCAAAGCCTCTATTAGGCACATTTCAGACGTTAAACGTTTGCCACGTCGAATCTAATTACCTTTGGAGGGAAGCGGCTAAGAAAACACAAGAACTACTATATGAGACATCAGCTCTTTTACTTAGCCCCAGGAGACGATATTTGTAAAGTTTGGTCTACATAATTCTACTAGTTTAAGGGAAAACAGCGCTCAACCTCAAAGGCAATTAGATTCGACGCGGCAAATGTTCGACGTTTGAAGTAGGCCTAAGCTTTGAATCGTGCAGCGGGGTTCTAGCTATTCACAAAACAATCTGCCAACAGACGTAAATAACTCAGATTTTGATATTTGTTTTAGGAGAGTCGGGTCAGGTTGTCATGGTGAACGGTACTCGAGTCCCAAGCTTCGTAGTCGGGAATTTCCGCCACGGTATGTATGTACCAATTATCAACCACAGTATTTTCCTAACAAAAGAAGACCTGACGAGCAGAAGGCTTTTGTTTGACTCGAATATCGTATGGCCTGGAGGTACAACTAAGGTACCACAAAGTACACCAGACTGTGGATTCAATGGAGAGTTATGTCGAGATAACAGCACGTCTGATGATGAACATTGTAAGTTTGACTTTAGATTCTGTGAACAGAGTAGAATTTTAGAACTGATTATGATTCCATAATTGGATACTTTTGCTCTTTTTGGGCCAAATTGGAAACCAGCTCACTATATTCTGCTATATTTGATACCCACATTAAATAAAGATTTATTTATTTATTTATTTTTCGATTGATTCTGGATATGTCGTTCATACACCGTTGCTAGTTAAGAAAGAAGAGCTCTTGACTTGAAAGTTTTGATAGAGCAGTTTTCGTATGACTATGTGACCGTGTCAGTGCCGTGCTGTGTATAAAAATATTCGTAATTTGGTGCTGTGTCCGCGTCGCACCGTAACCGTGCCATGTGCTGTGACTTTGCAAACTCATACAAAATCTCCTCTCACCATAACGTATGCCCGGCCCCCAACCTATCTAGCTCAGCTAACATGTATACTCCATTGTTGCTGTATATTACAGATACTTTGGCGATTTCACTGGCTGTTGTTGGCTCCTGTCTCCTCTTGGTTCTCATTTTATATATAAGGTAAATCTTTGAACATACTCAAGAAGTGTGAGAAGCACTCGCATGCGGCTCGTGCATCTCTGCCTGACACGTCTTTCGTGCTTACGTCACCTACGTGCTTTGTCAAACAAAGCAAGAGAACGCGCAAGAATGGGTCTTGTTTTTGTTGTTACTTTTTCGATCGTGTTTTCGACGCCATTTTAACGCGGTTTTCGCCTTTAGTTTATCGACCCGCGCATTCGATACAATAATGGGAAAATCCGCGTTAATATTCAAAATGGCGTCGAAAACAATATCGGAAAACTGAGTAACACGACCAAAACAAGACACAGTCTGGCGTAGTCCTATCCCTTGAACAAAGTACGAAAAAAGCTGTTTTATTTGGTAAATAAAGAATGACTTGATCTTTATTTTACTACATGGAAACCTTGATATCCGCTGATGATATTTTGTATAGGAAGCGTCATATGGATAAAGAAAACATGTTCAAGACATGGATGTTGAATTACACGGACCTAACACCATGCTACGATGAACAGGACGAGGTGGGGGAACAAAAATCACAAATACACATCAACCAGGTAAGGGGTGAAGAAAAACACATGAAAACTTTGCTGAATTATGATATTGACTTCAATAGGTCAAATTTTATTGGCTTACTCTAAATAATCGCGCGAATTTTAGGATCAATCATATTACTTGGTAGACATTCTTGAAACGACGGGTTAAAAATTGAATTCCTGTAAGTTATACAAGTAGTAAGGTATCAAGTCTGTTTTTGTTTCTTGCAGTTCTCGACGTCACAAACGCCTAGTTTATTGTTAGAAAACGCCGATAAAATCTCTACTGGTCACTCTCTACAACCTATCTTCGCCTCTGCGCTTTACCAGGTTATTTTTAAATATTATATATTATACTAATTATGTTTAAGTAATTTTTATTTTGATATTTCAGTGGCGTGTCTAAGATTTCTCGCGTGAGTTCATGCACTTCCCACTTTTCTCAAACATGCAGGTTACGAATGAACTGCAAGTGGAAAGAGCGGTCATAGGAACCCCAGAACCCCTTCTCCTAGATACGCATGCAAAATGTTGCGGTTTTGAGCTTTTTTCATTGCGCGCGCACAAAACCAACGCTGCAAAGTAATAGTACTCTAAGCTAAGGCATGCTACAGGAATATGTAGTATGGAGTATGGAATAGGAATGCGTTACAGCCAAGTTAGGAAGGTCCATAATAGACCTTTCCAGAATTCGCTTGTATGATCACGAAACAATAGTTTCAAGTCGAGGTTGGCCTTGAATAAAAGAATCTAGTTCAGCCTCAACCTAGAACTATTGTTTCCTTATGTAGCTGTTTCTTATTTCTTTCTCATTATATTTAGGGTAAAAAGGTTTATGTGAAGCGTCTCCACCATGATGTGCTCAATGTAACACGACAAATAAAGAACGAAATCAGACAGGTAATATAAACTAGTAAGGGCATCCGCATGTAAAAAAGGACAAAAAAGCAATGAAAAAGTTACGCAGAGTCTAACTCTTGCACATTAATTCTCGATTACATGAAGTGACTCAGTTGGTTGGGCGTCGGTCTGTTGTGTAGGAAGTCGGACCAACACTTAGGGTCTTAAAATAACTGAGAATAAGGTGCTGCCTTTGTCATTACATCTGCAAATGGTTAGACCTTATTAATGGCGGTTCCAACTAGAGACGTTGAAAGAAAACCACGAATTTATCAGTTGAAGTACTGTCAAGTGTTATCCTTTACAAACATAGTTGTTTTTTTAAATTGAAATCATTGTCTGTTCTTATTTAATTCCAAGGCGTGTGAGCTGCGTAATGTCAACATCAACCCTTATCTCGGTGTATGCGTTGAACCACTAGAGCTCTGTATAGTATCTGAATACTGTACCAAGGGACGTTTAAAGGTAGGTCAGGGGTGTACCTGTCTAGACCTCTGTATAGTATCAGAATACTGTACCAAGGGACGTTTAAAGGTAGGTCAGGGGTGTACCTGTCTAGAGCTCTGTATAGTATCTGAATACTGTACCAAGGGACGTTTAAAGGTAGGTCAGGAGTGTACCTGTCTAGACCTCTGTATAGTATCTGAATACTGTAAAAAGGGACGTTTAAAGGTAGGTCAGGGGTGTACCTATGTAGACCTCTTTCTCTTTGTACCTAAGTAATTTGTACCTCTGAATTTTAGTGAATACTGTCCCATGGCGATCATAAGTGGACCACTGATGTCCTAGTGTATTATATCTATAAAACAAACCCCCCTCATTCATCTCAATCTTCCTTCAGGATATTCTTCTTGATGACTATCTTAAATTAGACTGGAATTTCAAGATGTCCTTTTCCACCGACATTGCACGGGTAGGTTCTAGTAACTCAATCTCGCACAGGCCGATTTACACGGTACAACTTTTGCTTACAACTGTCGCATGCAATCTGCTTACGCCACGCTCACAATGCATCGTGTAAATCAACCCTACAACTTGCTGCAGCTTTTTTCTCGTCGTACACAACAGTTGTGAGCAAGTCGGCCTTTGTAAGCAAGTCGGCCTTTGTATGCAAGTCGGCCTTCGTAAGGAAGTCGGCCTTCGTAAGGAACCAGGTGTCCGGAGCACGCACGAACCGTCCAATCACAGCGCGCTTCGATGCTTAGCCAAGCGGCCCTTGCTCTAAGTCTCTTCCCAATACAAAAACACGCGTTTCAAAGAATTTAGAGAAAAAAAGTTGAAGTATACGTGTTGTTTAAAAAATTAAAGTAAATCTTTGCGATCCATCTCCTCAAATTCTGTGAGATATATGACTTTTAAGACTCGGGCGAGGGCCGCTTGAATTACAACAACAATCCTTTTCGCGCTTAGTTTTTCGTACAGCTGGAAGTCGGCCTAAATCGGCCTAGAGACTGAAGGACAGTCAAAGTTCTCAGGAGCTAGATTGAAATTCTTTTGTTTTGTCCTCCAAATTGAGCTGCTTTGACGTCACGTGAAAGTAGTCTTTTCCTCACGGCACGATTTTATATTCAAGGTTTCTTGTCCTTACAGGGGATGGAGGAACTCCACAAAAGTAATATTGGTTACCATGGAAATCTCAAATCCACCAACATAGTTGTTGATGGTTATTGGATTTGCAAGATAGCAGACTTTGGACTACGAGATTTCAAGTTAGGAAACCGTGGATCTTTAATAAAGGAAGAACTTTCATACAGTGGTCAGTATTGCTGGCAGGGGGTGTATTTCAGCGAGAATCAAAGCGGTCCCAGCCCCAGCCCCTGTCTCCCAAAGTCTGTCTGTTAGCACTGATTTTTCTTGATTTGATTACAGATATGCTATGGACCGCGCCTGAACAGCTGCGCAATACCGCTGACACAGAACGCACGCAAAGTGGCGACGTATACAGCTATGGTATAATCCTACAAGAGATTGTGTTACGAGAGAAACCTTATTCCACGTCTCTCCTTGGACCAAAAGGTACATTTGTTGTTCTTCAAATCCAGCAAGTTTACAGCAGTTTCGTATTCGCTGTTCTTCGAAGACTACAGACCCATTATTATTTTGCTCTATTTCTTTTCAGAAATAATCCACCACGTCAAAAAGGGACTAAGACCACACTGTCGACCCAACGTTCCTCCAGACAGTGCACCAGGGACATTTAGGGAACTTATGACGATGTGCTGGGATGAGACACCAGAAAGAAGACCAACATTCTCAGGGGTCTTAAAAATCCTTAAAAAAATCAACAAAGGAAAGTACGTATTCTATTTTATTTATTTAAGTCAATATTTATACAGCATTGTTAAATTGTTTATTTAGTGCCTCGATTTTAGGTGGAGTATCGCGTATTCATGTATTCCAGTGAAGTTCTTTGGAATTGACCTTTTAGCCACCACGTATAAGCCAGTTCGGAGTTTCAGAATCGTTTTCAGTGCGCATGCGATTTTATCCCGAATTTCTCACATTCTTTTGTTTAATTAAAAACAAAAGAAGTTTTAAACAAAAGAAGGTGAGAAATTCGGGATAAAATCGCATGCGCACTGAAAACGATTCTGAAACTCCGAACTGGCTTATTGTACTTGATGTCACGGCCATCAGAAAGCTCGGATATTGTCGTTAGATTGCCGACTTGATTTGGTTCTTCAAATTTTAGCAATAATCTTTTTGGTGACCGCGACACCAAGTTCAAACTGTTTGTATTGTTGAAATTGTGCATCCTCTGCTTTACCGTTGATATTTGTGAAGATAGACCCCTTTCACGTGACGTCAAAGCACCTCAATTTGGAGCTGAGGACAAGACAAGAGAATTTTAATCTCCTGAAAGTTGGAACTTATTGTTTTGTCCTCCAAATTGAACTGCATTCCGACATACTGCAAGGGGTTTATCCTGACGAAATGAGCCTGTAATCAAGGAACACAGCGGTATTTTATGATCTCCAGAAAAGTACAGTCTATTTATCTTTAAATTCAGTGTAAGTTTGTCTTCCACAGAGCGACAAATATCGTAGACAACATGCTGTCAATGATGGAAAAGTACACCAATAACCTAGAGTCCCTCGTCAAAGAACGAACGCGACAGCTTGAGACTGAGAAGGCCAAGACAGATGAGTTACTTTATAAAATGATGCCTAGGTATGACGTCATCGATGAATACTTTTAAGTTTGCAATTAGAAAAGACCAGGCGTTCCTTGCTCATTGAAAAATATCGCACGCGAGGAGAAAGGATGCGTAGGAACAATGCACGCGATGGTGCGTTACCTGGATTATCGCATCACCTTAATAAAGTTTTTGTTAAGCTAAGGAGCTTTAACGCTGCAGCAAAATCGTACAACTTTGCAAGTAAAAGTAAAAATAAATTGTAACAATGTTGCGTGACAACAATATATCATGATGTACTAATTAAGAGTTAGATATTGTATTGAATAGTCCCCTTCACATGCAGTTCCCTGCACCATCCTGAAAGGTAGCTGTGCCTTTGCATTGACTGCAAGACAAGAGGTGACCTTGCAAAGATAGAGACCTTTTTTAATACCTTGGACAATTATTCACATGTCTCTATCATTGCAAGGTCACCTCATGTCTCGTTTAGATGCGAAGGCAAGCCTACCTTTCAAGACAACGCAGGGAACTGTAAAGAGGTCTATTGGTGAACACGTTATAAATGTATTTACTATCTGATAGGAGTATCGCTGACCAACTCAAGACCGGTTTACAGATGAACGCCGAGAGTTATGAACACGTGACAGTTTTCTTTAGTCAGATATTAGGCTTTACAGAAATAGCAGAACAAAGCTCGCCGATAGAGGTAATTATGCGTAGCGAATCAAGGGCACAATTACAGTTACATCGCATCTTTTTCCCGCCATTATTGTTTACTTGGATAATTATCGCATGCGCATCGTTCTTAACCGCTGTCCACCAAGCAGATTACCTGTGAAAGAAATGAATGGGAGGTTAGGCAGAGAGTGCCAGGCAAAATGGTTGAGCTCAATTTGGAGGACAAAACAATAGGTTTCCAATTCTCAGGAGATTGAAATTCTTTTGTTGTGTCCTCCAAATTGAGCTGCTCTGACGTCACGTGCGAGGGGTGTATGGTTTATTTGCTTAACTTTCATTATATTTATTTGCAGCTAATTAACCTCCTAAATGATCTGTATTCATTGTACGACACGGTTATTTCTCGTTATCATGTCTTCAAGGTAAGATTTTATGAATACATCTGATGAGGGCATGATCTCTATCCCCACCCCACCCCCCTACTTTCTCACCGTACAGTACCCAGTTCAAATCTGATTGTTACTTCATAGGTAGAAACAATGTGTGATTCCTACCTCGTGGTCTCAGGATTACCTGAAAGAAATGGCAAGAGACACGCAGCAGAGATCGCATCCATGGCTCTACACCTTTTATTTTATTTCAAAGATTTCAAAATACAGCACTTACCTGATCAGAGTTTGAAATTCAAGATGGGTATTCATACAGGTAAGCTGTGCATCTGTGCAGCCATTTATGGTGAATACGCTACTATAGACCCCCATAAGATATCACTTGACCATCGGGTTGCCTGTGGTACATCAGAAGTAGATCGGATGTTGAGTTACTATGTAAGCACCTGGATAGTTTTCGCAATATAGCAGGAATAAAGAGTAGAAACATAACAACTCCTTGCAGCACATCAGAATGCAGCTAAATTTGGAGGACAGTCTCCATTTCTCAGGAGATTGAAAATCTTTTGTTTTGTTCTCCAAATTGAACTGCTTTGACGTCACGTGAAAAGGGTTTATATGTTTTTTTCCTTTGCGTATTACGTATTTTTTGCTTGTACACGTTACGTTATCGCCGCCATGTTGGCGGTATTCAAAAATAGATTTCTCAATGTAGTCTCCTTTATTCTAAAATACCACCAACATGGCCGCCTGGTTACAGAGTCTTGAGTACAGGCGTTTCCATCTAGTATTTTACAAGCTAATCAAACCTTCTCTCTCTTGAACTAGGTCCATGTGTAGCTGGTATTGTTGGCCTAAAGACACCACGGTATGATATTTTCGGCGAGACGGTCAACGTTGCTAAGCAACTGGAAGCAACAGGATTACGTAAGGCAATACAATAGTAGCGACAATTTTAGTCGTATATATGGCCGCTCCCTCTTCGCGCTTCTCCGTTGACTGTCGCTTCCATATTTTTCCAATAGACCTCTTTAGCTAAGGTGTAATACTTTCCCATTTCAGACCATGTGTCATTCTCTTGAAAATAAGATTCTTTGTTTGACTGGTATCCACATATGCACAACCGTTGAACAAAGAAATTATACTCTAGGGAATGACACGTGGTACGTCTGAAATATGGAAAACATTACGCTCAAGGTAAAAAGGTTCATTATCGTATTCTTAGGCCTCACTCTTTCCCCTTCTTTCCTTAAAAATTGGGTTGGATTGGTACCCAAGCAGGTCTAACGAGCGAGAACATAGAGGAAGCAATTTGACTTTTAAGATATATGTCTTTATAGCCAAGTTTATGTCAACTTTTGACCGACTGTCTTTGTCCTCTATCTGTGACATGTCCTAATATAGGAAATTCTATCTTATTACAGCGCAACACATTCATATGAGCGAAAAATGCAAGTCGTTTCTCGAAGAGATTGGAGGCTTTGCTTACGAAGCAAGATATAACATTCTCGTCAAGGTATCTATTAATACAAGTGCTTTAGGTTAACAACTAGGTCACTTGATCAAATGCACCCTTCTCAAAATTATCTTGAATGCGATGCTAACATAAAACACAAAAGGAATCACACTTTTTCTCGATGGAATTCGTGGCATTTCTTTTGTGTTCCATGTTAGCTCCGCATTCAAGATAATTTTAAGAAAAGTGCATTCAATACATTGCATACAACTACTGAGCTCTCTTGACCACCACTTTTGATGCCATATTGGTTCGGGATCCATTCAAATCCAATGACTTATTTTTCAGGGTCTAGGAGAGACGACGACGTACTTTTTAACAGGAAAGAGTGTTGCGTAAGAGAAGGTTATGATGAGGTGCAGCTAGCATTACCTAAAGGTACCAGAATGTCACGCAACGTAATAAATATATATTTGCAATATGGCGACCAAAGAGTAGATCTCGTCACACAAGACCTTTACAAACCAAGTTAAGCTCTTTTAAATGAAATGAAAAATGCGAGTAATTTGGTAAAGAACGCGTTATATATTGACTAAAGCGTGACACAACCCTGGCGACATATTGAAATGCTGATTTGTACAAAAGATTATAAAACCGCAAATGTGTCACGCAAGAATTGTTACACATGTTTGTGACAAGTAGTATGAAGAGCCATGGGGTAACACAAGAATTGTTACACTTATTTTGTGACAACTAGTATGAAAAGCCTTGGAGTAACGCAAGAATTGCATCACTGGCAAGCAAGGAAAAACCTCATGTGACCCGATTTTGATGTTTTCGCGAATGGTAGAAGACAAAAGGATTTATAAGCTTATACTATTGATTGTATATACATCTGCATTGAGCGCTCATTCTCTGTACTGTTTTTCTCAATACACCGAATTAAAATATGGCGAGAGGTTGTTTCAGGGTTCGATCTGTGAGTTAGCTGTGCCCTGACTTAGATCAACCCAGAGGTTGTTTCAGGGTTCGATCTGTGAAACGCACTGAAAACAATAGACAATAAGGCAGTCTTCTTTGATATCATTAGGTTCGGCTCATGAGAAGATCGACGTTTGAACTAGGCTTAACATTGATATTTGTGAATATTTTGACTCTGAAATGCGGCTAACCCTGAGCAAATGTGTCTATAATCAAAGAACACAGCGGTGATTTGGGAACTCGAAAATGGTCTTATTCAAGCTGACAAATACACCGAAAAAAATATTTTAAAAATGTTTTAAAATTATATATAATTGTATCTATTTAATGCATACTTCTTTTCAATAATAAAACTATAAAAAGATCTAAAAAATAAAATGTTAACATCAAAATAAAGAAATCAAAATAATAAAATATCGTTATAGTTTACCATGTTAATATAGTTTTCCGGGCTGTCAGTTTACATAATGTTTGAAAGGAATCAGATGGTTCAAAACTGACCCAATAAATTGATCGAATTTTAAGAAAATTGTCTAATTTTTCGGACATCAAGCTGCGGTTTTTACATCAGAGACTAAGAAAAACTTGTTATCTTGTTCCACGTAGACAATTTTTTTAGCGTGGATCCGTCGAGAAGAGAGTACGTGCGGTTGTCATGACGACCAAGGGTAAATTTGGTATTTCCCTTGAGGGCTGTGTTAAAATAGATTGAAACTTTGATTTGAGTAGAAACGGAAAACATCATTTATTTATTGACTCATACATCCTTCCTTTTATCCATCCATTAATCCATCTTTCCAATCATCAATCTATCCATTTATCCATCCATTCATGCATCCATCCATTTTTTCATTCATTCATTCATTCATTCATTCATTCATTCATTCATTCATTCATTCATCCATTCATTCATTCATTCATTCATTCATTCATCCATTCATGCATGCATGCATGCATGCATCCATTCATTCATTCATTCATTCATCCATTCATTCATTCATTCATTCATTCATTCATTCATACATTCATTCATTCATTCATCCATCCATCCATCCATTTATTCTTTCATTCATTCATTCATTCATTCATTCATTCATTCATTCATACATTCATTCATCCATCCATCCATCCATTTATTCTTTCATTCATTCATTCATTCATCCATCCATCCATCCATTTATTCTTTCATTCATTCATTCATTCATTCATTCATTCATTCATACATTTTCCATCCATCCATCCATCCATCCATCCATCCATCCATTTATTCTTTCATTCATTCATTCATTCATCCATCCATCCATCCATTTATTCTTTCATTCATTCATTCATTCATTCATTCATTCATTCATTCATTCATTCATTCATTCATTCATTCATTCATTCATTCATACATTTTCCATCCATCCATCCATCCATCCATCCATCCATCCATTTATTCTTTCATTCATTCTTTCATTCATTCTTTCATTCATTCTTTCATTCATTCATTTTTTCATTCATTCATTCTTTCATTCATTCATTCATCCATCCATCCTTTCATTCTCAATTGATGTAGGAGTTTCAATATTCTTTATAGCCTCGCATTCCTTGTAGTATATTATAAAACAAACACAAATATAAACGCGTGATATTCGATTCTTGTCTCTACCTCTAGTTATAGGAAGGGAAACCAGATTGACAACAGAGGAGAACAGAATATCAGCAATTATCAAAGCGGTGGTCAGTGCCGTGTGCATTTCCCCGTCCACACGATCAATTGAACCTAAGATCAATGACATCATACATTACTCACTTCCCTCAAGAGAGTGTTTATGGAAGTGTAGATGTTATATAATTCTTGAAGTTGCCGCGTGAGCGCTCAGAGATAAAGTGGGGTCACTAAACCCCTTGAAAGATATTAGATTTTTATATGATTATCAATGAAATACCTACATTTCTCTATTTCAAAAATTGGATATGTTCACATATGAAGATAACATGTTATTTTCGCATGTGAAAATATCGTCATTATGGTTACCTACTTCTTATAGCAGAAAAAAGCTTTCTTTTCTTTTTCATTGATAATTATATAATAAACAGAATACAACATGGGCCTTGGAGATACGAATTTTGTCTTCTCGCGTTGAAAATCTCTCACTCGGTTCGCTCACTCGTGAGAGATCTATTCAACACTCGAAGATAAAATTCGTATCTCCGCCCGCCTATGTAATATCCTCTATATATCTGCTGGTTAAACATGATGAAAAAAAGTAGCAATGCCAAATAGGAATAATCACTTGCATTAAAATGCTCATTTTGAAAATAGAAAAAGGATCATCCATTTCCATGTAACACTCTCGCCCAAACAAACAAACAAACCGGCAAACAAACAAACAAACAAACAAACAAACAAACAAACAAACAAACAAACAAACAAACAAACAAACAAACAAACAAACAAACAAACAAACAAATAAAATCAGTAGTATCATAGACCATATTCAAAAAAATACAAAATAAAATGAAAAAATAATTCAAATAAAATAAGAATTTCAAAAATCATGCCCAGTGCCACATAACTGTATAGAAAATATATGGGAGTTATCCCCCCTAACTCTGTATCAACTCTTGGCCTAATACATGTTCGTGCAATTGATGATTGATTTGACTAAGGTCAATTATATTTCTTCCTCAATCTAGTCTTTAAAGAACTGACACCCACACCTACGACCTTTTATCAGATCAAAAGCGTTAAACAAATGAATATCCGAAAACAAATGCTTAAATATCGTCAATATAATTGATTTATGAATAAACAGAATGGTGTCATACATACTCTTTACCTATTTAAGATTTTAAAAATTAATTAATTTACTGACTGAAAGCTTTTATTTATAAAATATTTGCATTTTGCTTGCTTATGTATACGTACACATCTTTCTTATCTTGGACCGAAATTGAAGTGAGAAACCGCTTTTGTTACTTCAACAGGCTCAAATCACGACAATGTCTTGACATTTCCTTATTACGCTTGATATATCTACTACTAGGATCCTTTTCGTAGTTCCTTCTGTTAACGTTGGCCTAATTAATCTTGCGGCTCCCAAATCAGCTCAAATATTTGAATATGAAAAAGATTTCGAAGAGGATTCTTGTGGTAGTGGTATCAAGTTGTGATATCTAATACAGGGGGGAAAATTAACCTAAAACCCCCCGTGAAAACGTAAATTGAAAAAGCCCACGAATCCAATTCTAAAGAATTCCGCTCCAAGCAGCATTCAAAGTGCATTTTTCCAATTATCCTTTTCATTATGAAGCTACAATCAATCATTGAATAGCAATACTTAATAGACTCAACAGCGAAAAACATACCAAAAACATTAAAACATTGTCCGAAGGCGCCTCAACGTCCACGCCTACTTAATCCACGAAATGTGATTGGCTGAGAGAAATGAAACGTCATTTTTATGAGAAGGAAATAGCCACGTAACAAGTGTAGCCACGGCAGACTTCGACGGCATTAGAATGGTCAACAACAGAAGTTTCATCTTGGATATCCAAGTGGAATTCCCTTAACAGGTATATATTGATTCAATTCAAGCTATTCTGTGCTACTTTATTCCTCTAATTCTTTTTAACTTATAGCAATTTCAGCTATAAATCTTCTACTAAAATATCAAGTTATGGATCGATAAAACTGATCTTTCACTGATCAAGAGTCAGAACGCGTTCAAAATGTTATTTTAACATGCTTTTCTTCCTGTAATTTGCGAATGAAAATATTGAGACTTTAATGAGTCGCTTGTTCTCCAGTTTTTTCGCTTCTGTTTTGAGTATATATTTGCAAGAGACCATGAGGGACCTGTCCTTCAAGGTCTCTTGATATTTGATATCAAGAGAGCCGAACGTGATGTTTGGTCATTGCAGAGTGTTTGTTTGTCCTGGCGCAGCTAGTAGCTTGGAAGAATTACTAAATTTTCTATATGGAGCAGCTCTAACGGTTTATATTATGGTAGGCTTAGTCGATATCATGTTGTCAAGGGACAAGCTTGAGCGTTTGCTTCTTACGTGGTGTAAAAAAGTAATAATTAAATAGATAAATAAATGAATAATAATGCTATGATGATAATATAATAATAATAATAATAATAATAATAATAATAGTGATGATAAAAATATTGGTATGATGATAATATGATAATAATAATAACTACAACAACAATGAGAATATTAATAAATAATAATGCTATGATGATAATAATGATAATAGTAATAATAATAATGAATATAATGGTATGATGATAATATGATAATAATAATAATAATATTAATAACTACGACAACAATGAGAATATTAATAAATAATAATGCTATGATGATAATAATGATAATAGTAATAATAATAATGAATATATTGGTATGATGATAATATGATAATATTAATAACTACAACAACAATGAGAATATTAATAAATAATAATGCTATGATGATAATATAATAATAATAATAATAATAATAATAATAATAATATTAATAACTACGACAACAATGATAATATTGATAAATAATAATGATGAAAATAATAATAATATTACATCGGGGTGGGCCGTGGAAGAAGAGATATTTCACAACAACTTCTATATACCCCTTGCAGCACGTCAGAATGCAGCTCAATTTGGAGGGCAAAACAATAGGTTCCAATTCTCAGGAGATTAAAATACTTTGACGTCACGTGCAAGGGGTGTATTGCAGGGGGTTAAGACCCTTTTGATACATTCAGGAGCGTTCTATCTACACGGTAAAAAAAGTTGCTCTCTTAGCTTCGTCTCAATTCGTGGCTTCAAAAAAATCTGTTAACATTTTGTCTGTTTTATTTTTTCAGAAAATTTGAGTGCTTAGCTGTCACAATATACTCTTATTCCATTTTTCGCTATTTATATACATCAACAAAGAGGTTGTTTTCAAAGGTAACATTCCCAAGTCTGCACGCAAGACCCATGCTCTAAGGTATGTACGTTCGCAGTTACTGAGTTTGTCAAATTTGAATTGTGATACTTATTAGTTATATATGTTAAGCGGACATCCTAGCGGGGAACTAATCGCATTTTTCCTAAATGTTATTAACATATTTATTTTAAGACGAGCCTCTGTACAACGGGCACCTCTTTTAAGCGAGCATCATGCAAAGTCCTGAAGGTGTCTGCTTAATAAGAGGCTCACTGTGTTCACCTTTTTGCTCCCCTATTCTGTTATTTCCATATTTATTTTAAGACGAACCTCTACACAACGGACACCTCTTTTAAGCGGTCATCATGCAAAGTCCTGAAGATATCCGCTTACCAAAAAAATACTCACTGTGTCTGTCCTTTTACTGCTTTTAGTCCCCTATTCTATATATAATATCATTAGATTTTGAGCCATAGAGTTTTATAGCAGGCTTTCCGGTACTCGATCAAGCTGAAATGTCTCACAATTACTTGAAGTTTGCTGTCGATCCTTTAGGGAAATTAATGAGAACTCCTTGAAGCCGGTGTCCACGTGCCCTCCACTGCTCACATGCTCACGTCATATGGTTATATAACATATTGAGACACGTGTCAAAAGCGGGAAAAATATAGATGCTCTCAACTCTTACAGGTATAGATTGACAACTTGAGCTTGTACGTAAGAGATAACTGATTCAGTAACACGAGTTCGACTGCCTTAGCGTTTTTTATTTCTCGCGCAACGCTGCAAAAATATTCATCATTTTGAGTTGCAAGGTTTTGACTTCAGATCAAAAACTTGCAACTTCGAAATTCCGATAAGAATTGTTCCATCTGACATGTTAAACGACATCAACTCAACCTTTCGCGCAATAGCGTTGCGCTAAAAATCGTCGCTGCAAATTGTCTCGATCGTATAACATTGCCTTAGGGACGGTGCCTACTATTGTTGACGCGCACACGTACTGCGCATCTTCATCGAGGGATTTTAAAATTCATTACTCGAAGGTTCACGAAAAATAGCATTTATCTTCAATAAAATATTAAGAAGCATATGATATTACGTAACTCAGTCCTGTTCAAGAGATATTATGCTGATATTTCCATCGAATTATCTCTTAGATGCCTGATGACCCCTAACTTTTTAAACAGATTTTATAAGCCCTTTGCTAGCATAAGATAATTCGTATAATTGTTTTTAAATAAAATTGATTCCCAAGTTTTTTTCCGATTTTTTTTGTTTTATTTTTTTGTTTTTTTGTTTTTGTTTTTTTGTTATTGTGGAAGTTTTATTTTATTTAATGCTAATGTTAACAGTTAAACACAGTCGAACTTATTTTGAATCGAAAGGATGCTTAAGAGTGTGAGATCCTCTTCCGCTCAATAGAGTTGGTTTGTTTGCCTGTCATTGTGGCAGTCTTATTCTACGCTAACGACGAGGCTGGACGGCGATATTAAAAGATATCGATCTTCCATAAACGGAAATGAATGTAGGATACTAAACAAGACCTTGAATTCGCTATCAACTATAAGCACGTAGCACGGCTTAGAAAAAAGAAAATGATTATAAGACAAGCTTAAATCGAAGGCTCTGTAATATAATAAGTTTAAGAACGAACTCAAGGTCAACCAATCAGAATTGAGGATTCAACATTGATTTTGATTAGCATTTCCCATGTCTTTGGAAAATGCTGACCAAAAATAGTTGACCCATAATTCCTCTCGGGTAACGCGATTAACTCAGCTTAATGAGATTTAAATTTAGAATGTAATTAATGCTAAAATTCTAAAATTCAACGTATGTATTTCCACTGATTTGGTATACAAGAATATTATAATATGGTGCTGACTAAATGTCACTTGGTATTTTGTTTAACATTCCAACGAGAAAAGCAACATTTTAAAAAAATATAACAGGATATGTAAATTTGTATATATCGATATATTTGAATTTTGCAGACTTTTTGTGCAAACCGGTGTATCGATAGATATGTAAGATATATACTATCTTAGACTTAGGATTTTCCTGATTAGAAATCATCAATTCAGTGAAAATACTGGCAGATTGGGGATTAAAAGTAAAGCTGTTGATGAAGGGCTGGTCATGGAAAATCACCACGGACTGTGATTGGTTAGAAAATTTAAAGCCGCTCAGCTGGTGAAGTGAGCTGGTTTATGTTTATCAGAAAGGTATTTTGATCATAGTATAGATCTTTCCCGAATTCGTTTGAGTGACCACACACACACAAAATGTATGAACAAATTATTTCCAACCTCGACTTGGTAAAACACAGTAAATGTATGAACAAATTAAATCCGACTTCGACTTCGAGCCATTGTTTCGTGGTCACTAGAGCAAATTCAAGAAAGGTCTACTTCTTGAAGATTTTTTTTTTTTTTTTTTTGCTCATTTGTTTGATTCTAATCGAGAAAATCAGTCTGTCTTTGGTTGGATTTATGCAGATCAAGTTGGTATTTTAAAAAAAGAACAAAAATATATAGAGAAAAAGCAGGAAAAGAGAAAGAAAGAAAGAAAGAATAGGAAATTTGACTGGCATGACAAAACTGCGGATTAACGCGTACATCTGCTATCGATCACGTACAGCCCGATTTTTTGGTGTCAGCCAACAAGAAAACATCCAAAATTTGACTCCAGCCTGCAAGGAGCAATTAAGAACCCACTTCTATTTCAAGGTTTTTATTGCAAAATGTTTTTTATTGTTTTTACGTTGTTCATTAGTGCCAGGTGAATTCACTTCAATCAGCTCGAACGGCCTGTTAGTCAATCAGCGAACATTTTGTTCGTAGACATCAATATTTTTTAGTTCCAGGTTTTAAGCTCGATAAACAGCTGCAGCTTTTACTCGAAAATAAAGAAAAAAAACTCATCCGTGGAAAAATTCACTAAAATTACATATATAAATTACATATTTCGTTCTTGTTGTTGGAAAATACTTCAGTTTGACAAGCGATATCAGAAGATTTTTGGGATTTTTTCGCTTTTGCAAACAATTCACAGTGAAATAACTGTTCAGAAAAACCGCAGGCCCAAGAGCTGAACTGACTTCGTGTGTCAGTGCACGTTTGGATATGATATCAGCAGCGCAGATGTTTTGCCACATCATTCGTCGTAAGAATAGGCTCATTTCCTGCAGTTTTAAAGATCGAACCGACAAGCATATTTTAATTGACTAAATGAAAATGCACTATTCCTTCATTTCTTTAATGGTTTTCAGAAATAAATCTGCGCTTGATTAAGCTTCAAAAACGGCGCCCGACCGATAGAGCATGCGCGTATGATGCACTTCATTTTAAGATTTTCTAAAATTTTCGATAAACTCGAACGTTCGATTTTCAAAAATTAGTAAAATGTAACACATGCTGACAGTTTGAATTCATAATTGATAATTATCTCTCTGTCTCTGTCTTTCTCCTCCCCCTTCTCTCTCTCTCTCTCTCTCTCTCTCTCTCTCTCTCTCTCTCTCTCTCTCTCTCTCTCTCTCTCTCTCTCTCCCCCCCTCTCTCTCTTATCTCTCTCTCTCTCTCCCCTCTTTCTCCCCCCTCTCTCTCTCTTGTCTCTCTCTTTCTCCCCCCCCCCCCCCCCCTCTCTCTCCCCTCTCTCTCTCTCTTGTCTCTTTTTCTCTTTCAAAGCGAATTCAATTAGCAAAAGAACAAAAACAGGATCGCCAGCGAAAAGGCTTGAGGTAAGAAGTCGACCGCGGTAAAATCGTTTCGAGCAGACTCCCATATCAAATGCAAAAGCTGAACTTTTGATATCTCATAATAAGACAAACAATGATAAACTCATGAAGAGTGATAGAGTTTAATGTTGTTTTTACATCGAGAGTGTAAGACAAACAAAAGACTTCCTCTCATTCGCTTAAAGCCGGATCAAAGTTATCATTTTTCAGATAACAACAAAAGTCTAGAAAATGAATATATCTCATTGAGTGCGGTAGAAGCGCTAGCAACGGCTGTATGCACTAGTAAGCACAGCTTGAAAAGACTAGAACTCTAAAAAATTGGAAACAACGTGAACTGAAAAAAACCATATCAGTGAGTGAGAGCTCTTCAGAAGAGAAGCGCTTTGAGGTTTTCCCATGAAGCGACCGAAAAACTGGAGGAATAGATCATTATTAAGAAGAAGATAATTTACATGACTGGTAAGTAAGTTGAGACTCGGATGAGCAACAGAATCATGACGGTTATCGTCTCACGGTAAAACCAACTTAATTTCATGAGAGCTCAGACTCAGTAGAGAAACACTTTGAGGTCTTCCCATGCAGGCAGCAAAATTGAAGCGATGAATAATTATTAAGCAGAAGATAAACGTATAAACATGAATGAATAAATATTTACGGGTTTTATTACGCATTTCGCAGGCCTCAAATGCGTTTACAGTATATACAAGAATTTAGCTTTAAAATATAACATGCTTTTACAATATTTACAATGATCAACTATGAAAATAATATGATGTAAAAAGAATGACTTTATATGGTAAGTTTAGACTCGGATGAACAACAAAATGACGGTTGTCGTCTCAATATAATGCCAACTTCATTCTATGAAGGTAGAAAAACATAACAGTTGAATACAGATAAACTAGCGGCCCACGTCTTCAGTCTTTATCGAGGTTTCGCTACGTAGAAACAACCAGGCTCGCACTTATGCCGTTTCCACGTGAAGATAATGAGGAATCTCGGTGTTCAGCTGCGTGTTTTGGTTGGGTAAACACTAAAAACGGTTTTGTTTTTTTCGATTAATATTGAAAGCAGAAAACTTAAAATTAAGAAAAACCATTAGTCCAATTACTTCAAAATTGTAGAAGTGAAAATTTAATTCGCCAAAATATTTAGTGTTTTATTTCTAATTTTTTGTTTCAACTGATTTAATTTTTCTAATTTTTTTTTTCAAGTTTTAACCGTTTTTAAATTTTCAGTGTCAAAAATCAAAATAGGTTTGTCGGTGGAAGGAAAGCGATCTAGCGCGCTTATTTTAGTTTGTTTTAACAGCAGCTGTGCAAAGACAAACATTTACTATTTGTCGTCGATTTTCTCAGATTTTAGTTCATATTTACAAGACCATATTTCTTTTCAAGTAGTCGTACATACTGATAAGTCCCTGACAGCGCTGTTGTTCATTATTGTTGTTATTTTCTATCCTTCGGCAATAGTCATTTAAAGTCTTGCTTGCCATTTAGGGTCCATCAAATTTATTTCTATAAGCTGTTAAATATACTCACGTAATTTTCTCTGTCTATACATCAGTTATCTATATCTTCATAAACAAGTGTTCACGTGGTGTACATGGTGAACAACTCCTTTGTAAACACAACTTCGCCACCAAAGTCGCCTTTTCTTATATAGCTTGGAGTTCAAAACCTTCAAAGAAAGATTCGCCTATACAGACCATGATTAACCACTGTGGATGATGCCTTGAATTGCGTTTTTTGAGGAAAGAGATTTTAAAATCAGTCATGAACAATAAAAAGGGAATTAACGCTCTACATCGGAACACTTGGAGCTAAAAACACTTGAAAAGACCGCATTTTCAACCCACTTTCGCCTACGCAATACAATGAAGATTAAATTTTTTGGTGTAAAAGTGTTCTCGTAGGATGCAAATTCAAAAACGAAAATGCATGCCTCTTTAATCCCTGACTGAAAGCTTGGTCATGCTAACTTAGTAAACATACTCGAATAGCTTTAAGCTTGACACGGGTACTTCATTATTATTTATTGTAGCTATTTTGAGTGGTATAATCTGACAAATTCACATCAGTATATATAATATCAAAATATAGTTAATAATTAACTTGTCTCAAAAGAGCTTTCTAGATTAACACCAACCAATAGCTAGCTTTTAAGATATTATTAATATCGTATCGTATCGTACCAGGCATTGCTGATTTTCAACGCCGCCATGTTGGATGTATTTAACAAAGATTTGCAATTAGTCTCTTTTGTTATATCATCCAACATGGCCGCCGTGTCTTTTGTTATTTCAATTTCTTGAGAATGATTGAAAATCAGCAATACTTTTGTATTTAACTATTTTACATTCGATGCAAACCGCTGTTTTTGAAGACCACAGACTCATTGGCACCGTTTAGCCTCGTTTATAAGTCAGCTATTCAAGGACATCATTAAAAGTCCGTGGGATTTCAAAACATTGGTATTGTTAAACAGGCACATTCTTTACATTACATAGAAAGGAAATAAGTTAAAGTTATAGTGCTAAGAGAAACGAGGTTATTCCGGGCGAAAAACCCTTGGAAATAAATTCGGAAAAATTAATTCCGACCTCGATAGTTGACTTCTGTAACATTAGCAACAGCCAACTGTAATGTAAAGAATGTGTAAGTTGAATGATACCATACTAAACTTAACTTTTAACATAATTTTAAGACAAAGAAAAATGGGGGTCACCTGCTTTATTATAGAGCTTTATTTTTGTTTTTGAGCTCGTGCGCACACGTCCGGCACCATCAAAATTAAAAACTTTACCAAAAATAGCCCAACCGGGAATTCACATGGCGCGCGCGCGTGGTATCGAGAAGTATCTCTCTCTTTATCTGATATACTCCATCAAATTTTGCTTTTCTGCTAAATTTTTATCAGGTTTCTAAAACGATTAACTCATAAAATCGATCTGTTCAAAGGTTGATTACTCGTTGCGAGACGAATCCTTTTTTTAGTACTTGACGTCATTATCAGGTTGCCAAGGTAACGTCACCTCACCGATCGACGAATCATAACGCGCGATATCTCTATTTTATATATAGAACTTGTCAGCTGTTAGATATAGACCAATCACAGTGTGTGTTATATCACAGAAAGATAGACCGATCATGCATAACTCACTGCTAATGTTTGTCGTATCGGTGGTGAAAAAATCATTTCGACTCTACGTGTCAGGGATCGAAAAAGATAGCTCTAACGCCGCAAAATTGTGCCCGAAAAAATCGGTATGTATTCAAATGATATGCATGTTCGACTGAACTCTTATATCCTTGCAGTTGAAAAAAATGACCTAATATCCGAAGACCATGCGTCATTGGCCGGGAAAAGAGCAATACGTTGCGGACTCTTAACGACCGATCAGTAATCGGACTATACAATTATCAATTATTACATTTTTCGTATTGTTTGTTCAGTGAAATAGCAGTAAATAATTTATATTTTTCGAAGTAACAATATTTCTCGAAGAGACAATATTTGTATAATGATCATCCGGGTGGATGTAGTCCTGAGAAGGACTGTTTGATGTGACTGACATTTCGACAACCTGTGCGGAAGTCATCTTCAGAGTCCAGTGAAGAAAAAGTCAGATATGGGTCTTATTTATACTGCCACAATAATTTGTAATAAGTAAATAATTTGTAAGCAATTATAAGGCAAAAATACTCCTAATTTTGTAAACTGACTCGACGACGAAATGTTTTTAGTCCTACAACTAATTTTTCTGTGTTGTGGTTTCTGATTGTCGTTAAGAAATGACAAATAATAAGCAAACATTGGCGAGCTTTGAAATTTCAAAATGACTTTGACGCGAGATTGGTGCGTCTAAAATTTCTCCTTCGAACAGAACAATAAATGATAGATCGTGTTAAGGTGGGTCGATGGGATAATCACGGTGCGCTATCTTTCAAGTTCAAATCGCAAATGCGCGGACGCAAACAGCTTTTTGGGAGAAAAAATTTCAAGGCTTTAAGAAAAAGATGAAATTTTCGAATGAGTATGTTTTTACTGAAATTGGAATTTAAAATAGTATTTCTTTCTTTTCTCCGTGAAATCGAGGAAAAAGTAGGTCGAGTTGGCCGTATATTGAACTGTAGGACTGTTATAGCAATAGATAATAGATCGTGTTAAGGTGGGTCGATGGGATAATCACGGCGCGCTACCTTTCAAGTTCAAATCGCAAATGCGCGGACGCAAACAACTTTTTGGGAGAAAAAATATCAAGGCTTTAAGAGGAATAGGAAATTTTCGAATGAGTTTGTTTTTACTGAAATCAGAATTAATGTAAAACCCCTGTGAAGTGGTAGTGTACTTTCTTTTCTCCGTGAAATCGAGGAAAAAGTGGGTCGAGTTGGCCGTACAGTGCGTTGTAGGACTGTTATAGGCGACCAAATAGACGCCATCTTGGAAATATATCTCATAACACAGTCCCACGATATAGCGATATATATATAAGTGCTTTATATCGAACCTATTTTCTTAAACACTCCACATTGTATCGGTTCCACGTCTTTGTCAATATACGGGAAGCACGGGCGGTGTGTGCTGCTAAGTGCGTCGCTTTTCACTACTGTGGTCCTGGAGTAGACTGTTATGTATGTGATTAGACTGAGTTGTTTGTTAGTTCTCTTCTTTACTTTGAGTGTTTTTAAAAAGATCGTAAAGCACGGGCGGTGTGTGCTGCTAAGTGCATCGCTTCTCACTACTGCGGTCACGGGAGTAGACTGTTATGCATGTGATTAGACTGAGTTGTTTGTTCTCTTCTTTACTTCGGGGTTTTTAAAAAGATCGTAAAGCACGGGCGGTGTGTGCTGCTAAGTGCGTCGCTTCTCACTACTGCGGTCATGGAGTAGACTGTTATGCAGGTGATTAGACTGAGTTGTTTGTTAGTTCTCTTCTTTGCTTCGGGTTTTTTAAAAAGATTGTAAAGCACGGGCGGTGTGTGCTGCTAAGTGTGTCGCTTCTCACTACTGCGGTCATGGAGTAGACTGTTATGCATGTGATTAGACTGAGTTGTTTGTTAGTTGTATCCTTTGCTTCGAGTGTTTTAAAAAAGATTGTAAAGCACGGGCGGTGTGTGCTGCTGAGTGCGCCGCTTCTCACTACTGCGGTCATGGAGTAGATTGTTATGCAAGTGATTAGACCTAGTTGTTTGTTATTCCTCTCCTTTGCTTTGGGGGATTTAAAAAATCGTAAAGCGGTGTGCGCTGCTAATGCGTCGCCTTTCACCGCTTTAGACTATTCTTGGAGGATGGGTTTTAACCTTGGACAGCGGCGAGTAAAGTTATAAATAAATTTGTTATGTCCCTCCTTTGGGTTTTCCGTTTTTTGCGGTACTCAGAATAACTTCTAAGTTCATAATAACCTTTCTAGGACCTTCCCAGGTCACCTTCGGATGGAATAAAAGGTTGAAATATCATTGATTGTTTTTTAAATTCAGTTTTAGAAACGGGATCAACTCCTTCTGCCGTAAAGCTACGGTTACAGACTTCTCTGACCAACACAATGAAACCGAAGACATGCGAGGCCTGTGCGTCTAAGAGGCGTTACAGCAGCCATGAGGTAAGAAGAAGTCATGGAATCTTAACAAGCAATATTGATTAGCTAAAGTTGAGTATCAGTCTGCGAGGTGTATTTGCTTATAGGTTTGATCCCGGGCACTGCGTTCACATCAAGTTATGTACGTATTTATGACTGAACATAGAGGATCGCGATTTTATCATTAAGGCTTCATGAATCTTTATTCAGTTCTATTATATCGTGATATTAATACATAGATCCCTTGGGTTCCAATTCTCAGGAGATTGAAATTCTTTCGTTGTCTCCTCCAAATTGAGCTCAGTTCTTTGACGTCACGTGCAAAGTGTCTATCACCGATCGCCATTTGCCTTTCGTCCCTTCAATCTGTTTTGAAATAGCTGTATTCAAAATTAGCTGTTGTGTAATATTTTCTACCTAATATATTTCTTGTTTTAATTTATCAGGAAACTGCTAGCAGCAACGATGAGAACGAAGACAAGGCTCGCGTCAGCAAAAAACCCATAGAAAAGAAAATAAGAGAGCGTACCAGTCCCCCGACTACTGATAATGAACGCGGTAATTCTAGAAGTACAAAAGAGGTCAGTCGATCGGATTTTAAAAATCTTCAAAAAAAATCACTACTTCAGGAATAAAATTTCTGCCAGAGAAAGGAGAGAGAGAGAGAGAGAGAGAGAGAGAGAGAGAGAGAGGGGGGGGGGGGGGGGTGTTCACTCACCCAAATCAAAAAAAATTGGGTCACTCTTTGAGACCATAGTTTTGATGTCTCATATGGTTTCTTTTAGAAATTAGATTCAGCCTCTTATGCTGCCCAGAAGCTTGTATCATCAGCAGAAATCGATAAAATTGTATCTGATACAGTAAGTGTTTCTATAAAACCACGAGAAGAGAAGCCCTTGAATGAAAGGACCGAGAGAGAATCTTCTGAACAGAACGAAAAGAGCATTGAGATCATCATTGCGGAAGCTATCACAGATGCTCAGGACGATAAGGAACCTTCCGACTCAAAGAGAAAAGACGATGCCCCAGGTACGCGCGCGATCAATATTGGACTGATTTAGCATCAGGACGCGAACGTCAGATACGACGGCGCGAGAGCTTTTTTTCGTGCGCGCGCCGTCCTCAACGAGGTTGACGTCCTCAACAGGACGTGAAAATGCTACAACTCGCGTCCTGTTGAGGACGTCAACCTCGTTGAGGACGGCGCGCGCACGAAAAAAAAGCTCTCGCGCCGTCGTATTTGACGTTTGCGTCCTGATGCTAAATAAGTCTATTGTGCAGAAACTGTACGCTTGTTTCTCAAGGCCGGGTACCTGACTCTGACTAATCCTAAAGCTTTACAGGTATCCTAACACATAATTCCTATTAATTGTCTTGCGTTTATGTATTTATCCATGAAATAAATAAGTAGCATAAAATATAATTAAACTCGTAAAAACTTGTAAACTTAGATGTTTATGTGACTTTTCCAGTGCAGAAGAAGCTCTTAAGCTCTAGAGATGTACGGTGTAGAATTGCGCGCAATTAGCAATCACAACAGCGCAATATGCGCAATATTGCAGACAATCGATGTTGCAAGCCATGTCACACGACGCAATCTGTTGCATGTAATGTAGCTGAAGTAGAAAACGATCCAACGTCAGCAGCATTGCTTACAATATTGCCTGCGCGCAACTTTGCACCTTGTGTCATGCCTTTAGATTGCTTTGTTGTTAAGGACGTTTCTGTTCGTAGGTTCGCTGAAAGATGAAATTAAAGAAATCGAGCAACTTTGGGCGACGATCGAGGGAAAGCGAAACATCTCTGTTGGCAGCAAAGGTGAAGTATTGTCATTCTTCAGAAGTACAAGTACTGACTGAATTATAAGTTATTTTATCATGTGGTTGCCATGGTTATCTAATGTGTAGTTTGTTTACAGGTCCACGAGATTCGTTCCTGTACGATTTCCTTGGAGGTAAGTGTATTCACTATTTATCACAACAGTCCCTTTCAAAGTTCCCTGCGCCATCATGAAAGGTAGCCGTGCCGGTGAGCTTGCAATGATAAAGACTTTTTTTAACACCTTGGACCATTATTCAATTGTATTCAGGTACTCCCAGTCCCCCAACCTTTTCTCAGCCATCCTAAACTCATCCACTTACTATTTTAATATTCGTAGAAGAGGTAGATAGGGACGAAGCAGAAGCTCTGGAAGCCCTGAATTTCTATTGGTTAAACACAGTAGCTAAAAGCGCGGCAAAACCACGGACAGATATCCCAGAAGAACACAAGGACTTCTACAACAAATACTGCAACGGTACAAGAGAACTGACTGCCGAGTCTGCAATGAAAGTGATGAGGTGAGCGTGCTGATTAATGTGCGCCAGTATAATTAATAGCAGTAGATTATCCCATTCTCCCTCTGACTCATGAACACTGATCAGTCGAGGGCAGAGAAGGTGAGAGGGATTGGTGAAGTTTTTTAAATGCCGTCTTCTTGATGTAACTACTTAAAATTGGGAAGCAAGGGGATGATGCGCAGCGCTAGACACTCCATGCAGTAAATCGTATGCAGATCAGGCCCAGTATCGTTGCTAGCAGGGGCGTAGCTAGAACATTTTGGCAAATGCATACGGGTGGTCAGTATATATATGTGTGAATCCGGCAAAATAGGACATTCGCTTCAAATACTTACTGGGAGAAAAGCAAATCACAAGTACGCACGGGTGTATTTGCGTAAAGGAAGGTACGCCTCTGGCTAGGTATCTCACACAAGGACGGAATAATAATGTGTATGATTCGGCGTTTCGGAGGGGACAAACAAAATGGCGGCTTTTGGGATTTGCGCATCCCCTTTTGAAACTCCTGGATACACCCCAGTTACTTTAGATACCCCCAGCCTCTACCACGTTTTTGTCCTTTAGTAATAGTGACTTGTTTCTTCCTTCAGTCTTCCACATGTTGTTACTGTCAACCTCAAGTCCAATGCCAAGATCGAGGTAGTTGTATCAGACATATTCCTGGCCTTACAAGACTCTCCTGAACTACGACATGAAGATTTTGAGGTGGTGGAGGCCATGGGAATGCATCTGTTTTAAACATCAGATGCGCAGCACAGTGATGTTTTAAAATTTACAGGAAACTCACTTTTATAAAGTGTTAAATAAGTATTCGTCAAGCTTCGCTCTCCCTTAGGGCATTAGGCCATACAGATTTTGTATGAGCGTGAATTTTAATTTGTTGGTTCTCTCTCTTGCTTCGAGGGTTTTTCTCCGGGTTCTCCGGTTTTCTTCCCTCCCTAAAAACCAACCCTAATTCGATCTGAGATGTGCTCCGTGGTCAGACATGAGTCGTATGGCGGCTGCCCGAGGCGCCTTTGTATACCTTCGACTCGGCCACGTTGAGCTGCGTCCTTCGTAATTCAGCTCTTCAGCTGCAAGCAAGGATGATTAGCCCCTCCAAATTTATTTATTTGAAAAGAAAAGTCACGGCACGCGGCACGGTTACGGAACGACGCGGACACAGCATCGAACTGATTTCGATGGCTTTCATACATGGGTAGGCAGAGACACGGTCACGAAAAGGCGTGGTCCGTGCCGTAAGTTTTTCAAAGTTATACTAACAGGGTGCTGTTGCTTGTTGCTTTCGGTTGCGACTACCTTTATTGAAATAGGTGTATTCTAAAAAGCCGCGAGTAACAGTTATACACTCTTCGAAAACAGTTGCGTCATGCATTCACCAAAAGTGATCAGTTGTTTTAAACGTGATTAATTAATTTTCTCTCTTGAAGTTCTCATTAATTGTTGTCACTAACAGCCCAATAGTTTTATGATCCTTTAGGATAATAAACAATTATTGGATGAGATTGAGCATGATATCGTAAATTATCAAGACCAAGGCCGTGTTATCTGCCGAAGCCGTAGTGAGGCGGATAAAACGGCCGAGGTCTTGATATTTACGATATCATGCGAAAAGCGAATTCAATAATTGTTTTATTATACATTTTGTAAACTAAGAATAAAGATATAATTCTGCTTTCGAAAAAATAGCAAACGTATTTCCATTTTCATAATTGTGAACTTTGAACTCGACATGATAAATGTATTATCTGTAGGTAAAAACCTACAGATAATACATTTATCATGTCGAGTTCACACGATATCAGGGATTGGCTGAGGGCTCTTGGCCAATCAGAAGCGAGATAGTGAGTAAAATGTATAATAATACTTCTTATTATGATTGCTTATATTTTTTCCCTTTCTCTTTTCATCCTATTTATCCCGACCACTCATAGTCAATACTGTATATAGATAATTACCTAGATTAGCCCCAAGATTATTGCAATTAGCTTGCAACTAATTTCTAAGGTAAAAAAAAAAAAAAAAAAAATTCTGAAGATCGATATTGTAACAATCAAGGTTGTAAATAAAATTTTATTGTTGTGTTGTTGTAAGTGGCAGTCCGTTTAGTTTCTTCTTATTCCTCAGTTAGTTAGACAATTTTTATTTATTGAGCTTATTTTTGGACCATACCTCCAGACATTGAAAGATGTAAGAATATTTCTAAAGCACTTCATAATGACTTTTTAATTTTCCAAAAATATAGTGATTTAAAAAAATTTATAAATTTTAGACAAAAATAGACTACCCATGATGCATCACGCGTAGCAAACCGTGGAGGGACTGGGTTCCACGCGCCCAAAATCAAAATTCTATATTTTCGTTCTTCGTACGATGAAATACTTCTTTGATTTTCTTCGAAAAATCACGTTTAAAAGATAATGATGATGGCTTAAGTACAGCTACTATGGGAGTCACACAACTGTGGAATATTCTAGAGCCAGTTAAACGTCAAGGAGACTTGGCATCGCTAAAAGGAAAGACGTTATGTGTGGATCTAAGTGGATGGATCTGTGAAGCACAAGGCTCAAAGGGACTCAAAGCCAATGTTCTTAAACCTCATCTGAGGAATCTATTCTTTCGTGTGTGGAATTTAACTCGAGTTGGGGTGAAGTTGGTGTTTGTGGTTGACGGTGATGCGCCTGAAGTGAAGTGGGAAGCTATCGTAAAGCGGAATGAAGCTCGCCGTGCTTATGGGGGATGTGGTAGAGGACGAGGTAGAGGAAGGGGGAGGGGGGTGGCTACAGGACAGAGGAAGAAAGTCGGACGATCGAATTTTAGGATCTGGGTAAACGAGGTGAGTTATGTGTGCTATAATATATGTCATAAGTAAATTATTATTTAATCTATTATTTTTCTCATAATTTTAAGCATTTTAACATTATCTAAATCTCCATCTTTTCCCTGTCCCTGGCTGGCTATAAATTCAGGCCTCTCAAATTAGGTGCAATGTTTTCCTATTTTAGAGCAGATATTATTCCCTTAAGAATAAGGTTCTTTACAGTAGATCCACACTAATTTACAAGTTTCACTGTGTGAACACATCTGTGACATTGCTTGCAACATCGTGATGCTATTAACCAATGAAAGGTGAAGATTTTGATTTTATTAGCTTTGTAAACATAGAAGTAAATGCGCCTAGCCCATTTCATGTAACATTGCAAGAAAATTCACAATGTGTGACATCACTCTAAAAACCCATTGCAAGCAAAGTTGCAGGCAACTTCGCATCATGTGTTTGTGACTTAAGACCATTGTGTCCATTGTGTTCAATATTTGAAAAAATATCATTTGATCAGCTGGGAAAAATTCCAGATGCAGGCCTGTCACCAGGTGTGGCTCAAAGTAGCGACAAACCCATGAGCCCCCCTCCTATATCTTTCTTTCTCATTTCATTGTTACCACTCCCTTCCCTCCCCCTTCAGGCCTGTGCTGTGATGAGACCAGAAGTGAATTCTATGAATGCTGGTTTTAAAAAATATCTTTCAAATTTGTTTTCTTCACATAGTGGTAATAAAGCCATAATTTTAAACTCAACATTTGATTCCAGTGTACAACTTTACTTAAATTACTTGGAATACCCTATGTAGAAAGTGCTGGTGAAGCTGAGGCACTCTGTGCTTGGATGGATGCTAAGGGGGTAAGAAATCTTTGTCATTCAGCTTATCAATTACCATTTTGTCCTCCAATTAAGCTGCATTCCCAAGGGATCTTTATTGAGTCCATGGTCAAATGTCATTCTTAGAATATATTCACTTCTTTATTTGATTAATGTCATTATAGATTGTGGATGGATGCATTACAAATGACGGGGATGCATTTCTATATGGAGCAAGAACTGTTTACAAGGACTTATGCATTAGTAGCAAGGTATCATGTATTTTTGACATCCATAAAAGTTCTCAGTTGAACACACTTCACACTACCTTCATAACAGAGCCAGGGCCAGCCATACAAGATTTAAAAAATATAATATGATTCCATAGGAAGCCCAAATGAGGAAATAATTACATTTAATAAACCTACTTTGTGCTGGATGCAGTCTTTATATACTAAATTTATATTTTTTTTATTTTTTTTCAGGAGTGCACGATGGACTCTTACTGTATGGATGATGTTGAAGACAAAATTTGTAGGTTAAACTTACAATTATACTTTATGTCTTGATCTGAAAACTTTAAAGCACACTTACTAGTGAATACAGCCAATCAGAATGCAGGAAGGCTGTAATTGTATATTCAGCGATATTATACAACATAATGGTGTTTTTTAACAATTAGTCCTCAAGTCCGAATTAGTCAATAGTCCATGAGGCCGAAGGCCAAAAATACAAGTGCAGCTATCACATATTACAGGGAATGTCACCAAAACCACAGAAACATGGGTACGGTGGTGAGAAAGCACTCACCTCTCACCAATGCAATCAGGGTTTGATTGCTGGACTTGGTATTAAGCAAGTAGAGTTGTTTTTTGGTTCTCTCCTGTAAAATAATTTGTAGTAAACTATATAATCTTATCTCTATCTCTACCCTCCTAAATAAAGGACAATAACTAGTACATGAATGTAGCTGAAAACAATATGAAAATATTGCACTTGAAATTGTATATCAACAAAGTAAAAAATCCTGTGAACTCCCATGGAAAATGCAGTCTCCTGACCAATGCAAAGTATGCAGTAATTGTTGTTTTTCATAATTATAGGTCTGAATAGAGAAATGCTTGTCAGTCTTGCTATTCTTCTTGGCTGTGACTATCTTCCTCAAGGAGTACCTGGTGTTGGTAAAGAGATAGGATTGAAGCTTGTGCAAGCCTTGCAAGGTGTTAACCTACTTCAGAGGTAACAGACAGTATACTATAATGTGGTAAACCTGTGTTGTGATGGTGCCTGGTTCTCTAACTGTTTTCGTACACTTTGCAAAGCTGGCTGTGTGTGTGCGGTTGGCATCATTAGCTGTTGCTCTGATCACTAATACAGCACAGTTCTTAACCAATCAGAGCTCAAGTACTGTCTAGGCTATTTGATAGACACATGAATATTATGGATACAACTCAAACAAGTATCTTATTCTCAACTGAAATGAATGACACATAGTCTGAAATGGGAAATTATTATATCCAAGGTAAAACTAATTCATACAATGTTTTTTTTCTCAGGTTTCAGGACTGGAGCAACTTTGAAATATGTGAAGATGATATATCAAAAATTGAAAAGACTGTCAAACAGTAAGTGAATGGGAGTGGTAATTCTTATTTTTATAAAAAAAAATATATGTATTCAGTTTCTACACAGTTTTCTCAATTTGACTATCCATAATGTTTCAGTCTATTCCTTTCTTATTTTTGCTTTTTTTTTTTCCAGAAAAGCTTTAAAAGTCAATGGATTCCCTAACCAAGCGGTGAGTCAAACGTTTTGTAGTAAAAGACAAAACCATGGCAGCCATGTTGGGAATTAACAAAATTAATAGAAATCTATTGTTAAATACCTCCAACATAGCTGCAATTTTCAACTTGCCAATAAAAAATATAGCAGATTACAATGAGCTTAATATATTTTACTGAGTGTTTTCTTTAATATTTGTATGAATCTACAGGTCATAGATGAATTTATGTGTCCTAAACTGAAGACGCAGCATCTAACAGTTCCAAAGGGTTATAAGTGTCCTAATCTTAAAGAACTACAGGTAAAAACAGATCAACACTTTCTCCCATTATTCTACCTTTAATTGTAAGTCATATCTTTGGACCATTTTTGTCACCAAAAACCTTCATTTGTAGTGTTTCTTTATTTGTAGGAGTTTTGTTGGAATTATTTGGAGTGGCCTGAAGACTACACCACAGAAAAGGTCTTGTATTTCTCCTTTGATCAAGATTTAAGCAAATGATGACATTGCAAACGACTCTCTTGTATGGTTCTAGGAAACTGTCCCATTTATTTCTCCAGGGTTTTTGGCTGGAAAAATATTTGTGAACGACCCTCTTGTATGGTTCTAGGAAACTCCCATTTTTCTCTAGGGTTTTTGGCTGTTAAAATCCTTGCAAACGACCCTCTTGTGTGGTTCTAGGAAAGTGGCGAACTTTTTTCCAGGGTTTTTGGCTGTTAAAATCCTTGCAAACGACCCTCTTGTGTGGTTCTAGGAAAGTGGCGAACTTTTTTCCAGGGTTTTTGGCTGGACACATCTTTGCAAACGACCCTCTTGTGTGGTTCTAGAAAACAGTCCAACTTTTTCCAGGGTTTTTGGCTGGAAAAAACTTCGTAAACGACAACCTTGTATTGCAAGCATTTGTTTTAGCTTTAACTAAATAATTCATATAAACATCTGGTTGCTGCATGTGTTTTGTAGATTCTACCTCTCGTGACCTACTGGCAAATGGAAAAAGGGGTGTCTGTTAAACACACCAACAAAGGAAGTATTGTTACTCCTGAAAGGTAAATGCAAAAAGAACAACAACAACAACAACAGCAGCAGCAATGACATATCCAGTAATTGTCACCAATGATAAAAAATAAATAAAAATAAAAATAGTCGAGTATGAGTTGTTGTGATTGTCCAGGTGAGTGTAGTCTTGAGAAAGACTTCTTTGTGGTGACTGACGTTTTCACAACCTGAGATCTCGAGGAAGTCATCTTTGGAGTACAGAATAATAACAGCGATAGAAACGACAACAATTTGTTTATTTATTGAAAAACTTAAAGTACAATATATAACTTGCAGGATTGTCAAGGCCAGAGTTCAGAACAGGATCGAATGTTATGAAGTTCTTTGGAAGAATGATGACATTGGAGATGCCTGTCAATCAACCTTTGTTACCATAGAAACTAGATCGGTGAGAATGCAGTATTATACTTATTTGATGGGAATATGGGATTTAAATTAACTTCTCTACTATCGTAAGAATTTCTACGCTAATTTTCCTTTTTCCTCCTTAATGCACGGAAATACGAGCAACGAAATCGTGCAACTTGTTGTGCAACAACGTTGCGTTGAAAGCTGCAGAGCGAATGTTACTCGTGTGTCCCCCCCGCGCAACTTTGTTGCAGTAGCTCATTCCACACTCTGCAACAATGAAAATTTGCAATGCAACAATGTTGCGCGACAGACTTTTTTGTAGAGATAGTTTTGTTGCTCGTATTTCCACGCCTTTATTCATATCTTATTCCTAGTGAAGATACAACCAGAGATCACTTGAGTCATACAGGCGAACAAGTGTTACACTAGAGTTGTTTTTGTATGTACTTGCTGTAAGCCACTGTCTGCAAGTAGTTAAACACATTGGCTGATTTATTTAAAGTGTTTTTTCTTTGGCATTGATGTTTCAGCTGTTCGGACAAGTCTACCCTATTCTTGTACAGGAATTTGAAATATTGCAAGATGAGAAAAAGAGCAAGAAGTCAGGTATGTAATTGTTATTTTCGTTTGCATTTTTCGGAAAACGGAAAATCGATGGAAGTTGGGAAAAAATTGTTCAGAATCGTAAAGAATAGTTTCAGATCAAATCAGCTCATTTCTATTGAATTCATAATTTCATTCATTCATTTTTAATTTCTTTAGTTAAAAGGAAGGCAAAGCATCATTCAGAAGACTTGCCAGATGACAAAGGCAATGAAGTGGAAGAACTTTGCAGTAATTTTGATACCTTGTCGCTAGCTGCAGAGAATAATTCTGTTCGAGATTCAACGAGCCATTTAAAGCTAAATCATGGTAAACGGACAGCCTTTTCCGACGACGAAATGGCAGAGACAGAATGGCAGAGCAAACAGGCAGGTAACTCATCACACGATGATGAAAATATCGTAAATGGTTCACAGGAAGAACCAAAAGGTCGAGACCCACGACAGTCTAATGAAGAAGAAGATGAGAAACAACATTGTGATGGAGCAAATTATGTGCAAAAAAATGATTTGGCTCCAAAATTTCGAAATGGAAAGAAAAATTTGAAATGCAAGGAAAATTTGAAAGTGAAAGCTGAGAAAGTGGAAAACTTTTTAGATTCGACTGATACATCTTCGGAAGATGAAATGTCGGATTCTTTTTTCTGTGAGTTTGTGGCTCCTCTTGCGCAGAGACTCGAAGAACAATGTTTTAAAAACATCAACAACACTGATTATAAAATCAGTAATCAGAATGGTAAGAGAGGAACGATCGCGGAGATGGACATTCCTGACTATCTTGATTCAGTAGATACTAAAAGTATAAAGAAAAGCAACGAAAAAGACAACATAGACGAAGGAATACAAGTTGTTTTAATTGAATCTAGTGAAGACGAGGAAGAGCATGATGTTTGGAATAAATCACGAAGCAAAGAAAACACTTGCCTGAAAGAACGAGAAAAGTTACCACATTTGGAGAGACCTGCTTTGGGAGGTTCTAGCACCAGAAAATACGATGCAAAAACGAGTAAACATGTAGAATCTGATGTTAAAATGACGGCTTTAGAGAGGGCGAGGTTGTGCGCTGAAATCAAGCACAAAAAACACCCTTTGGAAAAAACAAAGGCTGATGGTGCATTGAATGGAAAAGACGAAAAAAGAGAACCAGGAATAATGCTTTTGGATAGGGGAATTGTATGTTTTAAAGATGGTTATCGTAGCCAGATGGCCACGGTAAAAGCGAAGGATGATGGTGTAAGGAATGCAATGGAAATGAAGACAGAACCAGTAAATAACAGTTACTTTGAACGGAGTGCTTCTTCATTAGACGTTCAATGTGGTTCATGTACAGACAGAGCAAGTGCAACAATGGTGACAAAGGATCAAGAAAGGCACCTACATCGTGGCAAAAAGATTCCTTTGAACCGGAAAACAAAAGTCATGCAGAGGGTCTATTTTTCTAGTGATTCTAGTGATGATAACGATGATTCATGGTACATTGGAAGTGGAAATGGTTGTGGTGGTAGTGTTGCTACTGCTGCTTCTGGTGGTGGTGGTGGTAGTGTTGCTGCTGTTGCTACTTCTGGTGGTGGTAGTGTTGCTGCTGCTGCTGTTGCTACTGCTGGTGGTAGTGCTGTTGCTGCTGCTTCTGCTGGTGGTAGTGCTGTTGCTGCTGCTGCTACTTCTGGTGGTTGTAGTGTTGTTGCTGCTGCTTCTGGTGATGGTCGTGATGATTCATGGTACCTTGCCAGTGGCTGTGATGGTAGTGTTGCTGCTACTGCTGGTGGTAGTGTTGTTGCTGCTGCTGCTGGTGGTGATGGTGGTGTTGTTGCTGCTGCTTCTGGTGGTGGTAGTGCTGTTGTTGCTGCTGCTGCTAGTGGTGGTGGTGGTAGTGTTGTTGCTGCTGCTTCTGGTGGTGGTAGTGTTGCTGCTGCTGCTTCTGGTGATGGTCGTGATGATTCATGGTACCTTGACAGTGGTTGTGGTGGTAATGAAGACTCATGGTTCATTGACAGTGGACGTAGTGGCATCTTTGCTGCTGTTTCTAATGATGAGGATCATAGTGGTGGCTGTGGTGATGAGGATGTGCAAGAAACAAAATCAAATAATATCAAAAAGCAAGAGAAGAAAGAAAGCAAGATATCATCCACTAAAACCATGAAGACAAAGCTTCTTCACCTTGACAACGATATGGCCATCCAACCAGACAATCTATCTTATTTAAAATCTACTGTAACCAAACATGCTAAAAGGCAACAAGAGTCACAGAAAAAGGGAGGCAAGATTTCATCAAGTCAGCTTGTGAAAAATATGATTTCTGGTCTTTCCAACGATATAATTCACCTAGAAAATGGAACTCATCCTAAGTGCACTGAAACCAATGGTGCGAAACATGAATCACTAAAGATGCAGAACTCAAAATCTAGTCAACTAAAATTAAGCCAACCCGACTCTGATAACGTCAGACAAGTAACAAAGCTTCATCCATCCACTCACAAACAAGACCAGGTTTGCATATCAATAGAAAAAACTGAAAAAATACTTACCCCAAAGTCAGTGAAAAAAACTGAAGACATGGAAAACGAGTCACCGTTGGAAGATGTTTTTGTTCCTTTGTCCTTGAGTGAACGATTGGGTAGACATTTACATGGACGGAGAAATGTTTTGAGTACTTTAAGAACTCTTTCCTCGAATGAATAATCATTTGGGCAATTCGTTTTAGAATAGTCCTCTTGCAGCATGTTGGAATGCAGCTCAAAATTTGTGGACAAAACAATAGGCTCCAATTCTCAGGAGATTGAAATTCTTTTGTTTTGGCCTCCAAATTGAGCTGCTTTGATGTCACGTGAAAGAAATATCACCAAATGCCTCTAATATTAGTTAACCATGCTACTATTTGCAAGTGGAGCAATGTTGAGATATATTCGTAAAATTATATTTTTGATATCAATAATATAATCTGAAAAATGACAATTGAATATGATTCTTCAAATTGCTTGAAAGATATTTTATTGATGATAAATAATTCAAAATTTTTTTGTATTATCATAGATTTATTAATATATTTTTTAATAACGATGATAATTATATAATGTACACTTTCGAAAAATTTAATTTAATATTTTTTGCTATTCACCTTTGACCTTGGTTCTTTATTATACGTGATCAAGCCTAATCACAAAAATAAATAATAAAGATATATAGACACTAAAGTTTCACGACACTTTGTTGTATGGGTAGACTGGTTGCGATCGCATTGTCCCTTTGTTTTGTTGGATTGCCCAATAGATTTCTGGTTGGCAATTGAAACAATAGCCTGCATACAGTTAAAGTCAGGTGGCACACAGGGTATCGAAATAATGGTTATAGTGAACAATCAGGACCAAAAAAAGTGGTTACAACTGGTAAGTTGTCAGTAAGTGGATGGTAAGTTGTCAGTAAGTGGAAGGTAAGTTGTCAGTAAGTGGATGGTAAGTTGTCAGTAAGTGGTTGATAGCAATCAATGAAAAGAATGACATAGACAATGTTTCCTCTATAATATAGAATTATGTCTAACTAATATCACCTACATCTTACATTGGTCATAATAATCCTGTGCCTACAGTAGCTTCACATTCATGTTGCTTCAAATATTCCATATAAATTATACACGAATGATGCCACCAACAAAATGCAACAACTACTAAAAGATGCCACCACTGATGACTTGATCCTAGATAGTTCAGCTTTCCTGTAACACAAAAATAAAAGTATATGTAAGTTCAAAAATGTTTTAAATATACTTGCTCTTTAGTGCAGGACTAAAAATAATTACCAGTCAATGGACCATGTCCAGCCAAAACTGGCATTTGTCCAGTCGACACCTCTTTGACTAGTTCTCTTGACTGGTCACATAATGACTAATCAAACACATTTTGATAAGTCTGATGTGTCTGGTCATCACGTCCAGCTATTATGAATGCAAACCCTTCGGATGCATGCAGGCTATGCAGAGGGACGAATAGTTTCCTGGTAGGTTCACCCATGCTGGACAGGTCAAAGGGTTGGGACCATACAAGATCTGCAGGGCTTATGTTGGGAGTTGGCTAACAATCCTGTCATTATACAAATTTTCATAATCATGCAACCCAGGTGACTTTCTATAATTCATGTCATTTGGTTTTTTGGCTTCAATCTGTCAATCAAATTTTCAATGTTCTGAGCTAGTAGATTTTTGTTCTATGGCAGCCAAAAACCCAACCATCTGTGATGCTGATCACTAAAACAGTGTAGCTTAAAATACTTGAATTCAATAGTTTATTACTGACCTGGAAAGTATCTTTCAGGAAATTTGAATGCATAGAATGAAAGTGCTAAAACTCCTAGAATATACTGTACGATGACCCTGGGAATAAAAAGCTGATGAGAAAAAAATTTAATATTCAGTAAGTAAAGATGAGGGAACCTTGTTATGAACACATGGCTAGGCTAGCAATAGACCTCTTTAGCTTCGTTGTTTGTTGTGCCTATTTCAGACCATGTGATGCCAATCTTGGGAGTTGATTCTTTCATGTGTAAATATTTGAACAAAAGAACATTTCTCAAGGGAATGTCATGTGGTCTGAAATGGGCAATTTGCATACGAAGGTAAAGAGGTCTATTGGCCTACCTTAAGATATATAAAGGTTTGTGAATATGCTGTGAAGATGCTGAATATGCTGTGAATATGCTGAAATGAAGCCTGTCTCCACTGTAATCAAGGAGCATTGCAGGCTGTGGTATTTTATATATTCCTATTTCATACCATGATCTAACCTTAACAATTTCTTGGTCCCATCCACCATTAAGGTAAACCCAGTGTGCCGACGGGATCAATCCATATGCCACCATACTACAAAACAGCAGCAATCTCCTGAGCGCCCAATGTGATGTAAGAAAACGTGGATGGGCTTGAAAGCTGATAGTTAGGATAGTGAGAATGCACACTCCTGTGAGGTACAGTGTCCGTAGAGTCTAGAATAATAAATGTGGTACATCAAAATAAGATCTTGGATAATTATGGTTTCAAAATTAATAATAGCAAAAAGGTATGTTGCAAGGTGCCTTGTGCCAACCATGTTTTACAATTTAATTTTGCCTTATGGTGGAAAAAGATTTTTGAGTTTGGAAGGTTGGCATGGATCGAGGTCAACTATTGATAGTGGAAAAAACCTTGCATCAAGAAGGAGACCCAACAAACTACTCACAGACTCACAAGTCAGATCAAGGGATCAAACCCCATTCCTTGGAAATCACAGGTGAACAAACTTCTGCACCTCCATGGCAGTACAAATATTTGATGATTATTATGAAGCTAAATTCATTAACCACTTTTGTCATGCATACATATGCTGATTGAGACATAAGTCACGACAGATTAATGTGCAGATACTTTGTCACTGCTAATCATGAAGTAAAGCTAGAGACACAGATATAGCTAGACATGGTACAATGTTGCAGGCAATGTTGCCTGCAGGCAATCAGTATTGTGCGCAAGGTCACATAATGCAATTTGTTGCATGGAATGTTTCTGAAGTACAAAACAATCATACTTCAGTGCTCAACATTGCCTGCAATATTGAGCGCAATGTAGCACTGTGTGTCAGTGTCTTAAATCAGGAGAAGTAAATTAAGGTAATGGGAAACATACTCTAAAAAAATATTTGGTTGATGGTGGTCTACGTGTCTCAATCAGTATGTGCCAGTAAAAAACAGTAATAAAATGCATTCTTTGCTTTCCTACAGGCATAATGTTCAAGCAGTCGATTATCCAACATGATGAACTTACCGTATGACAATAAAATGCATAGTAAACAGAAGGAATGTAACAGGTACACAGACCAAGTGATATGCCAGCAAGATCTAAAGCAAACCATCGATGAAAAACCTGCTCAGAGTGACAGCAGAACACATGATAACCAGCGGAGAACAGCATGCATAACTGGAAAACAGGTATGTTTCAAAAAGGTACTTTAATCAGTAATTTAATTAAAAGGTAAATTAAAATCATATGGGTTTTTTTATTATTAGTAACTAAATTAAAATCCTATATATTTTTACCTGGAATCCAATAAGCAGTGCAGAAAACACCAAATAATCTGCAAGAGTTGATCCAGCAACATAAGGAATCTTGAGGAAATTGTCATAGATTAACAGAAATGAAAAGTAGAAAAATCCTATGATGTGGGACCAGATGTTAATAGACTCATTAGACATCACAAACAAACTGAAACAGAAACAGGAATAAATTGATTAAAAATGACAAGAATGAAGGACAAGCTGAAAGACAGGCTGAAGTATGAGAGATGTTTTGTTTCAAGAAAGCTTAATTAAATTACACTATGCTTCAAATGTGATGGCCATATAATAATAATAATAACTTTATTTATATAGCGCTCAAATCTAAAATTCTAAGGCACTTTACAAAAGGAAAAAAATATGGCTGTTTTAATATGGCACAGATATGACTGTACATAATTTTGCATTTTCTTAATAAGCATTAAATTTTTTTTTTAACAGATTCACCACTTTCCATACATCAGTTCATTGGTCACACACAAAGTACTCAAGCAAGGCTTCAAGGTAGTTTCAAAGGATTATTTAAATTTGAAGCTTGCAACCAGCTCAGTTGCATATAATTGAATGCTTTGTGTTTGACCAGTGAACTGATGTATGGAAAGTGGTGAATAAAGTAATAACACTCAATAGAATCTTTGGGTTGAATGTGTGACATGATACTGTGCTTTGGAACTTGATGTGAGGTTTGTTATGACTGAGATGAGATAAATATGATTTTCCAGAACAGCTTTCGTAGGCTTTCAAGCTCATTGTGTTGGACACCTTTAAGACCAAAAATTATGCCATTTCAATAACTACCTTTTGATACACCATTTAGAGTTCAAATAAGCACGATACCCATCTGTAATGAATACATTCCCTCGCAAGAAGTAGGGAATTTCGTGGTATTCATATAGTTTGATAGCTTTGTCGGGAACAGGGTGTGGGTCTTCAATCTTGATAATCACGCTGGACGACGCCATCTTGTTTCACAAGACACAAAGAAACTAGAAAGATGTGTCAGCTTGGCGTCAACTGGTCCTGTCCATGCAAGAAGATAAGTTCATCTCTTGTTAATCCCGCAGAAAACCTGTGTAGAACAGTTCCGCATTGCTTGGTCCAAAGAATTCAAAACGGATTACATAAATTTGATAGTTGTCAAGAAGCCGGTGTATAAATTTTGTGTAGCGACTTTCGAACTTATTTTTGTCAAGCTTGAGCGGTCTTCTACAGTTTCCTAGATGAATTTCGTCGTTATTTACCCCCCATTTTACTCGATCCTGTTTGTTTGGCTACACTTTTTCCTTCAAATGTTGTTGAAAAGGCCTCAAACAACTGCTATCAACAATAAAAATATCAATATGTTGATTCTTGGCAGGCGTTCCTCAATCATTAAAGCAACTTCCATATATGGAAAATAGAACTCGGAAGTTCAAATTTACTAGGCTGGAAATTTTTCATTCCATCTTACTCGACGGGTCCAAAAAACAAAAAACAGCTCTATAAAAGTTTTTCTTACTTTGTCTTAATGCTTGTTGTCCAACGTTCTAATTGTTTCAAGTTGAGCGCATTTTTTCGCTTTATTTTTTCGATTTTTGTGAGCAGTTGGAACCGGAAATACGTCACAACTTACTAGTAAAAGCTCTATAAAAGTACAGTCGAAACCCCTTCAGAGCTTCTTCAGGCAAAATACATGGAAAATCGTCTTTGGGACTTTGACAACCGGCCGCTTGATTGAGTTATAAATTAGTGAAAAAAAACCTTATTCTGGGTTTTGATTGACGAGTGGTCGCATTAACAGCCGGTCGGTTTATAGAGGTTTACTTCCATATATGGAATGAAGAACTATGAAGTTCGATCGAAGCATCAAAATATGTGCAACAACACTTTGTGGTAAAAAGCCAAGAATGAATGAGCTTCAGCAGAATTTCCGGCAATCCACAATGCCAAGTGGTAAAGGAGAATCGCTCAGAGATCTAACAAATCCCACCATGAACGATGCTTTGAAAAGCAATTCTCTGAATTTTGTTAAGCTAATCAAAACAGGTGAGTTACTAAAGACATGAACAACCTCATGTGATTGATGCTTGGGTCAAAATTTATGAGTAATCGTCGTTAGTGATGTGATATACGGCCAATAAAACAAACCATCTATAGGTATAGAGTGCCAAAACTTCAACACCTAAAGTCATTGGAATAAATTATATTTATACGAGAGTTTTTTCTATAGTTTTTGTCTTTGTTCTGTCGAGGCAAATAATAAACGTATAGCACGAAGCATAACTTCACACTTCGATGAAGACTTGAATGATCAAAATCTAACATTTCTATGAATTTTTGCACGTCTTTATTCTATTTATAGGACAAAAAAACTCAGTTTTCCTTGTTGAAAAACACTTTATCTTATTTATTTTTTGTTTTTGTTTACTATCGTACAGCTGGTGAATTCATACACAAAGTTTGTAGCATAAAAGAACAATATGCTCACAATCTCTTGTCTGTTGTGGAGACGTTTAGAAGAAAGAGCACAGAGATGAAGAAAGAAAGGTTGGTGAATGATTGATATGTTAATCCCTTAACGGTGGGTTTGTTTGATTTAGATATTTGTTCTGATCTAGCTGCTATTCAGGATTTTAATGGTTAAAATTAAAAAGTCTGAAGCTTTTATTTTTTTATTTTATGGTTGATAAGCTCAAGTATAATAATATCTAAGGCTCTATTATATAGATTATAATTATAAGATTTAAGACTAATATTTTGTCATTCTACATGTATATTAACTACAAACTGGTTAAAATACCTTTAGAGATTCACATATGAAACTTTCAAAATTATAAATATATATATGAATATATATAATATGTATAGAATTTAACTATATAGTTATATAAGCTAAGTGACATAATTATAAAGATAAATGCTATAGTCGTTTGCATCTAAGTGTGAACACCAGACATCAAAACATGTTCTAAGTGGAGCCTGAAATTTTTATGTTTTGTGGCTAAAAAGTTACGTTTACTTAGTAGATCACAAAGGAGCTAGACCATCAAAGAAGACTGCCAAATGTTGACCCTTTAGCCACAAAACATACAAGTTTCAGGCTACAGTTAGAACATTTTTTGTTGTCTGGTGTTCACGCTTAGATGCAAACGACTGTAATGATCACCTAGTTTATGAACACACATATGCAAATGATTATAATTATTTGTTAAGCTAAGTATCCCAATAATCTAAAATTATGAGCAGAATTTTAAATTTAGTGTCCTAAAAATTAATATTCTCATGCGAGCATGTCTGAAGTGTGTATGACATGTCATGTGTGTATTTTTTATTTGTTTTTGTACTGTCTTGTGCATTTTCTTCCCAAGTGCTCGAGTTCTATCAAGTAAATATTTTGACTAGACAGAAAAAAATGGTGGGTTTTGTAATCCTATGCTTTCTTACAGATATATGACTTATTTTGAAGAAATTATTGCAATTTATTAAAGTAAAGCTTGATTTTTCAATTTCATTTCTTATTTCCTGTGTGTTGTAAGTGACAAATGATGGAAGTACATTGTGTGATTCAAAACTTTAAATGTAACATTTTCATGAATTGTTATGGTTATAAAAACAAGATTTTCTCCCATCTGCATATACGGCATGTATATGTGTGTGGTGGAATAATATCATGCTATAAATTTGATGTTTAAAGATTTCAAAAGCTTAGCATTGAAATTTGATTAAGCAGCTAGCTTTCAGAGATTTTTCTTCTGGCTTGAAATAAAAGCTAGTCAATGGACATTGTTTAGCAAGAATTGGAACTTGTGAAGTCAAATCTTTGCATTGCCAGTCATTTTGACCAGTATGAGTAATGTCAAGCCAGAAATGGGGTATGACTGAGCAAAAACTAATTGGTCATCATACTGGAAACTCACCAGCCATTATTTTTAGCCCTGAACTATTAATAGAATTGATATTATTTCTGATGAGAAGTAATATTCCCACTTTTAAAATCCTGGATCCACCACTGTCTAGCCTGCATATATAGCGGAAGCCCCCTGCCCCCCCAATTTGGGCCGCTACGCAGGCTACCACTGTCTGATCACCCACTCAGAAAAATGACCCAGATGGAGTCTGGAATTATTTTTAAGACCTTCAGGGTGACCTAATTATGCTGCTGCATATTCATTCTTCTATCCATTCATTTTTATTCATTTTTTTATTTATTTAAGGTGTGCTCTCAGCAGTTCCATGAGTACATGGGAGACATTGCTTGGAGAATATGAAAGAGAAGCACAAGTAAGTTATCAAAATTAATACAGATTATAGCATACATAACATGGTTTACAATAACTGTGTTATTCATTTTGTTGTAAGGTATATCTGATACAAACCCGAGGAATGGGTTAATGTAGTGCCCAGTGCAATATCTAGCTACGGCTATATTGCACTTGAATTTTTAATGAGCAATTCTTTCCTTGTTGTGAACTCAATGTAGCTGATGAGCAGAGTTGCAGAGGCCGCCTTAATGGTGTTGTTTATAGTCAACCCTGCCACATGGTTTGAAAAGATTTTACAGTAAAATTAATATAAGCAGAGAATTTTGGGACCCACTGCAGAGCTAAATGTGTGTCTCATTTATAAAGGGTGTCACTTAGTAAGGGGTCTGCATGCTTAAAAAGCCAGTACAAAGTTTAAGAATCATTTTCAGTGCACATGCGATTTTACCCTGAATTTCTCACCTTTTGTTTAATTAAAAATAAAAGGTTTAAACAAAAGAAGGTGAAAAATTCGGGATAAAATCGCATGTGCACTGAAAACAATTCTTAAACTTTGAACTGGCTTATAGAGGTACCACTGTATGAGTGTTATATATTGCATCCTTGGAAAAAAATATTATTGGATGAATTCAATGATTCAATTTTATGGTATGTACGTGATCATAATCTAGTGGTTAAAATATTTTCAGGATATGCTTAAGATGTGTGCAAAGTTAAATCAAAATATCAACAAGCCACTATCAGAAGAAGCTGCAAAAAGAAAAGCTATTTGCAAAAAGGTGTGTTCTGAGAAGAGAATATTCCAGAATATACTTGAAGAGGTTTTTCACTGCCGCATGATGACAGTCATGTTAGAGAGCAGGAACAATACAATTGTTTTACATAAAAAATATTCAATTCCAGAGCTTGTTGTTCTCTATGAAAACAGACAATGTATTAATCTGTATTATTACTGTTACAGATATTTGCTTTTCGGGAAGCAGGAGAAAATAGAATTGCAAAAGCTGAGGAAGCCAATCAAAAGGTACATGTAGCCATGCATGTAGCTGTTTTTCTTAGTTACCTCTGGTTTTACAGATTAGGGCCTAAAATAATATCCAGTCAGTCGCTGGTCATGATGACCTAATTTCAATTGATAGTTTTAGCTTGGTCATATACTGTACCTCATTTCTGGCGGGGCTATGTTAGGGACTAGGATGGGAAAAAGTGGGGGGGCTAAAAGTATAAGAGACTAGTCTGGGAAAAGTAAAAAAGTGGTAGGGCTATACCAGCTCCTCCCCCTCCTTGGCCCTTGGGAGGGAGGAAATCTGGAGAACCCGCAGACTGAGAAAAACTCTCAAATCAAGGGAGAGATGTAACAAACTCTACTTTAACCTGTGATGGCTGAACTACTTACTCTGACTATATGTCTAATGATACCTTGCTTTTTAGCACCACAAAGAGTATTGTGATGCATGTGTAAAATTGAACAAGGCACAGAATATGGAACAAGCTAAAGAAGGAAAGGTAAGGGGGAGGGTCAGTTATGAAGTGTCATGCCGTCGCCAAAACTTTACTCCCATGTAACTAGACTACAGTATTATCCCATGCAATACTACATTACCATTTATTAGTGTGGCAATGCTTTTTTTAAATTTTAATTAATACTTTGATTCCAAGTCTATTTGATGATCTCAAGAGTATTGTTCAGGCATGAGAGTGTGACAATTTTGGCCTAAAATGTAAACAAACCATTACCTTTGCCTAAAATTGCCTTCCTTACATCCTGCCAGTACTAGTGTCATACTTTTTACAGGATCATGGCATATCTGGGAATCAAACTATGGACCTTGATCACATGGTACCATGTTTATTCCCATAGGAATAAAAACCTTTGTTTAACCCAGCATGACCTCATTCTCAAGTGCTTGAATGGGAGGCTAGGTTGAGAAAATCTATTGTTCGAGGCAACATGCACGACTGCAGTGTTAGAAAAACCTATTTTTGTCCCAGGCTTTGAGGATTGTTAATTTTCTCATGGACCCTTTTCATTGCTTATATTTCAGCAAGAACACTACACAACACTTTGTCACAATGGTCATAATTCATACGTACTTCAGTTATTTGGACTTAATGGCATGCAGGAGACTTTTTATTCTACTTCTTTACCACAAATGTTGGATGTAAGTAGCCATCTACAGTCATATTAGAGACCTTAAGATCCATGATGGGGACGTTGTTTCAGGGTATTGATAAAATTTGTACACAATTATTGTTAATTAGGTGCAATTTAGTCAACGCCCACAAGGCTTTAATTTCATCATGAACTATTTGGTGTGAACAACCCTCCTTCACCCCCTCCCTCCCTCACCCTATCCCCAACCCACCACCCTGTGTCCAGCAGATCCAATAAATAAAAACCTTCTTAATATGACATTCCTTGATGTTTCCTTCATCTTAAAGGATCTTCAAGCAGTCCTCGAGGAGGCCACATATTCAATGGCTCAAACATTCAAAGAATGCTCAAAAATTGAAAAGGAAAATGTAAGTTATAATAATTGACCATAAGCAAAGAATATATCAGACAACTCTAGCTACACACGTCTGTGGACCTACTACTCCATTCGTCTCTTTTAAGTGTACCCTTACAGGCCTTCCCAATCACGCGTGCAAATTGCTGTCGTTTCAACATAAGGTTTTGGTGGACGTCAGTCAAAGTTGACATTTCCATGACATTGTCAGAAAAAAGAAAGTCTTCAAGGCACATGCCATGCACGAAATTCATGCACGATGTTGTGGAAATCTCTTGATTGATGTATGTCCACCAAGACAAACTTTATTGTGACAGCAAATTGTACAATTTTGTGCGATTGGTAAACCCTTCAACACTACAGATGACAAAAATGGATTTTGAATAATACTGTGTGTAATTTTATTCCTTAGCATGAAGAGAGTATCCACAGACTTTCTAACCTGGAAAAAATATTTGAAATGGTCGACAGTTCCACAGATACTATTAATTTTGTCAAGAATTCAAACAATACTGGCCCATACAGTCCTCCAAGAAAAGCTTTCCAGAAACCAGAAGATGGACATGTAGTGGTAAGCTGTGTTCTCTGTACATATATATGCTCAGCTTTAAAGCCTAAAAACAATAGCGCGTAGAAAGACTGCATGAGTATGGGGGGGGGGGGGGGGACCAATCATTCCTCATGTCCCTAGAAATTAAAGAGGGTCCTTATAATAACATTTCACAGCCCAAAATTGTGCAAAATCCCAGTCCCAGTCATGCAAAAGCTTAGTCTGAGTTATAGAGTTAGAGTCATAGATTTTGCAAAATCCCAATCCCAGTAATGGCTAAATCCCATTTCCAGTGCATGAAATCCCATTTTTCCAGCCCCAAAAAAGGTGAATCCCAGCTCCCATTTTACCCCTTCAGGATCCTCTAGAAAGGATACTAGTTTACATTTTGCCCCATAATAAGAAAGACGAAGCATCTAGAAGGTAGGATGGTCATGGTAATCATAGTGGTCAAATTACAGTGGGTGGGGCGAATCTCAACTTCAAGATTTGTAAATTGAACTCGTGAACTTCAAAGTTTAATCAAATTCTGATTGACATGTCTTCCTCATATTAATTTCGAAAAATCTCGAATAAAAATAAGTCACAAATCAATCCTTAAATATCTTAAAAACAAAGTTTAAAAAAATGTACATGTAAGCTTATTTCGAAAAACAACAGCAATGTTCAACCTGTTCAACAGTAAAAAAACCCAGCTCGATCTGGGAAGCCATTGTTTCGAACTGTAAACACTAACAGCTGGAAGACACATTGATTCAGTTCGAGCAACCAGTTCAAAAGAATGGCGTTTCGTGGAGAATTTGAGCCACAAGCTCAACCAAAACTGTCAAGGACAATACGCTTCTGACAGCGTGGTACTTGTTCCACTTCTCGATCGTATTGCGAACGAATTCTTCAGAATCTCGTGCGACCAGCTTGTCATAATCGGCATAAATCGGGTCGATTGAAGCTGGTTTCAGTATGAAAATTGTATAAGGGAATATCAAAGCCATCGTACATCCTCCAAAAAGAAACGTCAAACCACTGGAGGGCTTGCAGAAGTAGACACCTACTGAACTTACAGCGCCTAATAAAGCCAATCTTCCCTGGAAAACCCTTGCTCTATCGAAGCTTTCCTTCCATTGTTTATGGCAGGTCTTGGTGTCCACGAGTGTCATTCTCGCTGGATGTTCAACCACGTTGATGTAGATCGCTCCTCCAGCGAACATTCCTATTGAAATAGTAGAAGTTGCTTTGAGAAAGGGTAATAAGGCATCACGATCAAAACCCATGGTGAAGGCGTTTCTCTTTTTGAGCTGGAACACACACGACCAAACTACAGCTGAGGAACACTGACACCAAATAACCAGATGTTCTGTCCGGGCTTCCTGTGTAGGTGGAGTACGTGAGAGACTGGAATATCCGATTAAGAAAATTAAGGTTGCTCTGAGCAGCACTAAAAACTTTTTTGGATATGAATAGTAAAAGTTAAATAAATGTTAATGTTTGAAGCCTGATTTAAAAAAAAAAAAAAAAAAAAAAAATCACACGATGCAATTTGTTGCGCGCAATGTTGCAGAGGTAGAAAACGATCCTATTTCAAATTCCGCAACATTTCCTGCAATATATTTGTGCGCACCGTGTGTCACGCCCAAAATCCTTCCACCGGTGACTAAACCCACTGAAATAGTAGACAAATGCCTTGAGGATTTGGAAAATAGAGTCATATTTGAACTTCATGCTGAATACTAGTGTTGTTACGGGGCTTTGGGGAACTAAAAATAGTCAAGCATCAAATAGATGGCGCATGAGTTCTTTGTTAATACCTTTTATTCATTTTGCAAACATGATAATGAAAATTAAAACAGCAATTAGAGCATCCATAATTTACCTTGTTTGAACTATTTTTAAACTTACACAGTGCAAAATCCTGATTTGGACAAGCAGTTCGTTGCAAAACAAAAATTGGCTTGTTGACAACTTTATACTGCACAAAACAAGATTAATGACATTGTACATAAATAAATATTTAGCTAGTACCAAAAAATTTGGCTTGGTCTTACACGACCAACATAGCCTTAAAGTTCACACATTGTGCACGATATTGTTTCCCAGTACTTCAATTCCCATTAAATATCAATTATTTAAATCATTTCACCAATATTTCCTTCACTTTGGTTCTTTAAATATTAAGCGCTTACTAGCACGTGTTCTTAAGGCTGTTATGTAAGTGGTTCAGAAGAAGGGTGTTTCGTGTAGAATCTGGGAGACGAATCCAACAAGTACACCCAAAGACAAGACGCTCCTTACAGCATGATATTTATTCCACTTGACGATGGTATCGCGAACGAATTCCTCGGACTCGCGATCCACGATTTTGTCGTAGTCATCGTAGATGGGGTCGATAGATGCCGGCTTGAGAACAAACAGAGTGTATGGGAATATTAACAGCATGCTACATCCACCGATGAGGAAGGTCATCCCTTCAGAGGGCTTGCAGTAGAAGGCTCCAGCTCCACTGATAGCAGTAATCATGGAAAGCCTACGCTGATGGACCTTGGCTCGATCGAAGCTTGCTTTCCATTCTGCATGACAAGACTTGGTGTCCAACTGCATTCTCGCATTGTGTTCCACTATATTGATGTAAATTCCTCCACCGGCAAATAATCCCACTGAAATCGTAGACACGGCTTTAAGGATTGGGAGCATACTATCACAATCGAATTTCATGGTGGATTGTATTGATTGGAAAGGCTTTCTTGATGAGAAAATCTGAGAGCTCTATCGATATGAGATTTCGAACGTTTTGGGTGTCAACCGCTGACCAGTACGATCGCAGATGAATAGTGTTATCATTTAAGGGAGCAGTTAACCCTGGAAATCAAAATTTTAAAATCATTGTTTAGACTCCAAAATAATATCGAAGATGACCCTTAAATAACGATAAGAGCTACTTTAATTTGATTAATATATAATTTCAATTTTTTTTGGTCAACATAAGCAAACATTGGTCAGCATTTTTCCAAAGCATTCTTGTTTTGACATGTGAATAATTCTCCGAGGTGATAATAATAATAAGGATCTCTGATCATTGCAAGGTAACCTCATGTCTCACCTTCGATGCAAAGGCATGGCTACCTTCTAAGATGGCACGGGAACTGTGAAGAGGACTATTCCCAGTGCAGTTCAATTTGGAGATTGAAGCAACATATTTTTTCTCCTGAAAATCGAAATTTATTGAAAAGATATGCTATACTTCATGCCTTATCTTTGATTCTTTTCTTTTTGTTTTCATTTCAGTCTGTACCTGACAACAAGCTATCCCTTCATATGACAACAGAACCAGTCCTTAAAAGAAAATATATTGCATTAAACAAAAAGGTATGTCTTATGTTTTTCTTCTTCTGTAGTCTTTGCAATTTATCTAGATGAGTTTGCATGATTGAGCCTTGTTCACACATCACATTCATAAAGGTGAGGAGACACAATGAGATTTTTCATGTGACGTTGAAAAAATTAAAGGTCACACCATGTGGCCACCTGTGTGACACTGCATGCGACATCAACCAGCGATGTCACAAAAAGTAGCTTTTCCCCCCCAAGCTTTTGCAATATTGCACACAATTCACACGAAGTATGGGCAATGTTACACAGGTGGTCACAGGGTTGGACCTAGTTTTGCAACGGATGCAGTCACATTAGAAATAGCAGCGTGTGTCTATTTATTTCTTTATTTACATAGCTTCCACCTTAAAAACATATAAAATCTAAATAACAAAATATGAATCAAAAATATGAATAAAAACAATAATACAAGGAACATGTATAAAATTATAAGACAAAAAAGGTGAGGGACAGCACAACAGAGCGAGGCTCCAAATAAAGTGCACCTGTAACCTGTGCAACCCGTGTCTGCACATTTAACATGATGCTACGCTTAAGATTGACTGTGTTATGCTGCCGACTTAGCATAGTTTGTTGATTTTATTTCAGTCTAGACATTTGTCAATTACAATAGAAAAGGAGAAACAAGCTCTCAAATCTGTGAAGGGATTAAGAGATAGGTATGTTATTGACAAAGTTTTTGTATATTGAGGTTTACCCTAGAATCATATCAACTATCAGAGGATTAGACCTCTTTAGCTTGTGCTTAATGTCATTCCCTTGGGAATGTGTTTCTTTTTGTTTGAGTTGCATTCATATGTAACCATGTCACAAATAAATAATGTTACGAAATAACTGAGTTGTAACATGCCCTATGATTGGTTAAAAAATGCCTAAATTAAGCTAATTTTTGTTTGTGTACAGTTATACTCATAACCCGTCTTATGGCCGACCCGAAGATGTGGATATCGATATTATAATACAGAAGAATGACATAAGAAACAAAGAACTGCACAAAGAAATAACTGATGCACAGGTATTGTACATGAGCTTCACATGTACAGTGTCAGACAACATATTTAATTGGAAAAATAAGAGAAAAGTGTGCAAATGTTGTAGTTATAAAGCTCATGTGGATTGGCAGAAAATGACAGAGATGTTAGGAGAAGCACAACAAATAGCATAATGCTTCTAAACACCTCTCGAGTGTACTACCAATCCTTTATAACTGCCATGCACTGTACATGTGGGGTGCTTGTTTTCACTAAAAATGATTTTCTTTTATGAGTTGCCATGCAATAAATATGTTGCAATTGCCCCTCAAAACCGGGGCACTGGAAATCTCATTTCTGAAAGCCACAATTTCAAAATTTTCAGGGTGGGCATTTCCTCGGACCCCACCCTCCAAATCAAAACTATGCTCCGTGATGCCTGACTGCAGACAGCACAGAACAGCAAGCTTTTATTTTCTTATATAAGATGCAATATTTCACATAGCAGATAATGGGAGTTTCCTACCTGTTGACTGTTTTTCTTTTTTCTTTTTTGTTTTTTTGTTTTGTTTAAAGCTTAACCTGTTCACACCAGACATTCAGCGGAAACTCCATATCACAGAAATGGACTTAAAAGATGATGAATATGATGACGATGAAAGTCTTCTGGATGTGTATGATAAGCGTCAAAGTATGATTTCCAATGTGATGGCCAAACCAAAGACTACTCGTGCAGCCAAGCACGACTTTGTAGAACACACATTCAAGAAACCAGTGTTCTGTTACTACTGCAACAAACTTTTGAAAGGTAAATTCTGGTTATTATTGCTTCTTTCATTACTGTGCGCATAGTTTATTGAGTCCACTCCATTAACTATGCTGTGTGCACAGACACCAACAAATTAAACCTATGGCCCTCGTTCCATGATCGATTTGGAATCAGGGATGCTTATCATTGACCCAGAAAACCGGAAATTCCGGTTGAAAAAAAAATGGTATGTGTCATTCCGATATTCAAAAAGTTCTAAAAAACTGGGTCTTCAAATTGAGGTAATCCACTTTTCCCGCGTTTTTGGTTCTTCCGGTAGACGCGTGTACCATTTGTCAGAAGTCAAAGTTCCCCGCTCTTTTCGTCGATATACGCTCAAATTTCCTAGCGGATGGATTAGTTTAAATGATAAGCACTCCTAGATGTTGATTTTTGCATAGACAGGAAACCAGAGAAAAATTCTCGAAGAACGGTAGAAAACCAATAAGTGGAGGGTCAAGGGATCGAACCTTAACTACAGCAATGATTAACAGTGTGCACCATCCGTGCTTCCTGTAATCATATATAGAATGACCTGAACCAATAGACCATTTTCGAGATGCGCGAGTGCTTTCAAAAATATCGCAGGCGCAGACATCGAAAAAGAGGCATTTTCGGGCAAGATCACGTGCGCTATTGACTCCCAAAAATGCCTCGAGATCATGTACGCGCCTGAAATATTTTTGAAAGCGCTCGCGTATCTCGAAAATGGTCTATTAGGGGCAAGCAACAAACCTAATAAATTATGTTATCAGCAACTCGGGGATGTAAGCTGCATTATGGATAATGTGGATTCCATTAGTCAAAGGTCATAAGGATATGGGATTTTCCCAGACTTTGTCTGCAGGTTTTTCCAGCAAATTTTCTTCTGTGCAGACATTATTTAACAGCAACATGCAACATGCAACATGCAACATGCAACATGCAACATGCAACATGCAACATGCAACATGCAACATGCAACATGCAACATGCAACATGCAACACAACCTTCACCAACCTTTTTTTAAATACCTGTATTCCAGTGATCCTTCTTAGTAGATCTGAAATTTGTTTTCCTGTATTATTAGGTTTCTTGAAACAAGGTGTGAAGTGCAAGACATGTCGAATGAGTGTTCATCATAAATGCCAAGAAAATGTACCTAACTGTTCAGGCGAGCTGGTAGGTTTTTTGAACACCCTGATCTGTCTGTGAGCCAGCATATTCCCAGATCAGGAGCCCATTACTAGAAGCATCCATCTCCCATACTGGGTCTGTGAGCCATCACATTCCCAGATCAGGAGCCCATTACTAGGAGCATCCATCTCCCATACTTGGTCTGTGAGCCAGCATATTCACAGATTAGGAGCCCATTACTAGGGGCATCCACCTCCCATTCTGGATCTGTCAGCCAGCATATTCCCAGATCAGGAGCCCATTACTAGAAGCATCCACCTCCCATACTGGGTCTTTCAGCCAGCATATTTCCAGATCAGGAGCCTATTACATCCATCTCCACCTCTCATACTGGGTCTCTGCGCCACTTCATTATATAATAATTTCTTTGTTATTTTATTCATTTTGATATGTTTGCTGTGTTATTCCAGCTGCCTTCAAAACGCAAGTCAAGTATGACAAAGACAGCGACGAGTTTTGACAGCGAATTCGATGACTTTGACGACTTTGATGCGTCGTACAGTGACATAGATGAGGCACCTACCCCACCCTCCATCAGGAAAATTCCCCAGAAACCTTCACCGCCGGGACGTTCAGATGATCTTTATGGTAGGTAGCGTCATAATTCATCTACGCATGCACACTTAACGAAATGCCTGTGTGCATTCACAATTAGTACCCTGTATATGCTGTGTTGTGAAAACCTCATTAAAGTATAAAATAAATCAGTTTTAAAATTACCTCGATCCTCGGCAATAAGCTTATATAGCCTTGAGGAGTACTCGGGCTTTATATGGCTTATTGCCTCGGTTCTCGGTAATTAACTCTTACTTAGTGTGGCTTGCAAGTCTAGATTAATACAGGTTTATTTCTGTAGATGTTGCCGAGGAATGTTTAGCAGGGGTAAGTCTGTTGTGTATTTCTTCATTTTATTATTACTATTGTTGATCTATTTTATTTCCCTTTTTCCGTGTAATAGGACAAGGGATATTGAAGGGAGGAAGAGGAAAAGAAGGAAGGAAATAAATATATATAGAGAGAGGGAGAAAGAGAGAGCTTACATCACGAATTGCGTCGTGTGAATCAACCCTACAACTAGCTACAACTTTTTTCTTGTCGTTACACAACAGTCGTTAGCAAATTGTAGGGTTAATTGATTTACACGATGTAATTGGTGTTGTAAGCTTGCGTAAGCAGATTACATGCGACAGTTGTAAGCAAAAGTTGTACCGTGAGAGGTGGAAGGAGAGAAGTGGAAGGAGAGAGGTGGAAGGAGAGAGGTGGAAGGAGAGAGGGGGAATGCGTGATCATTTTTTTCCCATTTCTTTTACCGTGTAAATCAGCATTAAGCCTCCTCAGTTTGCAGGAAAATCTCTCTAAATCTAGATCCCAGTGGACCACGCAGGATTATAAGAAGGGAGTTATAGTAATCCCAGTCCTAAAGAAACACAACTGCAGAGTCACTATAGTGGGGAAGACTTACGATACCTTTGTCTTATGCAGGATTCATGTGGGGTAGCGTTATATGACTATGCTGGAGAAAATAAAGGAGATCTCAAGTTAAGGTATGCGCCTTGCGTCTGTAAGAGTACGATCCTTGTGGCAACTCTGGAAGCCCTGACTGAGCTTTGTTTGACTCAGCTTGTTGTCTGTTCTCTTTATTTCAGTGCTGGTGATAAGGTATCCTTAACCAACACTTCTGACAGCAATTGGTGGGAGGTGAGTATCATAAGGAAACAACAGGGTGACCAACACTAGGTATTGTGTCTTTGCTGGTTGCTAACAAACCTGTGACCTGTAACAAACCTCTGATAACCAGTACCGGATTGTCAGGCAGACACACTGACTGACTGATTGATTGATTGATTAATTGATTGATACTGTTTTTACTATCCTTTAGGGCACTTGTAAGGGACGATCAGGCTTTTTTCCAGCATCATATATCCAGGTACACTGCATGCATGTGTAATAATATATAAGGTTTTCTGTGTAATGCATTCACAAAAAGAAAAAATAATGATCATCATAAACATCATCATCATCATCATCATCATCATCATCACGTACATCATCAATCATCATCATCTACATCATCATCATCATCATCATCATCATCACATACATCATCAATCATCATCATCATCATCATCTACATCATCATCATCAATCATCATCATCATCTACATCATCATTATCATCATCCTCCTCATCATCATCAGGATCATAATCATATAATAAAAGGCTCGCCAAGATTTTTGCATAAAATGTCAATCAGTTTTCATCAAAATGTCAAACACAGTTTGTCCTTCGTATGTACCTATTCCTATGTCGGAGCCAAAGGCGATAGGGAATGGCCGATAAGCAATAGCAGATTATAACTACTATCATATTTGGTTGACAGGAGATCACAAAAGAAAGTGTCATTCTGAAGTGTCTGTTTGACTTCAATGCACAAGAAGCCGACGAACTCTCAGTCGTCGAGAACCAAGTAAGATTTGGGGCTGTCTAATGTGTGTGTGTCTTTTCATGCGCAACTGTTAAACAAAGAAATGATATCTAGGGAATGACACGCAGTCTGTAATCAGAAAACACGGTTTGCACGGGTGGTGTGATGGTGAGAGCGCTCACCTCTCGCCAAGGCAATCCAAATTCGAGCCTCGCTGGGCTCGTTGTCGTATGAGAGTAGAGTTGTTTTTAGTTCTCTCCTGTGCTTCGAGGGTTTTTCCGGGTTCTCCGGTTTTCCTTCCTTCTCAAAAATCAACTTCTAAATTCCAATTGGAATGCAGTTAAAGAACAGCCACTCTATGGAATCTACTGCTTATTTTCAATCAATTAATTATTTTTATTAAGTTAAAAGGTCTATTAGACGTGTACATTTGCCATTGGTCGGTTGACTTCAACACCCTTTTAACTGCTTATTTTTTATTTTCCAGATTATCGTGCAAATCCGTGATGAAGGCAATGGTTGGGTAATTGGCAGAAATGGAAACGTCGAGGGAGCAATTCCTTCCACGTATGTGGAGAAAATCTAGAAGAATTGACGTTATAATTATGGTTCAATAATTGATGGTTCAGACAATAGCGAACCAATCACTGTAGTTGCAGTTTTCCCCAAAATGTTCCTGTTTTTGAAGAATGATACAAGGATTAGAGAGGTTTTTTCTTCATTTTCATAGGATACTAAAAACGTTAACAAATTACAACCGATCTTACGCGATCACGCAGAGATTCAGATTCTAAGACATTTTAATTTTTGAGCTTGTGGTACATGGCAACGATAACAATTAAAGATAATGGCAGTTGAGCCTTGAAATGCCAAGAAATAAGTAAATGAAAATGGTTCATTGTTCGATTTCGATCCTTGTTCCAAGTACAACAGTTGTTGGTGTTGGACTACTAATATAGAACCCTTGCAGCACGTTGGAATGCAGCTCAATTTTAGGAAAAAATTCTCAGGAGATTGAAATTTGTTCATAACTTAAAGATGCAGCATTCGAATCAAGAAATAGTTCAATATTCAACTATTCACTTCATGTAGAATCAATACTGAATGGACTGGCTGACGTCTTATATACATTTTAAAATTGAGGCATTCGCGAACTTCATGCTTTGAAGGGACACTCCCCTCGCAACAAACTAAATTAAAATAAAGACATTCATAAAATAAGATCTTCACAAATGTTGTCCTCTAAATTTTAAACGATTTCCGAGAAGTTGAGCTTCAACGTTTCAATAAAATGAGATGAGGATATTTGCGTTAGGAGATTGGCGCGATTATAACCTGCCTCACTGGCGACGTAAGTATAAGCATAACGACATACGCAAGCGCAGATAGTCTTTTATAGTTAGCTAACCCCTTTATATTTAGGCAGAAAATCTGCGCATGCGTATGTCTTCGTACTTATGCTTGCATCGCCTGCGTCGCCCGCGTCGCCCGCATCGCCAGTCAAACAGCTTTATAACTTGTGATTTGTGAAATTAGGTGGGTCACACAACCTCATTGAGAAAAATATCAGACAAAGAATTTTAATTGCTTACTATCAATAGACGTCACTTCCGGTAGAATCTCCGTTTTAACCGGCTTGTAGAATGCTGGAGGTTGTGTGTGTATCTTGTTTTCTGGTTTCATGTTGTACAAATAGTCAGAATACTTTGAGGAGTTATTTTGATGTGGTTTGGTTTAAGAATCGTTAGTTGCCCCCCCCCCCCCCCCAGTCAATCATGTTTGCCCCCAAGTCAAATCCAGAAAAGTCACTTGATTGATAGTAGAGACTTTCTTGCTTTCTACAATAGCAGTATTTAATCAATTTAGTGTGAGTTGTCTTTATACAATGGGGTTGTTCTCTATAAGCATTTCAACTGATGAATCGAGTATATAACACAGGGTACCCATCGATGACTCTTTCTCCAATTATAACTGCTTTCTACAATAGCAGTACTTAACCAAGTGAGTGTGAGTTGTCTTTATACAATGGGGTTGGTCTCCATAAGCATTTATTCTACTGATGAAGCGAGAATCTAAAACAGGATACCCATCAACGACGCGTACAGTAAACTCAAACAGTCCATACCCGGGGTACAGTGCAAGCTGTAGTTGATACAAACCATCAGTAGAGAGGTCCACTTTTGTCTCATCATACACAGGAACACAAGAATCACATTTCGCAGTCTTCATAGTCTTTTTAAATCTCTGAACTTGAGAATTCGGCATTTCTTTAAAGATTGATAAAACAGATCTGCTTTGAAACGGCTGACAAAGGTCGACAGCGGAAGTCAAATTGTTTATGTATTCCACAAAAGCGTTCGCGATTTTTTGAGAAATTTGCTGATCAGAATCTATTTTCTCCCATTGCATACAAGGACACCAGTGCGAAGCAATACCTGCTTGACTACATGTTCTTGCCTTCTCGTCAATCCTGTCAAACAAGCTTTGACCAGTCTTAATGTTGCTAGGCGACGCAGGGTACGACAGCACATGACGCAAAGTTGCGTAAACATCAAATGGAGAAGTTAAAAGTTCTGCGTTGTGTTTAAGGTTGCTGTACACCTCCGGATATCTCCATGGAAACCATTTAGGGACAGTCATAGATAGAAAGGGCAATCGTTCTTCCATTTTACCTTGCAACGACTTTCGCAGGTAAGAGAAGCGGTAACCATGGTCACCAAAAATAATTACTATTGACTCATTCATGTGATGTCTTGCATCCAGATTTCTCAACAATCGAACCAAATCGTCATCAGCATAGCTTAGCGTGTTCATATTCGCATGCGTTAGGTACGATAGAACAGCTAAAGCAAATTTTGGTCGTTTAGGGTACGTATCGCAGAAGTTCTGTACATAGTTGAATGATATATTATGAATTGCCATTCCTCCTACGCAGTTGTCTTTCTGCACTTTGTCAAGTGCGATCCAAAATGGTCTCGCGTAGTGATCTGTCGGCTCGTTGCGAAAGCCGGGAAACCTGTAATTAAAGGCAGCAATTTCAGGATCGTCCTCGCTGAATAACGTCGCATAGCCATGCTTTTTATAATCTTTAAATATCCAGTTCCAATCATCTACAGTCGTAGCCCCAAGCTTTCCTCGTCTTGCCTCGGCTTGGTTTTCCTCAGCTATCCCAGTAAGCATTGCACTTAGCTGCGCCGTTGTCCCGTCACCCACAATCCCTTCACCTTTGAAAAGTATGCTCTCGACTTCGTTGCTCAAATAATCAAGACTCCTGCGCATCTTTCGTTGGAACTGAGCCGCTGAAGTTGAGTCGAACATCAGCATCAAAACATTGAGTCCCATTCCCTCAGGCTTAACTGGTCGTGTGATAACATCAGATTTTGGCAGGGTTTGAAGATGAAACTCCTTGTGGAATGTCCAGTTGTTCTCAATGCTTACTTGAATAAATTCCGTGTTAAGTTTGAATCCGGCTGAAGGTATTAGAGAAAACGTACATTAAATGCTATTAAATTCATAATTATTAACATTAAACTTGACTTTATCTTGTAATAAGCCTTTTGCATTATGGCGAAATTTACCACTTCTACCAGAAACCCTTGCACACTTTCTTTGTTCAGTTCATTAGCATCAATAGACCTCTTTACCTTCGTTGTTTGTTGTGCCCATTTCAGACCACGTGATGCCATGCACTCTTGGGAGTTGATTCTTTCATGTGTAAATATTTTAACAAAAGAACATTTCTTAAGGGAATGTCATGTGGTCTGAAATGGGCAATTCAGTTGCATAGGAAGGTAAAGAGGTTTATTGTCTTACTACTCTCAGGAGGAAATTTTGAATAAGAAAGAAAATTCGCGAAGCATTTTGGTATTAGTAGTAAAATAACGTTTAACGCCATCATGCAAAAGGCATATCATCGCCGGTTATATTTCCAAGATGTCTTCTATAACAAAACAAGCAAGGATTTGGCCTATGTTTGGAAACTTATTTAATGAAGTTTTAATCTAGTTTTGTTTCGAAACAGGTTTAGACATCAATACTCGATTCAGTACTAACAAGATAATTAAAATCAATTCATCACACTGACACGCTGCAGGTTGTACCAAATTATCTTAACCTTCTATAACCTCTATTGATGAAATACTATATGGCAGTTCATCTCCAGTGTTTTAAATCAGTCCTTAGTGTCTTATAATGATACCACATTACACCCCTGACTATATATTCGTTACCTAGCTAGTTACCAAAGGTTTGTAACCTCTGCATCACCCTACGATATTTTCACCATGGCTTCCGCCTAGCTACCTAGGCCTTGCCATTATCGACTATACTGTCTTTAATCTAACTTCCCAACATTTTGATATGGCATTGTTTGTTTGACGCTTAGGGAAGTCCTGGTCAATTCAGAACAACTTTGTATTCTATACCTATATATGAAATGATAAATTCGATAAAGATTTCAGTTATAAAGAAATATTATTTTTCCCCACCTTCATATAGTACACTATGATTTTTGTTTGCTATTTCTTGTGTTGAGAAGGGTAAATCGGAACGTCGAATCTCAAAGTCATCCAGAGGAACTCTCTTGATTTCTTTCAATTCCAGGTAAGACACGCGCAGCTCTTTTCTTATACGTAAAACACCATTTGTTAATGTCGTATAGGATTGACCTTCACATTTTAAGGGACCTAGGTCTTTGAACTTCTTGTCGCTTATCATACTTTCATGGAAGGGGTCAAGTTTTGGCAAAACACATGCCTTAGCTGCGTTGTTCCTTTTATCTATGGGAAAAGCGCCCTTCGTTTCCCGAGGCAGTAAAGTTAGATGGTAAGTAGTGAACACGTCTCTGTAGTTTGTTATAATGATAACAATTGCCGCGGCTATCAACAGTAACAAACGAACTGCTCTCCTACGGTGACGCAGTGGGGACAGCAGCAGCATTCCGGCACAGGAAAAACGTTTGACCCAATCCATAATTGCCCTTGGTGTGATTTCAGAGGGAGGGAGTGAAATAACTTATCCGGTCTTTACCACCAGTTCGACCACAAGTGTAGCTGTTTGTCATTCTAATATATGAACAAATTAATTTATACGTTTTAGGCACTTCACTCTTCAACCTGTAAGGGACTTTTTGGTAGCCTAAATTTTTTTCCTGATTTTAATTATCTACTTCCTGATTTTAATTATTTACTTCCTGCAATAAATGGAGTAAAAGTAAACGTATTTTTAAGAAAAAAACACCACAGACTTCAATTTTACAGACATGTTTCGGCAGAAACGTCCGTCATCATCAGTGATTTAATGACAAAAACGTAAGCGCACAATGAATATATAAGACAAAAATTATAATGATACTGATAGGAAAAATACAAAGTTTGATGATGGCGGACGTTTCTGCCGAAACATGTCTGTAAAATTGAAGTCTGTGGTGTTTTTTCTTATATAAATTTATTTCCTTACTACTTTTCTTAAGACCGTTTGGTAAACGTATTTTCAAGTTCCAGTCTCGTTAAGCTTTGTCGTATATTTTTCATAGAAGATTATACAAGCAAATGAATGTTACGTCTTTTCTTCGCGCAAACGGCAGAAATGACCACGTTTTCATCGTTTCCACTTAACCTTTTGCAAACCTTCTTACCAAAGACAAGTCTCTTATTTATCTCCTATTTAGATTTTTTTTTTCGATTCCTTTTTCCTCTGAAGAATTTTTTGCTTGTCAACTGACATTTCACTTTTACCATAAACGAGATACTTAATAAACTCTCTAATGGCATGGAATTGTTCTCTTTACTCCGGGCCAAGTATTTGGTGTCAGCGCCATGTAGAGGTCGTCATATTTACACGTGTCAGACCTGTAAAGTTCAGCGCTAGAGAGACTAATTGTTTACATCTCAATGGGGATAAGTATCCCAATAAATATAGGCTATTTGTATCTGATAAAGCTGTACACGTTTCAGTACTGCGATTCTTGATATTCTATGAACTCAGAAATTAATTTATTTCAGCGGCTTGTTGTGAAATTGGTTTTTCGCTGCCATCAATCAAAACTAACCAGTCGGTACCTTTTATATTTTTGACTGGCGGTAGTGAAAAATTAAATTCCAACGAGCAACTCTAGCTAGCAACTACCGAGTTCGCAGAATATTGAGAAAAGTAGTAACAAGTTTTTGATTCACGCAGGGCTCTGGGATCGAGTGTGATCGTATCTCGGCCTTTCACATTTATCTAAATTGGGAACCCTGTGGTATCACACTGAGCGCCAAATCCAAAATGGCGGCTTGCAGTAGCAAAATAGGTGATGCTGAAAAAAGAGACACAGTTTATCGAGTTTTAGAGTTTTATAGTGGTATAGGAGGCATGCACTATGCAGCTAAAGGTATGAGGACCTTTGTAATATTATTATTTTGTTTTTAAAGTGCTAAAACGACGACAAATGTATTCAAATCTCACATTTTGAAACTTTCTTATTCTTGGATTTTCAGCCTGTGGTTTCAAAACAGAAGTAGTAGCTGCTTTTGAAATCAATACTACAGCAAATGCTGTCTATAAACATAACTTTCCTGAGACTCCTTTGTGCCAACGGAACATTGAGGTTAGTGTATATATTGCATGTGTCTGACAATATATTCTTTGAGCAGTCATTATTTTGGGCTAGCTGCATGCTGGAATGTAAATAAAATATATATAGACTAGTGGAATTGTTTTCTGAATATTTTTAGGAAAGTTATGTGTAGTACAGAATGTTTAAAACTGGTTAGTTTTATCAAATTTTCTTTTCTCTTCAGGGTCTTTCTACAAATGATCTTGATAAAATGAATGCTGATGTCTTCTTGATGTCTCCTCCATGTCAACCATTTACCAGGTAATAACTGGTTATATAAAATAGTTCAGATATAACGAGTGCTCTGATTTGCTGATAGCCGTGTTGACATGAGGCTATGTAAACACGGCAATTTCAATATTTTATAAATTAACAATATGTTTTCAGAGTTGGTCTCAAAGCTGCATCCAGTGATCCTAGATGTAAGAGTTTTCTACACATTTTGGATTTGATCTCAAAGTAAGAATAACCGTCTGTAGAAATGGGTTGTATTCAAAGTGATGAATGAAAAATTACATATGTGCAGCTACAAAACTGGGCAGAGTTGGCATTGCAGTACATCTTCGTACGTTTTACAGGATGTTACAAGATAGAAGCCATCTTGGAAATATGTAGCATAAAACAGTCCTTTATACAATGCACTGTGATGCCAACTCAACCCAGTTTTTTTCTCAACCTAGAAAAATGTTCTAATTTGACACACATTACTAAATGACACCTTTCTATATCAATAATTTCATGATAGATTGTCAAACCCACCAGATTATATTCTAATGGAAAATGTAAAAGGATTTGAGGTATCTGACACCAGGTATGTACCGAGAAAAATGTACGGCATGGACTGAGCCTTGCAGTGACCTTGTCAATGCCGTGCTGTGTATGAAAGCATTTGACATTAATTTTTGTAGGCACTGTGCCGTAACCATGCTATATGCTGTGTGTTTTCACACTCATACGAAATCTGCTCTACCATAATATGTTAGCATATGTTTCTATGAATATTTTCAGGGAACAGTTCATTAACACAATAAAAGAAAAAGATTATACATATCAGGTATGGTATGGTATCTATAATAAATTAGACAGTCAGAATAGCATGGTCCAAGCTAAACATGGAATGATATGTTTAATATAATAATAATAATAATAATAATAATAATAATAATAATAATAATAATAATAATAACAATAATAATAATAATAATAATTATTATTATTATTATTATTATTGTTATTAGTATAAATTATGAATAAAGTATTACTTATTATTTTTAATTCTTAATATTATTATTATTATTATTATTATTATTATTATTATTATTTGTTTTCTCTTACAGGAATTCTTGTTATCACCAAATCAGGTAAACATCCACAAGTCATTATTTTTCTGAAATATAATTTTCAAGAAGTCCTGTTCATTCAATAACATATTTTTTGTAATACCTTTGTTAGTTTGGCATTCCCAATTCAAGGCTTCGGTATTACATGCTGGCCAAAAGAAAGCCACATCAGTTTTATTTCAGTACTCAGCCAGACCAGGTAATTATTAACTTTGATTGTAATGGTCAAAGGCAAAGGGGATGGTGATGATGATGATAATGATGATGATGATGATGATGATGATGATGATAATGATGATGATGTTGATGTTGATGTTGATGTTGATGTTGATGTTGATGTTGATGTTGATAATAATGATGATGATGATGGTGATGGTGGTAATAATGATGGTGGTGATACTGCTGCTGCTGATGATGATGGTGGTGGTTGTGGTGAGGATTGGGATGCTAGTGGTTACGTGGGTAGTGATGGAGATAAAGTTGATGGTGATGCTGCTGTTGCTGCTGCTGCTGATGATGATAATAAAAATAATTATGATATTGATGTGGTTGTGGTTGGGATGTGTGCTAATCAATGTGGGTATTTCATTGCTGTGGAAGTTAGTTTGATTTATTGATGAAAACTCATCAATAAAGATTTGCTTTTAAATTTATAATTTACTTTAAACCATACTTTCAGGTTATCAATCAAATTCCTATTCTAAAGAATACTGAGTTGAATAATGCTAGCCACCATACTACTTGCTCAAACTGCCATAACACAAAAGACATAAAACATAGGAATCTTATTGACAATAACAGTGATCCTCAACATAGGACAAGGGATGAATCTACTAGTGACAGTAATCTTGATCCTCAGTATTTAGAAAATGGAGAGACTAATGGTTGTACTGTATCATCGGTACAAAAACCTTCTCAGTCTGACTTAACAACACTGAATCAAGATGGAATGAACGATATAGAAGATAAGGATTGTCATGAATGGACTTCATCTTATACTAAGAATAAACAAACACTCTTAGGATTTTTGGAAAGAGAGAAAAGTGATGAATATTTTAACCAGTTTCTCCTGCCTGAAAAAGTACTGAGTAGATTTGCACTTGTGCTTGGTAAGTGATGATACTTGATACTAAACATCCTCTGTCATCATCTGTCATCATCATCATCATCATTACTAGTCATTGTCATCACTAAAAATCATTGTCACCACTATCATCATAATCATCATCACTGCCACTACCACAATCACCATCATCATCATTATCATCACCATCATCATCATCACCGTGACCACCACCATCATCATTATAATTATCATCACCACCACCACAATCACCATCATCACCATCACCACCATCATCATCACCTGTCCACCACAATCACCATCATCATCATCATCATCATCACCATTACCACCAATATCACCACCATCATCATTATCACCATCATCATCGCCACCACAATCACCATGTGAGCTTAGTTGGTTGAAAGTCTAACCATTTGTAGAATCTGAATGTAATTATGAAGACTGTGGCAGTCATTTTCACCACAAGAAGAAAAACATATTTTAATTACATGTTATTTTCTAGATATTGTCACACCTGCATCTGATCACTCCTGTTGTTTCACCAAAGCGTAAGTTAAGAAATGATTTGGTTGTCATTAATTACTATGAACACAGTTCAATGCTTTAGTATCCATAGCAACTAATAAAAAGTTGCCTGTAACTGGTTTGTCTAATTGTTTTAAATTTATCCCAAACCATTAAAGATACAGCCAATATTATAAATTAAGCCTTTGTATATTCTGCAGTATTTCTCCACTGTATCTTTAGGTATTTTGACATGAGAGTGTATTTTCAATGGTGTGGGATAAGGGCTGTCATATATGCTAGGAAATACAAGTGCCTTATAGGATATTTCATGGTATGCCACTCAAAGCAATTGTATAACTAAGCTATATTTATGGTTTTCTTTAAAATAATTTTAAATTATTGATATAGATATGGTCATTATGCAGAAGGCACAGGATCTGTTCTCAAGACTGCTGATATAGATGTAAGCATTATGGATGAGTAACTTCTAGAATTTAAAAAAATCAGGAATGGACCCTTTGTACTAAATCCCCACTAAATAGATTGCATTAATGGTCTGTGATATTTTTATGGACCCCTTGCATGTGACATCACAGCAGCTCAATTTGGAGGACAAAACAAAAGAATTTCAATCTCCTGAGAATTGGAAACCTATTGTTTTATCCTCCAAATTGAGCTGCATTCTGACATGCTGCAAGGGGTCTATTTATGATTCACAACCCTAGTTTGTTTAAACATTTACTAAATGTTTTTTTTATACTCATAATTCAACAATATCTCTATGTGTCCACAAGTTTTTTGAATCAACTTTGTTTCCCCTTATACCCACATTCAGCCTGTTTTTTTTTTTTTTTTTTTTTGACAGTATTTATTATTTATTTTTTTGTTATTATTATTTATTTTGATTTACTACAGCAACAACAAAGAAAACTAAAAAATCCAGTATTTATTTTAAATTCTTGTTACAGGACACAGAGATATTTAATGAATTCAGAGCACTTGGAACAGATGTCAGTGATTCACAAAGAGCTGCCCTTCTATCTGATCTCAGATTAAGATATTTTACACCAAGAGAAGTGGCAAATATAATGAAATTTTCAAAGAAGTTTGGTAATGAAAATAATAAATCCTTGAAATGGGGTATTCTCCAGGTTCTCCAATAGTTGCCTTTGCAGAGCTTTCCCTGCACTATCTTGAAAGGTAGCCATGCCTTTGCAAAGAAGCAAAATATGAGGTGACCTTGCAATGATAGAGACATATGAATAATTGCCCAAGGTGTTAAAAAGGTCTCTATCATTGCAAGGTCACCTATGTCTCACTTCTATGCAGAGGCATGGTTATGTATACCTTTCAAGATAGCGCAGGGAACTGTGTAGGGGGCTATTTTATCTGAAAACATCAACACTTCAAAATTATTTGACATTGAGCACAAAGGCCCAAATTTAAAGATAATCAATTTTAAAATCCTCTTTTTTTCCTTCTTTGTGGAGGTGTTTTTCCTTTTTGTCTGGTAATTTTATATTCTTTTAAAAACTATTATTGAAATTAAGATTTAAATATTTTTATCCTTTTTCTAGGATTCCCACCAGGCATTTCTGTGAAGCAGCAATATCGTCTCCTTGGTAACAGCCTTAATGTACATGTTGTAACAGAACTGTTGAAGTGCTTGTTCCATGAATGAGCACCCAATTTGTACACAATACAAATGTGGAGAATATATAAACCAGTCACTGAGTTCTCTAGTCTGTTAATGCAAATATCACCCCCCCCCCCCCCCCATAAGACCATCCGGAAACCTTTACAAATAGGTATAGGCACAGCCTAGTCTTCTAACTAGGATTTTATGGTACATCTATTGGTAACTGCAGGAACAGATTTACTGAGAGATCTTCAAAAAATTCAAGTTACTGGCATAGGTCAGATCTCAATCCCTTTGAGTGCCTAACTAAGGACTATGGACCTTTATCAAACCTGGAACAAAAGACTTCCCTGCAATGTCTTGTATTAATGCACTTCAGGACGAGGCTATACATTGTAAAATAAAGGTTTTTATTCTCATAGAATAAGAACATGGCGCTGTTTGATCAAGGTCCATTGGGCTTTTATGGTGATAATATATTATGTACTGCATCAATTAAATATTTCATCATCAAGTTGTTAAAAACAAAGCATCCTTTATTATTAATCACAAAAATATAAAATAAATAAATTCAATCTTATTCTTGAGTTTCAATCAGAGCATACCTGAAAAAAAAGCAAAATAATATTATAGGAACATGATTAAAAACAAGTCAGACTGGAATTTTTACTGTTTCTTTTGCAAGAAAACTATAATCACATGATGACATGAACATTAATTGTATAATACCATTGAGCTTGACAGGTTTCGCTTGACAAGCACAGCCTGATTTGTTGTTGTTCCACTATATGAAACTCAGCAATGCAAAGCCTACTGTAGTACCCCTGTCCCAGTACGGTATATAATTTTGGGCAGTTCATTTCTTTTCAGCTTTAGCCTTAGAATACTTACATATTGACTTTGTAGATTTCTTTTGGGAAGTTGGACTGAGTTTCTCTCTTCAAAACAGTCACATTGGCTCTCTCAAACAACTTTGCAAAATGGCGATGAGATCTGATACAGTAAAAAATAATGAATGAATAAAATGGGTATCATCTATCACTAGGGCTAAGTTCTGGAAAAAATATATTTCTGATACAATTTTGACATACTTGTATATTTAGAAGTGGCCATGCGTCGATGAAAATGCATATTGATATTGGCGCAGTATAAGTCAATAAATATTAACAGACAATGTCCAGATAGGATTGGAACTTGTCTGGTCAAATCTTTGCCTTGGTGGTGATTCTGACCAGTAATGTTGAGCCAGAAGTGAGGTATAACCAAGCTAAAACTAATTTCAAGTCATTATTTCATAACCTGTAAACAGCTGTTTCAGAAAACGTTGAATACTGCATACTTTATAGGGCATTCCAAGACCGAAATGCATTTTGGGTCATGTAATATTGTCTAAATTAAAATAAATAATAATTATTTATTATATTTTTAGTTCATTCCATCCGAAACAATATACTAGCTACATATAGAGAGCAAATCGCTGTATATTTACTTTTTATTTCAAATTAATGAGACCCACAATGCCCTTTGGTCTTGGAAAGCACTATTCAGTATTCAGTATTCAACGTTTCTTGAAATAGCTGTAGATAATGTGAATGTCAATGTAATTTAGATTGCCTTACCTTGTTACACTACTGTCTACTTCATCTACGTCATAATCTTGTCTTGTCGCAATGTTTTCCTTTATGCACACTATTCCTCCCTTTGCCAAGCCCTTTTTACAGCGATTTAGAAATTCTACGAAGTCCTCTGTAAAAAAAATCATGGGATAGTTTGTTCATTAATTTTGAAACTGAGATTGAAGGAGCATGCTATGAATCAAATAATTATATACAAAACAAAAGTTAAAAACTAAAAATAATGGGATTAGCAAATCTTTCAAAATTCTATGTTTTATTGATACCCTGAAACAACATCTGGGCTGATCTAAGTCAGGGCATGGCTAACTCACAGATTGAACCCTGAAACAACCTCTGGGCTGATCTAAGTCAGGGCATGGCTAACTCACAGATCGAACCCTGAAACAACCTCTGGGCTGATCTAAGTCAGGGCATGGCTAACTCACGGATCGAACCCTGAAACAACCTCTGGGCTGATCTAAGTCAGGGCACAGCTAACTCACAGATCAAACCCTGAAACAAACTCTGGGCTGATCTAAGTCAGGGCCCCTCTATCTTGCAGATGAAATTGGAATTTCTAAAGCCTGTTAGATTTTGTGGTAGTACTCTATAGTACTCGCTGTACTTGTGCAACAATGGTGATTGGTGATTGGTTCACTATTGTCTGAGTCGGAGCTATGAATTATGAACTTACCATCAGTTAAATGCCCCATGACCCACTGACACCAGATCACATCATATCTGCCTGGCTCTGGATCAAACTCCTTAAAATTATTAAAGTAAAAAACATGAATGTTAATGTCATTAGACAATGTTGTGAAGTATGTACTACATGTTAACCTCCTCTGCATGCATCTTTCTTCTTTTACAAGGACAAGGGCTGGGGAGAGGATAAATGGAGGGATAAGAGGGGAGGGGGGAGAGGAATAGCCCACTTTTGATGTTTTGGCTGAGTGATCATGAACAATGCAATTCAAGGTGAGGCTCCAGGGAAATAAGAGAGTATATTAGGATTACTCCATTGTTTCATCTCGAATTGCTTTGTGCTTGATCGCTCAACCCAATATAGAAAGTGGCCTATTGGGGAAGAGTCAAAAGAAGAAGGGAGATGCAGTCTCTCCTCCATTCACTTGCTAGCTTGTTCCCAGTCATCACCCTGAATCTGCTAGCCTGCATGGCAGCTGTGGGGGATTGGAGGAGGGAAAAGGGAGGGGGTGGGCAAATTTACATCGTAAAATACCTGAAGTCCAATAGGATAAAGATTCTCTACTTTACTTCTTTGATCACCCTAAATAGAAAAAATCCTTATTTAGTAGAACATCCCAATCATTTGAATTTGCAGACTGGGCTTCCTGTATATGTGGTCCACAGGTAGCCCAAACACAGTAATGTGTGAAAAATAATGAATATAATTTAAATTCAGAATCATTAAAATAAATGTTTGCTTGAATAAAAACTTACCAAATATTCATCACATTTATCTAAGAAATCTTTATTTTGCTCTAACATATCAACCTTGTCAAATATAGGAATGAGCAGTTGCTTAGTAACTCGGCCAATACCAGCTCCACAGTCTATCAAATAAATATGGGAGTGAGGGAGCTAATAATTATTACAATACAGTGTATGTAGTACTTTTTATTATTTCCAAATAAAGTGTTAAAAAAAGCACAATTTATACCAAATACAGCCACCCAAACAGAGCTACAGTACCCATTATTATGATGGTGAGTCATGCATCAATTGTTACAGTACCTAATGCAACTCTTGATTGTGTTCTGGGTTGGTCATTTTCTGTCTTTTGCTTTTTCACCTGTGGTTCCTGAATAAAAAAAGAATACATTTTTTTTTGTAAATAACATAGTAATTATGCTTAATTTACAGTGTAGAACAACGATTTCATACATGGACTGTATACTATGAAATCAGTGGCGGATCCAGATTGGTTCCGAGGGCTCCTTTGAACCCCCTTTTGTGAGATCTTGTGAAGCCAATCTAATTCTTCACACCTTATACAATGAAATTTGAACCCCCCTTTTTGAAGTCAATACCAGCTTTTTCTGTGGGCAACCATTTTGGAAGGTTCCCCCTTTTTCAAAATCCTGGATCTGCAACTGAAAATGTGATTTACCATAAACTCCTGCAGAAACTTTTTTGATCCAGCAATATCAGCACTGGAAATATGAGCAAAACCGCCAAGCATACCATTGTCAGTGGCAGGAATCTCCTGTGAACATAAAATAAACTTTATATGATAAACCATGTTTTCTTTCTTCATGTTTTTATTTTTATTTTTCAAGTATGTGAGGGAGGGGTGGGGTGGGGGATGTCTTGTCTCCTCTAGTTCTTCTATAGGTAATCAAACATTCTTATCAAATTCCTACCCTCCCCCTCCCCGCCCATCACCACAAAAAAATATCTAGAGGCCTCTAGACGACTACAAATTATATATGGCTCACCTTCCAATAATCTATTGCATCTCCATACCATTTATTCTTATTTTTCATTTCTTCTGGCATGGTTTTAGCCACTTCGTCATCACTACTTTCCATGGCTGCCTATTATATCATGATAAGTAAGCTTATTAAAACATTCTAACACGTGGAAAGAATCCGTGCAAAGTGTTTTTGTGTGTCACGTCTGTCCCCCAAAAAACATGCAATAATAACACAAGTTTTGACGATCCTCGAAAAAAACTTACCTAAAGTGCAGAGCAAAGGCGGTTTTCTTTACCAGTGATCCTTTTTCTCAAGTAAAACGAAAGGTTTTCCGGGTAACAAGTTTTGAAACAAGTGGCCAGTCAATCCACCATTTTGAGTTTTGCGCCACTTGCGCCTTCTGCTTTACTAAACAGCGGTCTCAACTAACACAGGGATCCCAAGAACAAAAATTGGTTGAGAGCGCATGCATTAAACAGCATTTGTGCACATTTTCTATTTCGTCATTCTTGTCCGAAATAATGGCAACTCTTATTTGTATTTTATAAAAGAAATAAAAATATTGCTTGCTGTGTTGTTTAAAGTCATAAAGCACTTGCGTATTGGCAGAAAATTCAAGAGATGTTGAGCTTTGCTATGCATCATGCTTCTCCAAACCCGGGCTCCAAACACTTCGGAATTCTTGTGTTTGTGTTCATCCAACTCCTGCATGCTGTACAACAGCACACAGCATGCCTGCGTGTTTTCTATTTCTTCATCTATATTAAACAATGTCACACTCAGATTATTCTAATTTCATTTAATTTTATTAAAGAATATAGTTCAATTTCTACAAGTTTTTTTTTTGTGCAATCAATACAGATACACAGTAACCTTAACTCTAATTTTTACACACTTTAATATTTGTAATCTACTAGTCCCTTCCCTGCGCCATCTCGAAAGGTAGCCCTGCCTTTGCATAAAATTGAGACGAACAGTGACCTTGCAATGATAGAGACTTTTCTTAACACCTTGGACAATCATTCACATGTCTATCATTACAACTAGCTCATCATTCGTCTAACTTCAATGCAGTCACAGCTACCTTTCAAGATGGTGAAAGGGACTATTGCACACTTATGGTAATTATATACTTCATGATGATCAGCCTACGCTAGTCGAATGACACTCAGCCAAACGTGGGCCAATCATTGGTAAACACCAAGTAGCATTGATTCGACAAACAGTGGCCCAAATGGTCACAAAGTACACAACTATTCACATTTACAATAATCATAGTGAGACAATGTTTTCTTTCTTTCTATAAAAATATAAATTCATATATTATCTAAATTGCTAATAATCCAAACACCATGAATCCCAAATATATGACCAATTAATTATAACTGCATGCTTGAATATTTATTGTGCCTTATACACATATTTTGTAACATCAAAAATAATTGCATCCTTTAGAGACAGACATTCATGCAAAGAACCATGCAGAGCTCTAAAAAAAACTTTATCTAACTGCTCATACATTTTGGATTCCTGTCATATGCCAGAAAATAAGTCCTGACTAAGTATATCATGATAAAAAATACGCATATTTTGTTTTTATTGGACATCATGTGTCCATTGTTTCCATATTTAGATGCACAGAGCAGATATGCCATGTAAAAAACAATAGCTACCAGTAAAGATAATAATTTTCATTTTCAAATATATATCAATGGGCTTAATTTTCCAAGACTATATACATAGCTACTTCTTTCAATCAAGAGCCCTTAAAATTTTTCCGAATTTTTCAAAGAGTATTGGAAATGTCTAAATGTTATACCTCAAGGCTTGATTTCCCTGGCAGACATTGTGTGGTGCTTAAGTACAGTAAGTAGCTTTGGCATTTTCTAGTACAAATTATACTAGAGAAGAGGTGCACTGTGTCTCAGATGAGTATATATAAGTATGCTTAGCCTAATATGCAATTGTGATCTAGTTAGTGTACTAGGCTTAAAGTGCCTTTTCTCATTTGCATTTTTAAATTTTCATATCTATGGAATGGGAAGTCCATATCCTGTAAGACTGCACCATCATATTATACGCTGCATGTAGAAGTGATTTTCAAACTAAACAGATTCAAAAGAACCATACATTTAGTCAAACTGTTCTTGTAGGTTGGTGTCATAGCTCATATTTTCGTATTTCCGCGACCTAACCAACTTTCAATCAAACGGGCCAAGTTCATTCCAATTGAGGGATAAAAATTCCTGTGCCTAGACAAGCATTTTCATATTTATAACTTACTGTATGATCAAAAATAACTCAGCCTGTCATATATTTGATTGACAGAAACCAAAACTTCTGGAGTCGGTAGGTCACAGAAATAGGACAAAAGCTCTGTTACTGTAAGAGTTCCTAGTACATTGATTTGCCCCTAGGAGTTCTCACCAGCTAGTGCCTTATAAGAATCTTTTGCAGTATTTTCGTATTTCCTCGCCAACTAGTCCCTTATAAGAATCTTTTGCGATATTTTCGTATTTCCTCATCAACTAGTGCTTTATAAGAATCTTTTGCGGTATTTTCGTATTTGTTCTTGCACTTGATGGGTCATCCATTTTTCTTCTTTCTCTTTAAATTCCCTTGGATTGCCTTGGAATATTGCAGGTATTATTCCAAGAAGTAGGAGTGCCAGTGCCTGGACCACAGAATTAGCAGCTTGAAACTCGACCAGCGACATGACAAAGGAAAACACCAACATTAGGTAGATATATATTACTGATAAACCCAGGATCTTGCCAATAAACACCCTTTTGAAGGGGAGTAGTTCATTTAAAACCATAAGGAAAAGCTTCAGAGATATGTTTGGGATGTTTTGGTCATCATAGTTGACAAGAATGATCATAGATTTGGTTGATTTAAGGGAGCTTACTGAAGAGGTCCTTTCAGACATACCAGTCTGACCACTGAATGTTTCCCTGATGCTTGCTTCGGCTCGGAGCTCATTATCATGGGATTCACATTCTTTGAAAATAATATCCTTGAGCCTTTTGAGTTTGAAACGGAATCTCTGGATTGACTTTGCAATGTAATACAAAGCAAGGACGATAACCACAACATATGAAATATATGCGTCAACATAGAATAACACTCCCATGGTAGTGAAACCGATTACACTGCCAAGGAATACAATGTTGATGCTGATTTCTAAAATCAACATGAAGTATGAGGCTTCCACGCAGATGCAAAATACCATAAACAATATATAAAGTGCTGGCAGTGAAATCATTCTGATAGAGACTGGAATAGACTGGCAGCACCTACAGTCAGGTTCCAATTTGAAAAGCATCTTCCATATGCGGAATGCAACATAGGTAACAGGCAACAAGTAAAGGAAGAAGGCGCTGATAATTATCACTGCCCAGACTGGAAAAACAAGGAATAGTACGACTGTACGAAGTATTTTGCTACATATTCCAGATCTGTTTCTTTCAATGAGTTCTGCATCTTCGTCTTCTTGTTCTTCATCAAGAATGCTTTCACTGAACATACTGTTAGAGCATGAACATAGCAGATGAAGAGGATATATGGTGACGGAAAATACAAACTTCCAAAATGAAAACATCATCAGACAATTCAGATGGAATACCATGTTCTCGTACATCAGCTGGAAGCCACGCTTGTCTGAGTGGCAGATGAGCTTGGGGGGTTTCTTGAAGCCAAGAAAAGTCTGCTCATCTTTCTTACCTGAAAGACGTCTTGCAAGGTCTGAAAGAGTTTTTGGGATTGCCATGGCAATTGCGACCAGTAAAATACAGAAGCAATACACTGCCATCACAACATATTTTCCTGTCTGAGCTAGGAGAGTCAAAAAAGCACTTCCAACTCCTAGAAGTTGATTAGAAATCCCAACTTCGGACTTCTTTAGGTATTCATATAATAATGTCTGGAGAATAGGAAGCAGACTCAGAAGAACAACAAACAAACAGCGGATGAATCTGGAACATGTTGTTGATTCTGTTCTGGTCCTTGCTATATCAAGTAGCCCACTGTCTTTGGAGATCATCAGTTGGCGACTATTGTTCATGATTGCCGCTTCAAATCCCTCATAGGATGTACAAGAATCAGATTTCTTCATGCCCCGACTACCTGATTTTTTAAGTTTAACCCCTTTCTTGAACTCTTTCGGCAGGTAATTCAAAAGTAAAGGTGAAAGCAGACCAAATGCAAATGAAATGGCCCACAAGAATGTAAGCGCATAATGCACCCAAATATTATCTTTGATTGGAGCATCACAAATGACACTGCCATTTCTCAGTTGATGACAGCAATTATACCCATGATCTTCTACTACACTAGACTGCCCGCCAACTTTTTGACAGACAGTACCCAACTTTATATCAGCCATATTGTTCAATATCGTCTTTGCAATCTCATCTTGTAAACATTTTGGGCTCAGCTTCAAATAGCAATCCGAAGGCGTTGAGTTTAGATTCAAGGTAAGATCATAGACATCTTTAGTTAGTGTAGTAAGGGAAAGTATATCAAAGTCGTAAGGCAACGTAACAAGGAACTTGGCCTTTCGGTTTCGTATCCAAGCCCATTTTTCTTTTTTCTGTAGCGACAATGGTACGACTTTTCCATTGCCTTTTCCTCCTCCATGATTTACATCTCCTGTGTTGTTGGTAAGAGTGATATACATAAAGACCACAAGAGCTTCTTTGTCGAGAATGAGGGACAGGAAATGATCGATGTACGATTGTTTTAAGTTCAGAGAACATGTCTGGTTGGTGCTATCACACAATGATGAACTTAATTCATCATTTGGAGCTCTTGATCTTTCGATTTCCCGTAGTTTGATATTCGCATTACGCTTAATAGGTACCAAAGGACTTGCATTTCCAACAGCAGTTGTGAAAACAAAAATTATAAGGATGAAAAAGCACTTTTTTGAGGCTAGATATTTGCGTGTGTTTCGTGTGGCCATTTCCTTCTGAATGAATTCCAAGGGTTAACACGTGATGCTGTGATGCTGTCACGCCATAGTGGGTTTAACAGGGGTAGAGTAGGGGGAAGAATTGTAATAACAACATTCAAAATAAATACAGTTATGCATATAAAAAATACAGATTTTGTAAAATCTCAAAATTTTGACTTTCTTCATGCCCAATCAAAAAATCTTGCAAACCAATTAAGCAAATTATCAATTTTAAAAACAACAATCTACCCCCAACCCTATCCTACAGGTTTATATAATTTCCAGACAGTGCCGGCCGGAGCAAATTATACTCTTCAGGGGAAGGGACAGGATTAATTTTTTTGGTGTGCCAAAATTACTCCATCAAGCTGGAGTCTTTTTATAAAAGATGTTCAAAATTACACTATCTTGCAATAAATTTGTGTACGTTTTATTTTTAAATCTCTGGTACTTGTTCTTTTAGATTAATAATATATTTTCACTAGTCCTCACGGGGGCTTAGAGGGGATATTATTTACTCGTCTCGTCACAGTCTCCTTCGCTTCATGTGGTGGATTTGTATGTGGTTTTGTTCGGTTTACTTTCTTGAATTTAAACATATTTTCCTCTGTATTTTTTTAAATATCACACTATTATTACAGTAATTCAAATTTTCGGTAAATCTACTGTTTAACAAGATGGTTGCAAAGTTTAATGGACGACAGATAGATGGGCTGTTTGTACAGTGAATAATTATTTAAATCCAGCTCAAACATTCGACATATCTTTTTATCATCGTCCTGCAAAGTTTATTGGTCCACATGGCGTTTCTATGGTTTTTCCGTCCTCTTCTTCGACTCTACTTCAGACATAAACGATTGTTTCTTTTAACTATAGCTGCTGTCGTCATTTTTGCGGTGTTTTTTCCTTTTCAATTAAAGAAACCTCTATCAGCTATGTCTAACATGATTTCCATTCCTTTGGGAAGTGCTCGTGGTAAGGCAAAGGTACGGAATCCTGATATTTATATACCAGAACATGAATTCCATTTCGAGGAAGTCAAAGACAACTCTTTGAGTTTATTCGGCGGTGCACAGTGCTTACTGTTAGACTTGGATCCATTCAGTAAAGTGGTTACAACATATCAGAAAGATCTTGGAGAACTCAAGTGTTCAGCTCCTGAAGTTACAAAACTTGAGGGAGGGGTACTTTCTGTAAAAGGTACTGGTCTACAAGAAGTTACTTATCAGGCCATTAAACCTTCAGAGGATTCAAAAGCTAATGCTGGTTTTGTTCTTGGTGATCGGATGGCAGTTGTCACAGCTCTAGTACAGTTGACTGCTGGTTGGTATTATCTCTGACTTATCCATCTATCCTTTTATTCATTTATCTATTGATTCCATCCATCCATCCATCCATCCATCCATCCATCCATCCATCCATCCATCCATCCATCCATCCATCCATCCATCCATCCATCCATCCATCCATCCATCCATCCATCCATCCATCCATCCATCCATCCATCCATCCATCCATCCATCCATCCATCCATCCATCCATCCATCCATCCATCCATCCATCCATCCATCCATCCATCCATCCATCCATCCATCCATCCATCCATCCATCCATTCATTCATTCATTCATTCATTCAATTTGTTTGTTTACTTATTCTAGGTGGTTCAGACTCCATTGCTCATTTTCTTGGAAAATGCATTCATCCTTATGGAGGAAGCATCAGGCCTGGAACCCAGTTAGTTTTGTATGACATATGTGGTGAAGATAGATTAGAGTTCGCACTAGAAGAAGATGGCATGCTTAGACACAAGATGTCCGGGTACTGTGTTGGTCCAAAAGCCGAGACGGCTCAGTCCAATAAGCCCCTTACTATAACAGACCGATGTGATGATTCCACTAAGTTTAAGGGGCTAGAAAATGGCTTCCTTCAGCACATGTCCAGTGAAATGTGTGTTCATTTTCAGTCCATGGACTTGACTCCACCAAACGATGTGCCTTTGGTGTTTTATGCTGACTGTAAGGAGAACTGGAAGATGAGGTTTGGATGGGCTTCAGACTTCAAGAAAGGTATGTAGCTTATGGGTCAGTCTTTTGTTGCTAATATCTGAATAGAATAGTACATTCCCAGGGGCTGATCCAGGATTTTTTTTAAAGCGAGTGACTGTTACAGGGTACCTTGCACTAATACCACAGGAAACCCATAAAAGGTGAGAAAATGGTGGGAAAAATGTCTCGAATTGATGAAAATTAAATTTGAGAGCTCCAATTAAACTGAGTGAAAGTTTATCTGGATAAAAGTTTTCAGTTATGGGAGGGCTGACCAGTCAACACACCCCCCCCCCCCCTCACCACCCCTGGATGCATGGAGATTGGAACTGAGTAGGTGGGGAGTCTCCACACATCCAGAAGAATCCTAAAAAACCTGTCTTCATTGAGTCTAGAGGGAAAAGTGGGACTTGTTTGCAGTCTAATGTAAATAATGCTTAACAGAAAGTATGGACACACAAGAATTAAAGTCTAAGTCAGACTAAATACTTGTTTCTTTGCTGTCTATTTTCACACTGTCATAAATTCCTCCACACTTTTGGATGAAACTGTATATATTTTCTCCCTTTATACATTAGGTAAAAAGAAGGAGACAGACGTCAACACAGATGTAGCAGAGGATTTTATTCAAGTCAATGTCCAGTATGCTGATGCCTTACCAAGTCAACAACACATTGAATACCACCTTCAAGTATCTCCAAAGTTTTCTCTGGAAGAGCCCAAAGATGCTCATCTCAAACCCAACATGTTAATACTAATACTCAACTCCGTATCCTTTGCTCACTTCAGAAGAAAATTGCCCAAGAGTTATGCTTATCTCAACCAACTCGCGGGTACTGTGTTCTTTAAAGGGTTCAGTGTTTTTGATGACAGCTCTAAGTCTCAGTTGGCTGCAATAATGTCTGGTATTGCGCCTGATGATATTGCTAGTTATAACAGTTTTGATGACCTGCCTTGGATTCATACTCTCCACAAGGAGCAAGGTTATGCAACACTTTTTTCTGAGGACTTGCCTTGTTCTGCACAGTATAAAGATACTCTGTGTGGGTTTGCAAAATCACCAGCAGACCATTTTGCTCTCCCGTTTTGGTCAGCTGTACACCAGTAAGTTGTTTCCTTTTTCTCTTTTATTTTCATTGTTCCACTTTGCTTGTCAATGGCTATGATCCAAGCTCAATGTTTCTTCATTGAGAGTTGCTTGTTTAAATAAATTCACCTACCAACCCCATAAATTACTGATTGGAACATTTACCACACAACAAACCTCTTCACCTATTAAAGACCACATGTTATTCCCTTGAGTATCATTTCTTAGTTTAACAGTTGTGCATAAGAAGACACATGAATATGGATACAACTCAAACAAAGAATCTTATACTCAAGAAAATAACATGTGGTCTGAAATGGGAAAACATTTTCCCAAGCTAAAAATGTCTATTAGGAGTCTAGAAGAGGATTTAGGGTGGGGTGGGATGGGGTGATCATTGAGCCCTGACTGCCTGTGAGCTTGACAGAGAATGCTGTGAGTTTAACTTAGTTTGATAATCTAAAAGTTAAAACTAACAACAGTGTTCTTTTATTTCATGTAGAACATAATTTTGGTAAAACGCATTTTGGGGGTGGGGTAGGGTGGGGTAGTCATTGGGCCCTGCCTGCTCGACAGAGACCGCTGTTAGTTAAAACTTAGTTTGATAATAATTAATTTAAAGTAAAACTGACAACTGTGTTTCTTGGTTTCATGTAGGACATACAGTCGAGGGCAGAACACATTTTGTCTGGGTCAAAAAGCCATCCATAACATCACTTTCAGCTACTTGCGAAACTTCATGACAATATACACCAAACTTCCCAAACTAGCCATTGCTATGCTTTCAGAGCTTTCGTCATGGAATCCCAACGGTCTTGGCTACATGGATAGGGACTTTGCTCGGTTCTTAGCTTGGTTGAAGATAGAAGGGCATCTGGATCATACGGTTATAACCATCGTCAGTGAACATGGATCAAGAAGTGAACTATTAAGGAAGACTCTTCAAGGAAAACTTGAGGAACGCAATCCATATCTCTCTATCACCATACCTCCTAAAGCTCCCAAGGTTTTATTAGATGCTATCCCGAATCTCCAAGAAAATTCCAAAGGGCTTGTTACTCCATATGATGTATATTCTACTCTAAGGAGTGTGGTGTCTACCATTCCCCGTCGTGCTGGAGGTATAGGTGCCAACTTACTGGAACCAATCCCCCACAATTCCAAACGCTCATGTGAAGACCTGGGAATTCCCAAGCAATGGTGTCCATGTTTAACAGTCCACAAGATTAATGCAAAATCAAAAGTTCTCCAAAACGCCGCTCGTAAGGTCGTTGAACATGTGAATAAAATCATATCAGAGAATCCTAAAATGGCAGACGTGTGTCAAAAATTAGAATTCTCGAAAATCAAATCCGCTACCACGCTTGCTCCTAGTGATGAAGTGATGAAATTTAAATGGTCGAAAGATGCGGGACATTGTACTAACTGTGAACCGGTGTATGGCGCCAAGACCAAAAGTATGTTCTATGCGTTGTACATTGAAGCAAAGCAGGGAGTCGTAATAAGAGCAATCGTGAATATTTCAAAAAGAAAAGAATATATCCATCCCCATGTGGTGTCGTCACAGACCTCGAAGATGACATCATGTTGGGCAGCTGAAAAAGGAAAATACAGTCAGACATGGAAATTGTGTGCCTGTAAATGAGTTACTGTGCGGACACACTAACCGGGACCACTCGAATATAACTGACCAATCAGATAACAGTAAACTAGACAGAGATTGAGCTGATAACAGCGTTAGCCAATCAGATATTTTATATCGATGTGCTATCTGATTGGCTGGTTAAAAATAACTATATATCGCAATATGATAGGTTAATAATTCTATTTTTTCAGAGTGCACCCGGTTCGAGTATCCGCACAGTAACATACTTCTCAGGCTGCTGAATTAAGTTTTTTTTCCGGCACCTTTTAGATACATCTATTCAGTTCAATAAAAGTTGATGAAGGTATTATTGCTTGTTGCATGATGCCTACGAAGACCGAAATGCAGCATGGGTGATGTGAATTCAAGCAGCGCAAGGCCACAACAACATGGGATTTACCCAAACTTTGTCTGCAGGTTTTCCGGCATATTTTCTCCTGTCCTGGCATTATTTACATATGAGTATATTCCATTTCAAGCTTGGTAAGCAACATGCAACATGCAACATGCAACATGCAACATGCAACATGCAACATGCAACATGCAACATGCAACATGCAACATGCAACAAAACCTTCACCAACCTTTTTAGAAGTAGCTGTATACATGTACCTTGCATCGATAATTTCCTAGTTTTTTTATAGGCTCCCTTTCACGCGTTTATGCGTTTTTAGGTGGTGTTCAAATCATTGACCATTTTTCGCTTTATTTTAATGATTTTAATGAGCCCTTGGACACGAAACTTACTAAAGTGCGCACAAACGATGCGATTTTTCATGCGACATGCGCAAAAACTAGATCGCACCGTGTGACAACCCGTGCGACGTCGCAAAAAGTAGAAACGAGGTCTGCTTTGTACGTCGCGCGCGACGAACCTCACCGTGTGGACACTACGTCGCACGGGTGGTAACACGGAGCGATCACAGTCTAGTTTTTGTGAAACATGAAAACCGCGTCGTGTGTCCGCACCTTTATTTTTACGTTAATATCCACTATGTCAAACGTAATTCGCATTATGTTGGAAAATGATTCACTTTCTCGACGGAACCATTACGCTGTTGACATTCTCAACTAAGGTTTAATGACTCTCAAAAATTGTAACATAATTTATTAAGCTTTTCGAACTGAAAGGAATTGCTTTCATGGTTGATTATAAATTATGAATACAGTAAAAACCCGCATATGCGACTGACCTGCATTTTTCCAAGTTAGCCTAGACAGGTTCTTATATAATTTGTGTTTACTGGGAAATCAGGATATGTTGGATCATAAAAAGGATCTTTTTTTCATTAGGAAGAAAAGATGCTTGTTTCTGGTAGAATATTAGTGCAGTTTGTATGAAATATGCATACAAGGATGATGGAAATTCTTAGCCCAACAGGCTCTTAATCACTAGGTTCTTATATAATGATGATAATATTATTAATAATAATAATAATAGTATATAACAATTTACAGTGAGGACACTCGAACCGTGAACACTTTGAGGTTTTTTCATACTTTTTCTCTCCTTTAACCCTTGTGTGAATCGATTGGAAATATGATATATTTTGAACAATAAGATTATTTGAGTTCAGTGCTTCATTTTCAGAAGGTTTGAAGCAGTAGAAAGTTCATAAAATATCAAAATATCAAGTGTTCAAGGTTCGAGTGTCCTCACTGTAAGTGATAAGAAAAGAGAATACAACTTATCATGATTAGAAATAACAGAAGATGTTTATAAATTTAAAACTATATAAAACTATGCGGGTTTTTATTGTACTGCATATTGAATTGCAGCTCAAGTCGTCATAATAAATAATTATAAGGCCATAAAGCCTTAGAACTGATCCAAACTGACTAGGTATAGTATATAAAGTTTTATATCTGGACGTGGTGGTGCCGTTTGTGTTTACCTGAGGGAGGGCATTCCTTGTAAACGGAGAACTCACCTCAAGAACCCAAATCTTGAGTGTTTGTGTCAAATGACCTATTCGTCTCCCTAAACCCCTATCATGCATTGTCTGTGTTTTATAAAATCCTCCGAAACGCACAAGAACATCAAGACCTCAATCACCAGTATCTGATTAATTGCGCTGATTCTTATTGAGCTGCCAATACAGGTTTATACAGACCTCTTTACCTTCGCATGCAAATTGCCCATTTCAGACCACATGACATTCCCTTACATTCCATACTTTTCTTCTAAATGTTCTAATTTTAGCCTCCCCCACTTTTTCCGCAGCCTAATTTGGATACAAGCCTACCCCCTCCCCCCATATTTTAAAATGTGCTCCTATGTCCTTTTTAGATATATATACATATAGCTTTATTTAGATTTCAAAAAACTTTCATTTCGTAATACCCCTACCTCACCCAAGAACAATCAGATAAACCGGAAAAACCAGGGGGTTCATGATTGTAAACAAAAATAGAGAGACCTGTCTACTTTGAGCCGAATATGTACATAAAATCAGTAGAGGATCATGCCAGAATAATTCTGGCCTACTATTTTTCGTTTGGATTACGTAAGAACAATGTTACGTCCTTTTTTTTCCCCTAGAATTTTTTTTTTACAAATAGTGCAACGTCATCGGAAATTCCACATTACCCATAAACCCTTGCGCCACTCCAGACAACAAGACAAGAATCCAAAATGGCGTCGTTGGGCGAGAAAGACGAAGACAGAGGCAGTTCAAGCTCCAGTGGAAGCCGTTCAAGCTGGTATTTAGTCCAGGTATCAATGCCTTCCTCTTCTTATGATATTTTTCTGTGTACAAGTTAATTTTTTTGCGAATTAAATTCAATCTTTAGTTTCTTTTCCAGCCTGTCTTGTTTAATTTGTTGAATATTGTTAATTGAATATTTATCTGAGTCTGACACGTCTTTGCTCGTTATTCCTTTATTCCAACATTCATTTGCCATGCTGTGATTTATACTTTAATTATCATTATATATTTTTTTTATTTCGATCGTATTGAAAATAAAATAGAATAAGCTTAAATGCAAAAGGCACAAAAATTATTCATTACTTTTTATTCACTTATTAATTTATAAACAAAAAGCTTATTCTCATTTGTTTTCGTTTTTCATGAGCTTTATTCAAACCCTGTCAAACGAACGCTTTATAAGGATATATTATAGACTATTACATATTATAGGAAATTGGAATTGCAAGCTAGAAATATTATTATGGAGTATAGTAATATGAGATATTTTTTTGAAGAAACTAATTGATAACAGTAAGCGTACATTTAAGCAATAGAAAATTGTTTCTGTGTTTACATAGCCTGATAGCAACACTATATTGGAGGTTAGGAGTATTTGAGACAGTTATGCAAACCAAAGAAATAGAGTGTTTTTCAATAACCCATGAAACAAAGTATACTAATTAGAGTGTAGTAGTCAAAGAAGCACAATGAAAACAAAAGAATTTAGAGTGAAGTTAGTGCCAAATATGCTAAAGTGTATTTCACAGGTTTATGAAAAGCATTCTAGTCGAGGGTTTGCAATATTAACTCTTGAGAAATCTTCCTTCCTTCCTTCCATCCTTTTTTCATTCATTCATTCATTCTTTTCTTTTTTAATTCTTTTCTTTTCTTTAGTCTTTCTCACTTCCTTCAAACAATAATGGCAAGACAGTAGCAGTATTTAACTTATTCACTCAATGAATAGTGTAAACTTTTGCAAAACAATCTGATTAGAAATGATATAAACATCTGTGCTCATGGTTCAACTTTAGTTTTGAACATTTTAAGACTTCATTCATCATCAATTCATGATCAATAAGAGAACAAACAATGGAAATCTATTTGCGATTTGTCAAACAGAGTATGATAACCTGAGAGTCTTCTTTCAATGCCAAGAGCTCTAGAATCCATGAAGCACTAATGTTGCTTCTCTAACCCTTTCATGTTTGTAGGATACGTCGTCAACTGTGATTGATATCGGAGACTCTGATGATCTACAGTCTGAAGGAAATGGTGTTATATCACTTGAAAGGTAAGGCAGGAAAATGGATCTCATTTAACTCCAGTTTGTTCCTATAAGTGATTTGCAATTTCCAAATAATAGAGGTCTATGATAGGCCATTTTCAAGTGACGTCAGATTGATCATATTGGTGTTCCTAATTAATATGTTTCTTTCCTCTGGTAATTGAACTATATTTTTATGCAAACTGTTCTATTGTTTGATACACCAATATATTGCCGTCATTTGAGTGAAAACAATCTATTATCATTCAAATTATTTTTTCCGTCATTTTGATTGGCCGAGAGAACTGCAAATAACTGCCTACAAATTAATAATGGTCTGCTCATGCGCATTACGTTGCAGAGCCATCTTACTGCAAATAACGGTCTGCTCATGCGCAGTAATGCTGCATTTGACAATGGCTCGCGTCCCTGAAAAAATGAGCTGACTTCTTTGTTATTGTTTGACTCGCACTGCCCCTCAAAGATTAGAAAAAATAATTTGAATGATAAAACAATTATTGAACTTGGTTATCGCAAAATATCAAGATTTGTTAGTGTCTGCCTTTTGGCATCAGCAAATAATTGCTTTCATTCATCCATCCATCCATCCATCCATCCATCCATCCATCCATCCATCCATCCATCCAACCATCCATCCATCCATCCATCCAACCATCCATCCATCCATCCATCCATCCATCCATCCATCCATCCATCCATCCATCCATCCATCCATCCATCCATCCATTCATTCATTCGTTCATTCCATCAGGACTTGATTTTGTATTTTTCTTTCATTCAATGCATACATTTCCTTGCAATTTGGTTTTATATTTGCTTATACATATTTTTTTAATCATTGACATATTTATTTCTTATTAATCATCATTATTCTTAATATTATGCAATGATTATTTGTTATAGCCCTGCAGATCTAGAAGGCAGTCCAAAGAAGCAAGGAATTTCCGAAAAGGAGTTCATGGAAAGAATACAGGAACGAATGGCCTCTGAAGTTAGTGGATATGTAAGTCAAGAAATAATTAATGTTTATATTACTATGGATTGCACTGAAGTGTGGCACACAGACCAAAAAATTGTCTACGCATTTGTGTGTCAGACGTGTGTGACTCTGCCGACAAGCATCAACATTTTAGTCTGCATTCCTTTTTCCATGGATCGGCATCCTTTTGATAATTTTCTTCTCTACAACCCATCAAAATGATGCATATGCTGACCCGTGGAGAAAAGAATGCAGAATAAAACGTTGATGTTTGTAGACGATGCAGACGATTCTTTTAGCGTGTGTCACACATCGGTGTAAACCATAGTAAAAAATATTTACCATATTAGCCTTTCCAGAATTGCAGAATGTGTTGCATCTTGGAGCTGTTTTAGTTGACGCCTTTATACTGATAAATTATGGCATATTTTTTGCTTGCTGATTTCTTTATATGCATAAAATGCCAACTGACCGATGAAGCATCCCTACAAACAGCCCCATAATGTGACACATTTCTACAGTTTTGAAAAGGCTAATAATTGCTTAAAATGCATAATTATAAAGGTTCGCCAGTTTGTGTTTAATATGAAAGATCTGACCCTAAAAATCATCAAAAAAATAATTCGTAACAGAATCAAAAAAAAAATGTGATTTTTAGGGTCAGAACTTTCACATTAAACACAAACTGGCAAACCCTTATATGCACTTTAAACAGTATGCACACTCTGATCAATCAAGAAGTATGCTTTTTGTATTCCTTCATTATTTTTTCTCTGACTTTTCAACCTAAAGGTGTGGCAAGCAGGAACCAAGTCTGCTAAGAGAGCCTTTGATTTGTATGCCAATATTGATATCTTGCGGCCATACTTTGATGTGGAACCAGTAGACGTGAGGAACAGGTAAGAATCATACACCAGTATATCTATACTCCTTTCCTTCACTTCCCCTCATTAGTCAATTAACTATCAGAAAAGAGCACATGTATATCTATTAAGGTGGCTCCATACAGTTTTTCAGTACATGGGGCACAAGTTCATGCAATGCTGCAACTTGAAGAATTTCTATTTTTTAATGCTAGACATCACGTACAGTAAACATTTCTGTTGCATATGTTATCTTTTTTGACAAAGCACTGTTATGGTGACTTTTGCAAACAGTTCATAACTAAAGAAAACCATGGGCTTATTGGTCAATATATTTATATATTCTTTTACTCCGCTGAATGACTAAGGTCTGAAACATCAGTTACTGTATGATTGTTACAGACCTTTTTACAAAGTGTTTAAGTTTCCTTCTTATTCACTTCAATGTTGTATTCTGTCAACATACCAATGCTGTCCCAACCAGTAACTGCTAGTCATTATCAGTTTACCAATATATTAATGATTATCTAATAATATCATGATTACATTTCAATCATAGGCTTTTCTATTCACTGATACCTCAGTTTCCTTCAGTAACATCCCCACAGGTAAGAATGGTGAAGAACAATAAGAATTTGGACTAATTACTAATACTACTCTGCAGCTTGAATAATTATGTCTGGTTTTCAAACTTTTTATTGACCAGTGTTTATCCTATATAAATGTGGCATTTGGTGGCTATTATTGCTTTTCTAAGTTCTTAAAAATGTAGTTTTTCACAGTTTTCTTTGTGCTGTTGCTGTTGCTGTTTTGTCCCACAAACATGAATCTTAGCATGACACAAGAGATTTTGCATTTTGCAATATTGCATACTTGTGTATTTTGTCCTTGCAGACAGTTGTAGGTGAACTGTATGGACCATTGATGTTAGTATTCACTCTGATTACTGTTCTACTGTTTGGAATGAAGACATCAGGACACACTGTGGTAAGCTATAGATAATCATGATACCAACTACACACTTACGTTATAAATTATAACCATACACTCTTAGCCATTTTGAAATATCATTACTCATATATGTTTTATGTCCACACAGTGTAGCACTTCCTTGAGATTCACTACACACACACCAGGGCTTAAAATAGCAGCCTGCCAATGGCCAAATGACAAGCCACAATGAATATTTGGCAGTCCAAAATGATAATGGAAAGCCAAATGAAATATAAAATGGCAGGTGAAAATTTGTTCCACCTGTCAAAAACCAAAAACTGTGGCAGGCCAAATCTTTTTCCTATTTCGAGCACACTACCACTACATTGTCTATTTAAAACACACAACACAGCACTCACATACTATATTGGTTTTTATGAAGGGAGAAAAACCAGAGAACCTGAATAAAAACCCGGGCTCATGACAAAGGAGAGAAGAAAGTCTCAATGAGATTCGATCACATACTAATAATGTGGTTCAATAGGCAATGTGCATCAAAGCTCACAAAGCACTCTGGGAAAGTGAGTTCTTTAAAAATGTAACAGTGAAATCGAAGGAACTATCAGAAAAAATTACTCTGTTATTTTCGTCTGCTGAAATCCTTTTATTTCCATAGAAAATATTGAAGGAAAAATTGTCAGATGAATTTTTAGAGGGGCCAAAAAAGCCTAAGAACTCACTTTCCCATTATGCTTTGTGCTATAATTTCGAACTCATGCACATTGGCTATTGAGAATCGAACCTGTGACCCCAGGCTTATTCTACATCAGTGGGAGACAAGGCTGTTACAGCCTATTAGCAGCGCATGCCACCCAGAAGCATTCTTAGTTATTTCTGTAACCATATCATATTATTTGCAGCAAGAGGGCACGTTAATGGGCACTGCTTTTGGATTATGTTTTGGATACTGGCTTGGTGGTTCTGCCTTCTGCTATTGTGTGGCCTATTTTTGTAACACCCATCTTACCTTTCTTCAAATTCTTTCTTCAACTGTAAGTATTCATATTCCTCTCTTTTACTCCAATAAAGCAATACCATCCAAAACATTAGTACATTTGAAAACTACTGTACACTGTGTTTAAGCAGGGAGAGGGGAAGGGGGAGGGGGAGGGAGAGGGGGAGGGGGAGAGGGAGAGGGAGGGGGAGGGGAGGGGGAGGGGACCTTCCTGGTTTAAATAAGTTTCCTTCTTATTGACTTGTTGCATTTGATGATAAATTTAATGAAATTCAAAATTCTCAGGAAGGCAAAATTCTGTTGCTTTGTCCTCTACATGTAACTTGAACTGCATTGGAAGTATTTGCAAATTTCATCTAAAAACAAGAGCAGTTAATTGTCTAGTATATAAACATCTTTCAAATATATCACATGATTCATATTCTCTAGGGATATGCTCTGTTTGGTAGTGTGTTATGTCTGCTTTTCACCACCATTGGCTATCATCATTCACATTCATTCTTCTATGCTCTCTGGATGATCTTTGGGGGACTGTCTGCTCTGAAACTGGTAAGTTGAAATTTTAAACAAAATAATACAGACACCTTACTATTAACATCCTTCCGAAACTCTACCAACATCCCTCTATCACCCTGCTGACACTGTCTGAACACCCTACTGACACTTTTCGAAAAACTCTACCAACACCAGTCCTACTGAAACCGATTTTGGGCCATATTCTTTACAATAACCTGTGCCTTATATCCTCAATAAAATCTGCATTATCTGCATTATCTGCATTTGTATAACTAAAGAAGTTGTTTATGCATGATTCTATTTTCAGGTCAGTGTGTATGCAAGCAGAACATGGAATCGTCGCCATGGGATTATTGCAGGTTGTTTTGTTGCTGCTTTGCATCTTCTGTTCCTTGTTTATCTCCATTTTGCATTCCACAGTGTTTATGAAGGTAGGCAATGAAAATAAATATATTGCAGGTTTTCAATCATTCTCAAGGGAAGAAAATAAAAAAATTACACATTTACAGGTAATTTTTATTTAATGGGTTTAGTGACTTCACTCTACTACCTTTATAGTTATTTTGTGGTAACATTTTGCTGTGTATGTCATAGAACCCGAAGCAATTCTTTCACGCCACACACGTGAAGTCTTCATCCCCACAATGGATTATAATCTCGCTGCAACACAACAAGCGATTACACAAAGACTGGCAAGAATAAATGTCGCTAAAGATGTGTTTACCAGAGCAGCCAGAGTTGCAAGAAGCATAAATGGCAGTAAGTCCTGAAAATCTGATTTACCTGGCTTATGAGATACATCTTAGTGAGACATGTTCAGAGTAGTTTTCGTATGACTATGAAGAACTTACAGCACTGAGCGCACCTTGCCGTGACCGTGCCAATGCCATGCTGTGTATGAAAACATTTGACATTTGGTGCCGTGTCCGTGCTGTGCCATGTGCCGTGACTTTTGACACTCATGACTTATCCTGCTCCTCAGCCTGACATGTCATGTCACTCATGAATGAATCACCCACAGCAATGTTGCTCAAAAACTATTTCCCTCCTAATACAGCATATCTTCCAGCACTTCCCATTATCCATTACTTTACGAATTCACCAACATACTTCTGTTATTTTGATTCCCAGCTCTTACTGGAACACCAGTGTTCTCAATGTGATGGAAGAATGCCATACCGACTGATAAATAGGCTCTCTGGGCTCACACAGTATTCACTGGGAAAATGGTCTTTATATATAGGGAAAAAAAGTATTCTAAAAGTTCTTTTTTATCCTGGTTACTGGATCCGGACCTCAAAATGGAATAGTATAAAAGACTATTAATATAGGACTGAGAGCTACAATCATGTGTATTTTTGGTGGGTTTTCAGAAGGATAATCATGGGAGAACTTAAAACTAAATCACGTGATGTGGATCAAAGTAATGCCATGGAATGCTAATAATAATGGTAAATATACTATGTGGTCAGTGGCTATCAAGAGTTCTAGGAAATACAGCAAAAATAAGTAGATAATTTATATTTAGAAGCAGCCAATATGGACCGTGAAGGGGGAGGGGCTGGTAGGGCTATAACCCCAGGTACCACTTTTTCCCTTTACCCATACTGATTTCTTGTATTTTCCAATCTTTAACCCCACCACTTTTTAGGGTGCTCCATAGTCCCTGAATTAAATGACTTCACTAGTTTTAGCCACATCTTAAAGTGCAGTATTCAGCTATTCGTAAGACAGTTGTAAAATGGCTGTCAGATATTTGCTTAGGACTGGAAACCCTCAAAATGGGATAAATTGATTTAATAAATATATAGATATATTAATATCTATTACTGGAATAATTATACAGTAATAAAGAATCACTCGATACATGCAACATCTTGGTTAGGAGAGTGAAGAAATGTACACCCCCTTTTCAATATATCAATGGCCCCTCCTCCTTCCTCTTTCCTCCTTCCTCCTTCCTCTTTCCTCTTTCCTCTTTCCTCCTTCCTCCTTCCTCACCTCCCACGTTTCCCATTCTATGCCCACTTTCTATTGATTAGTACCTTATAGTGTAAGTGCATTTACATTCTGGATCAGGGTCGTCATTTTCTATCTACTAAATCTTTAGTAACGCCTGCACCATGTGCAACTGATACGTTCAGCATGCGACCAGTCACGAACACTTGTTGGGTTCCCTGTGGTGCATTTGTCATGATATGACAGGGCAGAAGTTGACATTAAGATGGTTGTGTCTCTAAAGAAGCTCTCGTTTGTAATTTCTTCGCTGAAATAGCAGTGAAGACTGCTGGGTTTACTTAACTGAGTATGAATTCAAGGTATTATCACTACAAAGTAAGTAACTGAGCCAATTGTGGTTTTTATTTGATTTAACGACTTGAAGTCAGGACGTTTACTGCACAAAATAAACTAAAAATAGGTCAAAATACTATACATGAAAGCAAAGGATATTGCGCAATTTAATATTATTTAGCTTTAAATATAGAGTTTAGCACGCTATGATTGGTCGAGCGAGCAGTGATTATGGGACGATATTCACTGCTCGAGCGATTAATATCAGCTTTGCCAAAGTTTGCTACGGATGGTAGCAAATTGCTATGCACTTAGACCGTTGCTATGCACATCAGTACACGTCTCAATGGTGGAATGCACGATCAACTTAGAACTGGAGTACTCTTTTGACACTTGACTATAAAATTACATAACATGAATATATTAAGTCAGGAGGCCACTACTTTTGGCAAGATAGTGGTGAGAAAATTGTACCCCCAACACGTAGTTAGGGTTCACAATAAATAAAATAAATAAATACGATAAACAGTGAAATCCACAGAGTGGCTATTCCTCCACTGCATTCCAATAGACCTCATCGGCTTGGGTGTAATGTTGTCCCATTTCAGACCACGTGTCATTCCCCAGAGTATCATTTCATTGTTTAACGGTTGCGCATGAGAAGATACATGAATATGGATACAACTCAAAGAATCTTATTCTCAAGGAAATGACACGTGTTCTGAAATGGGACAACATTACACCCAAGCCGAAAAGGTCTATTGGTATTTATATTTAATATTTATTATTTGCAGTTCATGTTTACTTTAAAGATAGATTAAAAGACGTATTTTTCTTTTCTTTATCTGTCTTTTCTTAGCCGTTTCTCCCTCCTCCCTGGATTGTTTACTTTAAAGATATATGAAAAGACGTATTTTTCAAGGTACGAACATTATTTAACAGATTTTTTGAAACCACTCTAACCACTGAAAGAAATAATAGCTACTACTATTTCAGAATTGAAAACTGAACATTCTAGTCCGAATTCTGTTCTAATTTATTATATCGAATTTTGCAATTATGCTGATTATCAGGGGCCATGGAGCATAATTTTCTTTGAGATGATTTAAGGTGGCTAACGACCACCAAAGGCAAGAAAACCTAGGGGGTTGGGGGCATGCCTCCCCGAAAAAAATTGAAAATTCAGACCCCCTAAAATGCGATTTTCAGTGTTTTGAGGGACTTTCGCAACATATTTATTGCATTGTATGACAGTTCATGGCAATAACCTCGACTTTTTTTCGCACAAAAGAGTTTGCGCGATATTTTTCTGGAGGTTTAAGAGCTTGCTTGATACATTTTTCGGGGGAATTACGCAACCCCACAAATCGCGACCCTCCCCCAAATTCTTCCTCGAAAAAGTGTGACCCTCCTCTTAATGGCGCTTAAAAATTGCTGACCCTCCCCCCAAAATACTAGAATTAATACTAGATCATGTCGACTGTGCATGAAATTAATTTAGGATATATTAATATAGGATCTAGGTTTTATATATAATATACTATTAAATTATGACGGTGCATTCTATGTTTTATTAGCCAATCTTGTGCTGAGGAAACGGCAAAAATTCGTTGATTGTCCTTGGAAAGCTAATTCAGCAAATCTTCTTCTTTTAAAAATTCTTTTTTGACGATGATTCCTACGAGTTTCCCAGTAAAAAGAGCAGCAAACCATTTTCGATAAGCTTAGTTGCCAAAAAAAAGATGACGTTTGAATCTTTTTTCACTGTTTTTTGCTGTTGTATTTTCAACATACTTTAGCAGTTACTCTACCCTGGTTCAAGAGGCGCTTTTATATAAGGCGAACCGTGGCGTGAGACGAGCCGGAGCTTCTCTCTCGCTTCCGGCTCGTCTCCGGCTCGCCGTATAAAAGCCATTTAAAAGCGCCTCTGGAACCAGGGTACAGTTACTCTAGCTAAGATAATTTTGACAGTTTCACGTGTTCAGCTGGCTTTTTAAAATATTTTTTTACAGGATTTTTACAACGGAACTAAATCCAAAAAATCTTTACGTTGACTGTGGAGGTGGTTTCGAAATACGAGGAACAAAATCGTGCAACTTGTCAGATAACATTGTTGGGTTGCAAGTTGCACGATTTTGTTGCTATGATACTATGGTAAAACTTCAAAAACTCTCAAATAAGTAAATCAAAAACGAGATGCGCAAAACGGATGTGCAATAGCAAGGCGGGGTCCGGAACTACCTAAATGTCAATAAAACAACTGTTATAAATCTTGCTTTATGATCGGTTGATATGGTGTGTGCATTATTTAGGGCTAGAGACTGATGAGTGTTTTGTTTACAAATACACGCACGCGCTAACTGTACAATGAACGAGAAATGTTTAATACTGCTCGAGGGGGAGCCGATGATGATTTTGCTGAAATGCTTTGAATTAATAGTTCTTTAAATGAATTGTGCGCAGAAATGCTAATAGTAAACTTGATTTTTTGTGACATTATTATTATTATTATTATTATTATTATTATTATTATTATTTTTCGTTTCAGCAGTAAGTTGAGACGTCGATTGTCCAAAAGTCTAAATGGCAGTAAATGTCTTTCTTGATGGCGCCTCAGGGGTTGGAAAATCCGTGTTGGTGAATCACTTGACTACTGGGGATTATATTGTTGTACCCGAAACCACTGGGGTTGACCCCTACTATCACAGTGTGATAATCAACGATGAAAGACACAAGGCAAGAATATGGGATACAGCCGGTCAAGAAAAGTATTTTTCAATTATCATTAATTATTATAGACGTGCGGATGTCATCGTTGAGTTGTTTGCCATTGATAACCCATGTTCTCTAAAAGAAGCTGTTCTCATTAGGATTCCTGATATTCGAACACAATATCCAAAAGTACCAGTCCTGCTTGTTGGAGCTAAAGCTGACCTCAGAGGGAGAAAAAATAATCATCTTTTCCCTCTTGAACTGGGTCCTATCGTTGCACGAAGTTGTGGGGCCTTAAAGTATATGGAATGCTCCTCCATAGAAAACTTCAATGTGTTCGAAGTATTTGACGAGGCTGTCCGTTGCTCTTTGAGGAAGTCGAATCTTGAATTTATTGACGAACATTTGTATGCTGTGATGAATATGATACCTGCTGTAGAAGGCGAATGGGCTAACCTCTGGAATTTTATTCCAAATCCAATACGTTTGTTTCCTGTTATTACCCCTTATTTTCAGCAAGATATTAATCTAGTAGAGCAGATAATCCTATCAGAAATCAAGAAAGATTCACATAAAGAAGCTCTCATATATTGTGTTTTGGAGTTTGACAAACTTCAACTTTCATACGGATTATTTGGTACGGTTTCTAATGCCTGTGAAAGTTCACCGGCTCCTACTTGTACTCTGTGGTGTGTTCATACATGTTGCCAGGACCCAACCCAGATCGTTCAGTACCGATTATTCAGTGTTACTGAATTTCACGAAGACTTGATTTGCTCGAAATGCCCAGCAAATCTCCGCTTCTTTGCCAACGACTGCAAATCTGTTGCCAGTTTTCTACTTAGCACTAAGGATCAAATGAAGGTTAGAAGCTTAATCATTGTTAACTGCTCTGGAATACTGGATATCTCATTCTTGTCCAAGCTTACTGGCCTAGAGTACTTGCTCATTGTTAACACTGAAGTTGACCTGGCTAGTTTAACCTTTCCTCCACATCTCCATGAAACCATGAAACATTTAGTATTGAATAGCTGTGGAATAACACAAGCTACAGATGTCCCTTCTGAGATAGGAAAACTTGTGAATCTAGAACTTTTGAACCTTGCAAACAACAATTTCAAGAAGATTCCCACAACGCTGGGTGTTCTCGACCAGCTACACACCTTACTGATTGATCAGGATAATGTGCACTTTCCTCCACCTGAACTGTTACACAAATCAACTAAAGACATCATTGACTACCTTGGAGCATTTCAAGTATACCCAGTCGCAAATACAGAATCAAAGTTGATTGTGGTAGGACAGGAAGGGGTTGGTAAGAGCACTCTTGTCAAAGCGATGCGACGTAGTTTCTGGCTTACCGAGAATGAGCCTCCACTCAAAACAGATGGCGTTGACATTTCTGTTCTGCCTTTGAAACACATCAAGTGCAAGGTGTTTGACTTGGCTGGAGATGTGGAATATCTCAATACACACTCTCTTTTTCTTTCTTCCAACACTCTTCATTTGGTTGTTTATGACCTAAGCCACATAGTGGTCGACAAAGGAGCACGATCTGTAGATCATTTATGTCGACTTGAGCTGTGGCTGGAAACAATTGCATCTCAAGATCCAAAGTCGAACGTCATCCTTGTAGGCACCCATGCCGACCATCCCTTGGTGAACAGAGAAATCATCCTGAAGAACCGAACTCTTTTGGCAGAGGTTTTAAACAAGTATTGTTCGTCGCACAGAGCTCTCTGTCGAACTGATCCATGTGAAGAATGCTTCATTTGTCAACCAGAAAAATGTTCCGAAAATCTTGAATGTTTCAAGCGATCAATGACGGACACATTAGGTGGAGAACATTCACTGAATACTCTCAACACCACCTCCAGCCAAGTTCCACATATTCTTGGCTACTTTGAAGTCAGCAGCATTAAAAAATATCCGAGTTCACTGAGATTCCATAACATCAATGTTGAAAGGTTAAAGTCTTTGACAGCTTCTTCCATTTCCAATATGATGAAAACCACATCAACCGACGAAATCCCTACACGATGGCTTTTATTTCGCGAAAACATTGCTCAAAAGCTATCGTCTGATGAAGATCTAAAACAGCAACCCTTGATGCCCTTGTCTCTAGTTCATGATATTGTGTTTGAGCTCGAAATCGTTGGAAAGAAAAATGTGTTGGCAATGCTGAGGTTTTTCCATTCCCAAGGCACATATCTCTGGTACGAGGATCTGCCTGAAATGAAAGACATCGTCATACTCGATCCACAGTGGTTATCAGATCAGCTACGTACGCTTATCTCCCATCGTCCTTCTGTTAGCTCTATTTGCGATGGAGTTCTTCATCTATCAGAACTCTCCACAGTATGGCCCCAAATGTCTGACGACAACCGACGGAACCTTTTGATGCTTTTCAGAAGTGTGGGCTTGTGTTTCTGCATCTCCGACACGGAAGAGTTATTTCCTTGCAACTTGCCAGTTGGTTGGCCCGATCGAGAGATATGGCCTCCAGTGCCAAATAGAGGAGAAAATCAGACTTCTCTTCTTTTTGAGTTTAGCTTTGTACCTCCATCATTCTTTTCTGATCTCATAGTTGAAGTCAGTAGGAAGAGTGAAACCTTTGTTAAAAAGGTGAAGCCCTTGTACTATCGTTTTCATATCGTCTACATCAGAAAAGATCAGCGACTGAGTACATCTTTGGACGATATTGAGGCTGGTGCGAAATACCATGCTACTGAAGACAATGGTGGCTTCCTACCTACACAAGATCCCTTTGTGTTGCATACAGTTCACTATGAGCTCATGCCTTATAACAACTCGTTATCTGTTGCTGTCAGAGGCCCTGATCCACCATCTATCATACCTGACATAAGATCCACGATAAAAACTGTCAAACGTCGCCGCTATCCAGGTATTACTTACAGTGAAAGTATGTTGTGCCCTGAATGTGTAATGAAGAGAGTTCAGTTTCCAGATTCGTTTAGATACGATATTCCTCATGACGGTGTTTGTTCAAGAGGCCACAAAGTCGGCAGCAGCCAAAATATTTTCAGTGGTAAATACAGTTCGGCCGAGATTGTTCCCTTGGCTATTGCACAAGCAGGCCGAGTTGTTGGTGAAACTCTGGAGGACCGTTTCTGTCCTAAGCTCTTTGTAGTTCTTCCTATTAATCTCGAAAGCCTATCGCTGAAGGATCGTTTTGTTGACTCGTACCTCAGAGATGGGTATGCAGTTCACCTGCTCTGCGAGTGTCCAGGCCAGTGGCACTTTGTGGATTTTCCAGGGTTTCGTGTTGGTAAACCCAAAGAGTTCTTTGAGAAGTACGGCAATCGTGTTTGCAAAGCTCTGCGGTTTATCTCAACACTTTCTACCCCTATAAAAGCTGCCGCTTCGCTTGATCCTCACTGCAAGATAGGAGCTGCTGTTGGTGCTGCTGCCGAAACTGTTTCCAAGGAACTTAAGGCCCTTCTCGACAGCTATCTAGACGAGTACCCTCACTTGAAGCCTTCACTTGGCTCATCGAAAGATGACCTCAGGAATCTGAAATCATCTTCTGGTCTTCAGCGCAGTGAGTTATCCAGATTTTTGGAAATTGAAGCCAAAGGACGTAAATTTGGTACTTTGGTTTGTACTTATGTAGACAAGTGCGACGAATGGCTGTGGTTGTGTGAAGAACATAATGAGAGGTTTGAAATCGTCCAACGTGATAATGACAACGATTAGTGTGAATTACTAATGGAAACACTTTTAAACTCATGAAACTGCATATATGTTGTTCATATTAGTTTTCATTTTTGTTTATCCTGCAAAAACATTAAATGCAGATACTATAAATACTGGCGGTGAAAAATGACAGAGGAACTTTGCCACGAACACATATCTCATGTAAAGCCAAGTACGAAAGTTCATTTTAGAATATGTACAATTCTAGTTGCAAATAGAGAAGCTAAAATACGAAATATCCAATCCAAAATTCGCATGAATCTGAATAAATCGACTAAATAAGTTGAGGAACACAGGGAAGCTACAATGTAGATCAAGGAAGTATACATCTAGCTGTAGCTCACCAAATGTCTAAAGCCGTTTAATACATCCTGCAACACCAAGAAACCTGACCAAGAATACAATACATCCTGCAACATCAAGAAACTTGACCAAGAATACAATACATCCTGTAACACCAAGAAACCTGACCAAGAATACAATACATCCTGCAACACCAAGAAACCTGACCAAGAATACAATACATCCTGTAACACCAAGAAACCTAACCAAGAATACAATACATCCTGCAACACCAAGAAACCTGACCAAGAATACAATACATCCTGTAACACCAAGAAACCTGACCAAGAATACAATACATCCTGCAACACCAAGAAACCTGACCAAGAATACAATACATCCTGTAACACCAAGAAACCTAACCAAGAATACAATACATCCTGCAGCATCAATAAACTTAACCAAGAATACTATACATCCAGCAACATTAACACTTAACTGATAACACAATACATCTTGTAACACCAAGAAACTTGACTGCTGAGAATACGGTATATCCTGCGCATGCTATATCAAGATCTGGAAGCGAAACAGATATTACAAGAAAGGAAAAGGAACTTTATTTGGAACCCGGCGTGCTTTTACCGCGCCGTCTAGTAAATTACGAACAATAACTAGCAATGTATCGGGAAGTTGTCCTTCCGAAGGTCGTGATATATCAGTGATATACTATGATATCAAAAGTATTTACTTTTGTTATCAGAATTTCCAGTGCATGGGCATGGCAACCAATGGGAACTTAGCTTGACCTTACGTCATTCTTTGAGTGACTGCTCAAAGTGTGAAGTGTAACTTACAGTGCTTTTCATATTTCTGCGACCTACCGACTCCAGACGTCTAGCGTTTTAGCTTCCGTCAATCAAATTTACGACGGGCCGAGTTTATTCCGATCGAGAACGATAAAAAATCCCCATATGAAAATGGCTGTTTAGTCAAGGGAATTTCCTTATCGTGTGATCGGAATGAACTTCTCGTCTCTACGTAAATTTGATTGACGGAAGCCAAAACACCAGACGTCTGGTCAAAATACCAGTCGGTAGGTCGCAGAAATATGAAAAGCGCTGTAAGAAAATGACTACAAAAAAAAGCTGGAAAACTAGAACTTTAAGGTAGTTCTTTAGTTCAGTAGTTCTTAGTTCACTAAGTGTAGTTTTTGATCTGGTAAAAATTTGAGCCGAAATAGCAGATATCAGAGTAGTTACACTCCATTGCTTTCAAACAATTGTTTCAAGTTGTGACATTTGGGTTAGTTTCTATACAATTACTGTATTGTTGAACCAAATACCTCGACTTGAAACGATTGTTTGAAGGCGATTTAGAGTGTAACTCTGATATCTGCTACTTCAGGGGTTGGCGGAAGCTGTAAATACAGGACGTTTATACTATGTGCAGGCGAAGTTGATAATTGTAATAATTAATCAACATGTGAGTTGAGTGTTGTATGTTGTAAATATAGCGTGTAGTGGTAGTGTGTGTGGAGTGTACCTCACGGAAGAGTCTCGTACGGTGCCGGGAGTGATGGTTTTAAAGTATAAGGTTTTTTTCCTTTTTTAAGTAATGGACTTTATACTTCTGGAACTCGTTACAAATGTAAATACAAGCGCTATTTCTAAAGGGTTTTAGTGAATCGTAGATAACCAGGTTGAAAGTTTAAAAGTTTTACTTTCAATTTGGTTTTGTGTCTAAAAGACTAAAGTTTGTGATACGACTTGACAGTGGCGTAGCTAGCCATTTTTGGTTTTTAAACCCTTCCTTCTTTGTCTTCTTAAAAAGTCACCCAAAAACTAGTTCTATATGAGAGAAAATCCCAGAAAATTTCGTAAGCCCAGGGAGCTACGCCACTGCTGGAGTCACATCGTAGAGTGCATTATTCAGCATTTTGGCGTAAGACAGTTTAACATGGCTGTAAAATATATTTGCTTGGGAAATCCATCAAAATTAATTAAATTTTAACCAATAAAAAATATCTAATATCGAAATAACTAAGTCTTAATCACTCATTGAATAAAGATTTAACTACTAAAGGCCGTTAGTCTTTTAAAAACGGCTGCGGGGGAGACTTTTTGAAACGGCGCCAAGTTCACGACTTCTGTGAACATGATTGACGGCTGATTTTTTCATGAATAAGAATTAAATAAACCAAAGTAATCATTTGATTTATTCATTTTTAGTAAATACAAAGAAACTTAGACAAGAAGATATACATCAAGGCAATACGTAAAGGCAATTGACAAAAGTCCGTCAAATTAAAGTACAGTTCTACTTCGTACAAAAACTTCAACATTTTACAGCGCGACGCGCAAAAGTATGACCACTTTTAATGTATTCGCATACTTCTAAGCACGGGATTTTTGCTCCAAACATGCTTTTACACGCCTTATTTGGTAAAACCAGACAGCTTGGCCTCAAATGTGTCTGTTCAAAGTACAAAATCCCGTGCATAGAAGTATGCGAATGCATTAAATGTGATCCTACTTTAGCGCGTCGCGCTGTAAAACATCAGAATCTAAAAGTGGTGGCGTATAGTAATAACTGATAACCTCATTTTCAAAACTTCCAATAAAGCCATGAAAATATTCTTTATAGGCATACTTATTAGAGTGCATTCAGTAAAAGCGTGAAACACTAATTACTAAATTGTGCAAAATAGTGCTAGTTAAACAAAAGAAAACAAAAGAATTAGCATAAAATAGTACAAAATAGTGTTTCTAATGTTTCATGCTTTTGCTGAATGCACTCTAATATGTCTTGGCGAATATTTGTTTACATTTGATTAACGTTACTGAAAGAAATTACGAAAGTTAGATGCTTACTAAGTTATAAACGAGTTATTGTTTTTGTTTTTTACGGACGGATGTCTTTGATCCAAACTCGTATAGTCAAGCGGAACGACCCTTGGAGTGCCTTGGAATGACTGTAATTTTTAATTAGTCTTAGTTTGAAGCAAACAAATAGTGTTTTTAGTCGCATTGACTCGGCATCAGTATGTCCACAAGTTGACTTGGAGTGTCTTGGAATGACTGCAATTTTTAATCAGTCTTAGTTTGAAGCAAACAAATAGTGTTTTTAGTCGCATTGACTCGGCATCAGTATGTCCACAAGTTGACTTGGAGTGTCTTGGAATGACTGCAATTTTTAATCAGTCTTAGTTTGAAGCAAACAAATAGTGTTTTAAATAAAGTCGAATTGACTTGGCCCCGGGGGGGGGGGGGGGGGGGGGGACTCAGGGGGTAAAGTATCGGGTATGCTCGTCGGAAATTTCCAAAAATACCCCTAAAAGATACCGGAAGTTTTTTCAAAAGGGCGTGGCTTGGCAAATTTTAACCCCTAAGAGATACCACAAAAATAATACTATTAAAAAATAAAGGCTTTTGAAATGTTTTTCCTTGAGTAATATTCCGAGTTTACGCAGGCATACGTATTGCGTTATTATGCGATGGGCTAGTTCCTTTTTCAACACCCTAAAATATACCAGAAAGTGCTGATTTGCTAAACCTCAAATTTAAGACCCTAAAAGATACCAAATCGCTGATTTTTACCCCTAAGAGATACGACGAGCATACCCGATACTTTTTCCCCGGAGTCCCCCCCCCCCCCCCCCCCCCCGGGGACTTGGCATCAATATGTCCACAAGTTGACATAAAATTCCATTAGCAGACAGTTGCCATGGTTATGTAATAAAAGGTATCAGGGGTTCCTGGAAAGCTTCCAAATTAATAACGGGCTCGAGTAGACAAAGGTTGGTTGAAGGTAGAATAGGTGGGTTGTTATCTTTTGCTGAAACGAAAATATGTCCAGTTCAGATGAATACGGATGATTCAAAATGCGAGTAGTTATGGCGGGAAGCTGAAGTCAGTAAATCGTTACCTCAGTCTATCCAAGTACGAACTACGCCACGCCTTGGCTTGATGTCCTTTTTGTCGTCACTGAGTAGCGACTGTAGCATTACCGATGCTGCCGAAACCTTTGCAACCGAAACAAGCGCTGAAATAAAAAAGATGCATTGCCTGCAACACATCAACAGCTTTCATTCGTAAGTAATGTCGTTAGGGCTATTTTTAAAGCATGCAAACTCTATACGTCTATTGATTAACTTTTAAACCCTAGAATTTCAGCGAATTTTGATTTAATTTTGTTTACAGTGCGACGCCCAAAAGTATGACCACATTTATTGTATTCGCATACTTCTATTCAAGGGCTTTCGTACGTTAAACCAAGTTAAACTGACAAATTTCGATGCAAAGCTTGAATGTTTTACCAAATAAAGCGTGCAAAAGCTCGTTTGGCAGCAAAAAGCCCCTGCAAAGTGTATGCGAATACATTAAATGTGGTCATAACTTTGCGCGTCGCGCTGTATTAAAAGGTAACAAAAAAGCTATAGCAAAAGACAGACTAGAATCAAGTATTGTTATAAAGCAGGAGCAAAGCAATGCGTAAAGAGATTTGATTTATAAAAGGAAGAATTTCTACAGTTTATCCCGGTACAAAATAGTAGCCGTATAACCATTCTTTAATTTAGTGGACTCTGAGGTCTCAGTAGCATGGTTCGTTCTTGCAAATTGTCTCGCAACGCCATTGCGATGCAGAGAATAATGCCCCATGTAATCGCGCCTTTAGAGTGCATGTATTAGCTTTTGTCCCCAATGTTCTGCTACAGTAATACTATCACTCATAGCTCAAATCCTGGTACGAAAAAATAGGAAGTATCAGGTGTGCTTGGTTTAATATATATATGAAACTTCTTCGTCTAACGTCTTCATAATCATAAGTTTTAAGGTCTTCTTTAAGGTTCGTGGTGTCGTCTAGCGAGGAAATTATAAAAGCCCTCTCACCACGGGCGCCAGAGTCGCCTCCTCGTTTGGATTAAAACTAACGCTTTATTTTGTTTCCAACGGTCGAATAAATCTGTTTCGGTACGGCTGACCTTTAGCAGTGAATAAACATCTAGCTCCAATCTCGTGATGTTTGTCTGTTTAATATTAAGAACCGATCGTAGGTCACTCGGAATAAAAACAGCAGGAGTCGTCACCTGAAACCACTAATCTGTCAGATCGTTGACATGAATTTACTAAAGTCGGCAAGAAAATCAACCGTCACAAATTGCAGAACTTCAAAATCAGTATGAAATCTTTCAGTAACCAACAAATCTTACTTTCAGTAAATAAGCTGACTCGAAGAAGGACAAGAAGCCAAAAGAACTCAGCCATTGAGAGACGGTTGTTGACCCTCGAGATCTCGCCGAACTGGGAAATCTGTCATCACTGTCCATAGCAGTGACGTAAACCTAGTACGGATTTCGGCAGACTGAAAACAATAGGATTAAGGCTACCTTCATACCCTAAATAAATATTATTTAGGAGTTAGTAGTAAAGCTAAATAATTAAAGATTTAAATTTGGACACCGAGCCAGCGGTCTTAATATCTTGAGATAAGGAATTCCATAAATAAGGAGCTGCATAATAAAATGCCCTATATCCATAAGAACGTAAATTATAGCTAGTCATGACTAAATTATTTCTTGATGATGATCTTAGAGTACGTCTAGGTTTATAAATATCAATTAGATCGAACATATATTTTGGTGTCTGTTCATTAATAGCCTTGTATGTTAAAAGTAGTATCTTATATTTAATTCTCTGTTCAACTGGTAACCAGTGTGAATTATACAAAATAGGTCTTATTTGATCATATTTGCGAGTAAGGGTTACTACGCGGGCAGCTGAATTCTGCACTTTCTGTAGACGTTCGATAATATATAAGAATTTCAAGCTTTTAAATTTAGATTAGTGATATATTATAGTTTTTAGATTCTATTTCTCTGTCTTATATTAGTTAGTTTTAAATAGTTCTGATTACATTTTTGTGAATTAGTATTGAAAATCCCTATGGGGAATACTGAATAAAGTATGTATGTATGTATGTATCATGTATGTATGTATGTATGTGTGTGTGTGTGTGTGTGTGTGTATTAAAGCATTTAAAGTCGTAACGATTCCGATGTAATTGCGCTTAATTCGAGTTATTTAGTGGACGTCGGTCGCGAATCTCCCCTGTTATTATAAAAACTACGTTTTAGTGCCACTTTTAGTATCAGTATCATAGCCAGAAAACGCTTCAAGTTTACCATCAATTCGAATTAATTAGTTCGTGCATCGCGCGTTCTTTAATTGACTGAATTATGGAGGGACTAGCTTTCCACAAAAAAGTAGCCCATTTGCTCTCTTGACCCATATACCGTCATTTGAAAAAACGTTGTCACAAACCGGTTCCGCGACTTGCCCGAATGTGAGTATGGGTAAAAATCACTGAAGCGGTTGAATTCTTTACTGATGAAATATGCGCCAGGCTTACAGTACGAAAATTCGCTGGCGAAATAGTATTTTAATGACTTAACAGTTCCAAAATTGGGAACATATAAGTCATTTAGACTTTTGTCTTCCTTTCGCAAAACTCGAAGACAATCGTTGAAAGGGTTGCTGCTTGTGTTATCTCATTAGTAAGCAAAAACAACTACTTCAGAGAGAATAATTAAGCGCTTCAGCGATTTCTACCCATACTCCGTTTCGGTTCAGTCGCGTAGTCGGGGAGCCGGTCAGTAACAACGTTTTTTCAAATGACTGTATGTAACTAGATACTCGCAATCACAGGGATACTTCTCTAAAATTATTCCCTTTTCAGAACCACAGAGGCCTTTTACACATGAAGTTATGGCTTTTCTCACATTATTAAAGAAAGAGCCATTAAGACTTGTTCTAGATGGTCAAATTTCTGTTGGAAAAACTGCTTGGTTGAACGCTTTGACTACTGGCCACTACAGAAAAGAGAGGACAATTTCGCATACCAAATTTGTTGAAAAACGCGATCATAAGGCGGTGGTCAAAGGTGAGAAGTACAAGACAGTCATTTATGATACAAATGGAGAAAAGTCGAAGTTTCGAACCGATAACTTCGAAATTTACAAAAGTGCTGATGTTATCATTGAATTTTTTTCTATTGATCGACCAACTTCTTTTGACGAAGTTATAAATCGTAGAATTCCTTTTATTGGATCCAATTTCCCCAAGACACCGATTCTTCTCGTTGGATCAATGAGCGATGCCAAAAACGCACCAAAACCTAAGAAGAGTTATTTTCCTTCAGCATTTGGTCCCTTCGTAGCAAAGCGCGTTGGGGCTTTCAAGTATGTCGAGTGCTCAGCTTTAAAAAACTTTAATGTAAATAAAGTAATTGAAGAAGCAATATGGGCTGCATCTACAGCGTCAAGTCGCATGCGTCATGACGTATACCAAGATGTTAATTCTATGGTAATTGATAAGGTATCGCCTGGAAGTGAATGGCTGGACAGAATAAAACAATTAAACGTTAAGGAATATAACTCTTTCTGTACAGAAACTGACAATAGTTTTCAAGAAGATCTTGAAATGCTCGATAGACAGTTTACTCAATTTGAGTCAGTTTATAAGGACGATGCGTCATTTAAGGGGATTTACATCAGCCGGAATCTGGAATTGGAAAGAATTCTAATTTCACATTCACGTAATGAAACATTTCTGAGCGACCTCTGGCAACCAACCTGTGCAATGTGGTACACATTCGAAACCAAAGAAAAGAAAGCAGCTCATTGTCATGTTTTCCAGTCATCTTGTGACGAGAATGTCTCATGCGAGATTAATACGTTGACCGATAAAGGAAACGATTCCGCTATTAACCTGTTTGTTGTTAAACAAGATTGTAGTAAAGTCATGGATTTATTAACTACGACTAGGAACCTGCGTATTAGGAGTTTGGTTATTGTGGACTGCGATGGGACACTTACTTTCTCGTTTCTATCCCACTTGGATGGACTAAAGTACCTCGTGATTAAAGACACCTGCGTAGGCATTGAAACATTAGATTTTCAATATGGTGATACCATAGAGCATTTGGTGCTAAATAACTGTGGCATAATCGAACCAATAGCAGTTCCTTCCGTAATTGGAAAGTTAAAGAAGCTGGAACTTTTAAATGTTGCCAGAAACAATTTTGAGAGTCTTCCATCTGTGTTAGGCTGTCTTCGGAATGTCAAGCTCCTGATGATTGACAGGGAAAATGTAGTTTCTCCGTCACCTGAAGAGCTAAATAAATCTGCTCAGGAGATTTTCAGTAATCTTGCCTTAATGCTGGAAAGCCTTGTCGAAAACAAAGATGCCAAATTGGTGGTCGTGGGTCAAAAGAAAGTGGGCAAAACTACACTCATTAGAGCGCTGAAGGGCACCACACCTGAGAATGGAGAAGAATCTTCACCTGAAATTTCTTCTCTCAATTTCGATGATGTTAAATGCAAGGTATTTGATTTTCCTGGAGATGTGGAATATCTTAACACACATTCCTTGATCTTTTCTCCCAACGCTCTTAATTTGGTTGTTTTCGACTTGAGCCAAGTCACTCTTAGCAGTAGCAAAAACTTTAGGTCTGAATTTAATCTTTGTAGACTTGGACTGTGGCTTGAAACAATAGCATCTCGAGATAAATCGTCCTACGTCATTATTGTAGGAACCCATGCTGATGCCAGTTCTGTATGCGAAGATATTCTACAAATAAACCGGATGCTCATAAGGAATCTGTTTCATAAATATGGACACATCCATAAACAAGAATTTTCAACGGAGCCTTTCAAAAGATGCATAATATGCAATCCAGAGTTAGCTCCTGATTCTGTCAAACAAGACCCAAATGTTGCACCTGATTCGTCTGGAGATCCCTCAGTGAGCCTCGATGAGCTGGCCGATATTCCACATATTCTAGGATATTATGAAGTCAGCTCAGTGGAAAAGAGCAATACTGGTGTAAGCGAACTAAAATTTCAGCTAAATCAATCCCTTGACTATCTCATGAAAGAATCAAAATTTGAATTTGTCTGTGAAAAATGGTTTTCACTTTGCAATGTCCTAGAAGAACTTGTTTGTACTTCTGTTCTAAAAAAGGAACCAGTGATGCCTTTGTCTCGCATTTACAAACTAGCAATAGCGGATGAAATCTACGATGAAGACCAAGTTCCAGCTATGCTTCGATTCTTCCATTCTCAAGGTAAATTTCTCTGGTATGAGAATCTGCCTGAAATGAAAGACATCGTCATACTCGATCCACAGTGGTTATCAGATCAGCTACGTACGCTTATCTCCCATCGTTCTCCTATTAGCTCTATGTGCGATGGAATTCTTCATCTATCAGAGCTCTCTACAGTATGGGCCCAAATGTCTGACAACAACCGACAGAATCTTTTGGCTCTTTTCAGAAGTGTGGGCTTGTGCTTCAGCATCTCCGACACGGAAGAGTTATTTCCTTGCAACTTGCCAGTTGGTTGGCCCGATCGAGAGATATGGCCTCCATTGCCAAATAGTGGAGAAAATCAGACTTCTCTTCTTTTTAAATTTAGCTTTGTACCTCCATCGTTCTTTCCAGATCTCATAGTCGAAATCAACAAAAAGAATGAAAACTTTGCTATGCATGTGAAGCCCTTGGTCAGGTACTATCGTTTTCATATCGTCTACATCAGAAAAAATCAGCGACTGAATACATCTTTGGATGATCATGACCCTGGTGTGAAAGCCGATGCTACTGAAGACGATGGTGACGGCTTGCCAATACAAGACCCACGTGTGTTGCATACAGTTCACTATGAGCTCATGCCTTATAATAACTCGTTAACTGTTGCTGTCAGAGGTCCTGATCCACCATCTATCATACCTGACATAACATCCACGATAGAAACTGTCAAACGTCGCCGCTATCCAGGTATCACTTACAGTGAAAGTATGTTGTGTCCTGTATGTGTAATGAAGAGAGTTCAGCCTCCAGCATCGTTTACATACGATATTCCTCATGACGGTGTTTGTCAACTTGGCCACAAAGTCGGCAGCAACCAAAATATTTTGGACGGTAAATACACTTCGGCCGAGATTGTTCCATCGGCTATTGGACAAACAGGCCGAGTTGTTGGTGAAACTCTGGAGGATCATAAGTGTCCAAAAAAATTTGTTATTTTGCCCAGCAATTTTGTAAAAGGCCAGTCACTTTTAAAACGTTTTCTCGACTCGAAACTTATAGATGGATTTACACTCCACCTTGTTTGCGAGTGCCCAGACCAATGCCATTTTGTTGATAATCCTGGTTATCCGGTTGCAAAACCAAAAGAGTTTTTAGAGAAATATGGGGAACTTCTCTGCAAAGGTCTATGGGTTTTCTACACGATTTGCGATTCTGTTGGCGCATCTCAAGACCTAAGTTTGAAAGTGATAGCTATTCCTCTTGCTATGGCTGGCCGCCATCTCTACAAATATATTCAATCCATTCTCGACCTTTGTTTAGATAGGTACCCTCAATTGAAGTCTTCACTTGGCTCATCTAAGGATGACCTCAGGAATTTGGAAGCAATATCTGGTCTTAAGCGCAGTGAGTTAACCCGCTTCTTATTGAATGTAGAAGCCAAAGGAAATAACTTTGGTCCTCTAGCTTGTACGTATGTACAGAAGCACGACAAATGGCTGTGGTTGTGTGAAGAACACAATGAGAGGTTCCAAATTGTTCAACACAATGATAGTTATCTAAATGGTGTTTCCTCAAGTAACTTCGGAACCAGGAAAATTTGGACGATGTAACTAGTTCAAAAAACAGTGTTCCATTGGGAATTGCACAAGCTGGGCAAGTTCTTGGTCGTGCTGCTTTTACTTTTGCCTTTCGTTCTTAAATGCCTTTCTGTGCTGAAACATTTCGCTCGATTATAACTCACACATCGAATAAGGATTCGCCTGCTCAGCAAGAATACATAAAGGAAGAACATCAGTATTTCTAAATACAAAAAAAAAACTAGCAAAGGATACAATACAACCTGCAACACCAAAAATCCTGACCAAGAATACAGTACATCCTGCAACACCAAGAAACCAGACCAAGAATACAATACATCTTGCAACACCAAGAAACCTGAACAAGAATACAATACATCCTGCAACACCAAGAAACCTGACCAAGAATACAATACATCCTGCAACACCAAGAAACCTGACCAAGAATACAATACATCCTGCAACACCAAGAAACCTCACCAAGAATACAATACATCCTGCAACACCAAGAAACCTCACCAACAGTCAAATGCATACTGCAACACCAAGAAACCTGACCAAGAATACAATACATCCTGCAACACCAAGAACCCTGACTAACAGTCCAATGCATACTGCAACACCAAGAAACCTGACCAAGAATACAATACATCCTGCAACACCAAAAATCCTGACAAAGAATACAGTACATCCTGCAACACCAAGAAACCTGACCAAGAATACAATACATCCTGCAACACCAAGAACCCTAACCAAGAATACAATACATCCTGCAACACCAAAAACCTCACCAACAGTCAAATGCATACTGCAACACCAAGAAACCTAACCAAGAATACAATACATCCAGCAACACCAAGAAACCTCACCAACAGTCAAATGCATACTGCAACACCAAGACACCTGACCAAGAATACAATACATCCTGCAACACCAAGAACCCTGACCAACAGTCAAATGCATACTGCAACACCAAGAAACATGACCAAGAATACAATACATCCTGCAACACCAAAAATCCTGACCAAGAATACAGTACATCCTGCAACACCAAGAAACCTGACCAAAAATACAATACATCCTGCAACACCAAGAAACCTGACCAAGAATACAATACATCCTGCAACACCAAGAAACCTCACCAACACTCAAATACATCCTGCAACACCAAGAAACCTGACCAAGAATACAATACATCCTGCAACACCAAGAACCCTGACTAACAGTCCAATGCATACTGCAACACCAAGAAACCTGACCAAGAATACAATACATCCTGCAACACCAAAAATCCTGACAAAGAATACAGTACATCCTGCAACACCAAGAAACCTGACCAAGAATACAATACATCCTGCAACACCAAGAACCCTAACCAAGAATACAATACATCCTGCAACACCAAAAACCTCACCAACAGTCAAATGCATACTGCAACACCAAGAAACCTAACCAAGAATACAATACATCCAGCAACACCAAGAAACCTCACCAACAGTCAAATGCATACTGCAACACCAAGACACCTGACCAAGAATACAATACATCCTGCAACACCAAGAACCCTGACCAACAGTCCAATGCATACTGCAACACCAAGAAACATGACCAAGAATACAATACATCCTGCAACACCAAAAATCCTGACCAAGAATACAGTACATCCTGCAACACCAAGAAACCTGACCAAGAATACAATACATCCTGCAACACCAAGAACCCTAACCAAGAATACAATACATCCTGCAACACCAAAAACCTCACCAACAGTCAAATGCATACTGCAACACCAAGAAACCTAACCAAGAATACAATACATCCAGCAACACCAAGAAACCTCACCAACAGTCAAATGCATACTGCAACACCAAGACACCTGACCAAGAATACAATACATCCTGCAACACCAAGAACCCTGACCAACAGTCAAATGCATACTGCAACACCAAGAAACATGACCAAGAATACAATACATCCTGCAACACCAAAAATCCTGACCAAGAATACAGTACATCCTGCAACACCAAGAAACCTGACCAAAAATACAATACATCCTGCAACACCAAGAAACCTGACCAAGAATACAATACATCCTGCAACACCAAGAAACCTCACCAACACTCAAATACATCCTGCAACACCAAAAATCACGACCAAGAATACAATACATCCTGCAACACCAAGAAACCCGACCAAGAATACAGTACATGCTGCAACACCAACAAACCTGACCAAGAATACAATACATCCTGCAACACCAAGAAACCTGCCCAAGAATACAATACATCCTGCAACACCAACAAACCTGACCAAGAATACAATACATCCTACAACATCAAGAAACCTGACCAAGAATACAATACATCCTGCAACACCAAGAAACCTGACCAAGAATACAATACATCCTGCAACACCAAGAAACCTGACCAAGATTACAATACATCCTGCAACACCAAGAAACCTGACCTAGAATACAATACATCCTGCAACACCAAGAAACCTGACCAAGAGTACAGTACATCCTGCAACACTAAGAAACCTGACCAAGAATACAATACATCCTCCAACACTTAGAAACCTGACCAAGAATACGATACATCCTGCAACACCGAGAAACCTGACCAAGAATACAATACATCCTGCAAAACAAAAATCCTTACCAAGAATACAATACATCCTGCAACACCAAGAAACCTCACCAACAGTCAAATGCATACTGCAACACCAAGAAACCTGACCAAGAATACAAAACATCCTGGAACACGAAGAAACCTGACCAAGAATACAATACATCCTGCAACACCAAGAAACCTGACCAAGAATACAATACATCCTGCAACACCAAGAAACCTGACGAAGAATACAATACATCCTACAACACCAAGAAACCTGACCAATAATACAATACATCCTGCAACACCAAGAAACATGACCAAGAATACAATACATCCTACAACATCAAGAAACCTGACCAAGAATACAATACATCCTGCAACACCAAGAAACCTGACCAAGATTACAATACATCCTGCAACACGAAGAAACCTGACCAAGAATACAATACATCCTGCAACACCAAGAAACCTGACCAAGAATACAGTACATTCTGCAACACCAACAAAACTTATCAAGAATACAATACATACTGCAACACTAAGAAACCTGACCAAGAATACAATACATCCTTCAACACTTAGAAACCTGACCAAGAATACGATACATCCTGCAACACCGAGAAACCTGACCAAGAATACAATACATCCTGCAAAACAAAAATCCTTACCAAGAATACAATACATACTGCAACACCAAGAAACCTCACCAACAGTCAAATGTATACTGCAACACCAAGAAACCTGACCAAGAATACAAAACATCCTGGAACACGAAGAAACCTGACCAAGAATACAATACATCCTGCAACACCAAGAAACCTGACCAAGAATACAATACATCCTGCAACACCAAGAAACCTCACCAACACTCAAATGCATACTGCAACACCAAGAAACCTGACCAAGAATACAATACTTCCTGCAACACCAAGAAACCTGACCAAGAATACAATACATCCTGCAACACCAAGAAACCTGACCAAGAATACAATACATCCTGCAACACCAAGAAACCTGAGCAAGAAAACAATATATTTTGGAACACCAAGATATCTGACCAAAAATACAATACATCCTGCAACACCAAGAAACCTGACCAAGAATACAGTACATTCTGCAACACCAACAAAACTTATCAAGAATACAATACATACTGCAACACTAAGAAACCTGACCAAGAATACAATACATCTTTCAACACTTAGAAACCTCACCAACACTCAAATGCATACTGCAACACCAAGAAACCTGACCAAGAATACAATACATCCTGCAACACCAAGAAACCTGACCAAGAATACAATACATCCTGCAACACCAAGAAACCTCACCAACACTCAAATGCATACTGCAACACCAAGAAACCTGACCAAGAATACAATACTTCCTGCAACACCAAGAAACCTGACCAAGAATACAATACATCCTGCAACACCAAGAAACCTGACCAAGAATACAATACATCCTGCAACACGAAGAAACCTGAGCAAGAAAACAATATATTTTGGAACACCAAGATATCTGACCAAGAATACAATACATCCTGCAACACCAAGAAACCTGACCAAGAATACAATACATCCTGCAACACTAAGGAACCTGACCATGAATACAATACATCCTGCAACACCAAGAAACCTGACCAAGAATACAATACATCCTGCAACACCAAGAAACCTCACCAACACTCAAATGCATACTGCAACACCAAGAAACCTGACCAAGAATACAATACATCCTGCAACACCAAAAATCACGACCAAGAATACAGTGCATCCTGCAACACCAAGAAACCTGACCAAGAATACAATACATCCTGCAACACCAAGAAACCTCACCAACACTCAAATACATCCTGCAACACCAAAAATCACGACCAAGAATACAATACATCCTGCAACACCAAGAAACCTGACCAAGAATACAATACATCCTGGAACACCAAGAAACCTGACCAAGAATACAATACATCCTGCAACACTAAGGAACCTGACCATGAATACAATACATCCTGCAACACCAAGAAACCTGACCAAGAATACAATACATCCTGCAACACCAAGAAACCTCACCAACACTCAAATGCATACTGCAACACCAAGAAACCTGACCAAGAATACAATACATCCTGCAACACCAAAAATCACGACCAAGAATACAGTGCATCCTGCAACACCAAGAAACCTGACCAAGAATACAATACATCCTGCAACACCAAGAAACCTCACCAACACTCAAATACATCCTGCAACACCAAAAATCACGACCAAGAATACAATACATCCTGCAACACCAAGAAACCTGACCAAGAATACAATACATCCTGGAACACCAAGAAACCTGACCAAGAATACAATACATCCTGCAACACTAAGGAACCTGACCATGAATACAATACATCCTGCAACACCATGAAACCTGAGCAAGAAAACAATATATCCTGCAACACCAAGAAACCTGACCAAGAATACAATACATTCTGGAACACCAAGAAACCTGACCAAGAATACAATACATCCTGCAACACTAAGGAACCTGACCATGAATACAATACATCCTGCAACACTAAGGAACCTGACCATGAATACAATACATCCTGCAACACCATGAAACCTGAGCAAGAAAACAATATATCCTGGAACACCAAGAATGCTGGCGAAGAAGGCTATTTATACTTTTACCATGAAGGTTAACCAAGAATACTATACATCCTGAAACTATTTTTCTTCCTTTATGGTAAATATTGAGAGAATGAAAAAATGTGTCCTTATACTTAGAAGCCTTTGTTCCATTGGGAGCGACGATACAAGTCACGTGCATGGACCTTTATGCCGGATTAAGTCCTCTTCACTAATATTCTTTATGAATGAGACATATAAAGAATGAGATGTTTGAGTAAAGATTTCTGCCTTATTAGTATTGTTTATATAATGCATACTAGTGAGCAGGACTTTATCAGATAAAAAGGTGTATATAAATTTATATGAAGACTTACTTAGAGCTTCAATAAATTCATTCTCACGTACGTTCATGATCACCGACGACCCACGAAATCTCATCGACTAGCGGCGCCATTTTCTTGAGTTTGGTATGCCGTCTTTAAGGTGTGTGTGCCTTTTTGTACTTTCTGCACATGTCAGTGACGTACAAACCTCTAACGAGGTTTAAAGGTCCTGGTTCGTGACGTGTATGGTCGGTCTAATTCGACCAAAGGTTTTTGAATTATTCATGAGTTTTCTTTAAGCTGTAGTTCAATAAACTCGAAGATCGTGTTTTATCAGATCTAAAATTACTTGGCTACGCCACGCGCCACGTGGTTTTAAATCTGATAAGACACTCCTGCACGTTTATCATTAAACAGTACTTAACAGTTGTGCTGAATGTTCTAGAGCATTTTATGTAGTTTTAGCTTACATAGAGGTTTTCAGACAGAATGCCTGTTTCTAGAACATTCTATGTTACTGGGAGGTATTTTTTCAGAATGTTCTAGATACAATGTGTACACCTAATTGCAAGAACGTTGTGATATAAAGATAACAAAATAAATAATAGGAATTGATTATTTTGTTATTTTTGTTATTTTTCTATATGACAACGTTCTTGCAGTTAGGTATAGCTATTTTCTTATACAAAATTACGTAATCGAGTTGGTGAGAGAGTATATAAGGTAGTCAGCATAAGTACTCGTAGCGTGGTCAGTGCTCGTGGACCGGTGTGCTAGTTAATTATATAGTTAGTTAAACTAAAGCTATCGAGTTAGCAAGTAACAAGTTGTAATGAAGACTAGAGTAGTAATTGGTAAAGATAGCTAGACTGACCTTTTACTTTTAAGTTTGAACATGTTTCATGTTGCATGTTGCTTACCAAGCTTGAAATGCATTATATTCATATGTAAATAATGTCTGCACAGAAGAAAAATGCTGGAAAAACCTGCAGACAAAGTCTGGGGAAATACCATATGGTTGTGACCTTTCGCTGCCATCACCCATACTGCATTTCTAGGTTGGAATGCAACATGCAACAAGCTTCACCAACCTTTTTTTTAAATAGCTGTATATATCTTTTGTTAGTATGGAAACAAAAGCGCAGTTCTAAAGGATTTGCCAAGAACAGCGTACATTAGGGATACACAAATGGAAAATATACAAATACACAAATATGTTTTGATGATACACAGTGCTTTATGTGTCGATCTAACATTTTATAGTTGTAATATTTTATAGTAGTAATCTCCCATTTATAGCGCTCTCTATGCCATAGATAGCGTTTACGTACAAATGTGGTGTGTGTGTGTATACATATATATTTCTTAGATTTTATATGATAAATGCTTTCTTTATTATTTTATGATTATTTGTAACCCACTTTTATTTCTATCGCTTAAGAATGGAAATAAAACTATTATTATTATTATTATTATTATTATTATTATTATTATTAATAGGAATTTGATGAACGTCGGAGATAATAGATCTAATAATTTTCAACACTGTGTAGAACATTATTCAGGAAGACGTGGTCGAATAATCGTCTCCCTGTTTCAGTCCTTCGCATGTCGGGCTGCGATTCAACTCACCTCCCATCCCTTGACTCTATTGCAAACTGTTATAACGCGCTTGAGCCATAAGGCGGTGGAAAAAACTCGGTCCATAACTTACGGTACGGACCTCGCACTCGGTTAATAAAAGCTATATATGCAACCGAAACATTTTCCCTCTGATATAGCCGAGGGAAAACAATCAAAATATAAGGAAACAAATCAAGCCAAAATCTGCGTCTTAAGAAAAATGTATTCGATAATAAATGGTCAGAATTTCTGTTGGCCTCAGTATCGAGACGATTCAACTCGACCCAAATCCGTTTAAATTACTGATTAAACTGGAATGTTTTCCAATTACGTTAAATTCTATCTATTGAAAAATGTTATTTAGTAAGCAACAACAAGCGACAGCAGGTTGATTGAAAAAATGGAAAAGTAAAGAAGAGCTAGAAAAATTATTATTAGGAAATTAAGACATTAAGTAAATGAATAGCTACTTAAGTTAGAAAAAGAAGAAAAATATACTTTTATATAGTATGAAGATTCGCATTAATTGGTTTCTCTGAAAATTTTTAAAAACCTTTTATTTGGAAGTGGCTGATTCAGTAAGGCTTTTTATTTGAGCCGAAAGTTCTTTCCACGATTTTGTTGCTATAAAAGAAACTATTTTCCTCCAGTATTTGCTTTAACTTGTCTTAGCTTGTGAAGATTTTGTTATTGATATAAATCTAGTATTATAGGATGTACATTTTGAAAAAAATTATCAAATAGAAACACTTGCTAATTTTTTTCTGCCATCAGTCAAGCTTCAGTAAGTCGTACCAGTGAAGACAGGAACCATGGTGTATAAAAGTACAAACCGCAAAAAATATTATCTATTTATTATAATAGCAAAACATAAAGTCATAAAGTTTGGAACGACGTATATGTTTTGCTATAAAATGTACCAGCCAAGAACTTTCTATTTAAGAATATTTTCTTATACCACTGAAAATTCTGACTTTACTCCTATAACATAGGATGAGATGATAACAAGTTAAACAAATCTTAGTTAAGTTGAGCTATGTCTTGCTGAAAAACATGTTTCATTTGGTGCGGGAAGATAGATAGATCAACCATACAGTAGGTGATTGGGTTGGTATATATGTAAACGAAAAAGATTGTTCTCATGTCAAGGAAAGCTAGCTAAGTTTCTTGCTCAAATACATGTTTGGTACGGGAAGATAGATAGATCAAAGATAGATCAACCATAGTACAGTAGATGACTGGATTGGTATATATATGTAATCAAAAAAATGTTTTCTCATCTCAACGTTCATTGCAGAATTCTCAGCTTTCATGCATCCATCAATTTTTAATTGACATCATTAGAAATGAAAATGTAACATTTTCTAAATAACTAAATGAATTGTATAAGTGCAAGTAAATTATATAGGCTTTTTTCCCACCAAAGAATTTTTTCTTTTTCATTTTTCTAAGAAACTGCAAGGCAATTTCTGGCTTGTTCTTATTAGTCGGTTTTAGTTTGATTGGCGTTTGGAATTCCTTTAAATGTTAGGGTATTTCTTAGGTCATTAATATTCATCGAATTTACAAAGATATGTACAAGACAATTTAAAGCATTTTATGAGTCGGTAACTCAGTCAAGTGATTGCAGGTGGTGGATAACAGTAGGCTTTAGGCTCTCGCCTCTGGACATGACATCATTTCATATGTTATTGATTAGAAAGGTATAAGATTTACTGACAGTATCTTAGAGATTCATGATTATACTTGGTTCGATCAAGATGAAGGCCTGCGTTTCGTTTGCTGTTCTCTTGTGCTGCCTGGCTTTGACCACGGCTTTTCACTACAAAAGAACCGGTAGGTATTAACTTATAGGATATATTATTGGGTGGAGAGTGGAATTGTATGGAAAAAAGAAAGAAGGAAGCAAAGAGCGAAAGAAAGAAAGAAAACCTATACCTATAGGTAAATTCTGGAACGGTGGTTGTACCAAGCGTGAATAGCGCTATCAGGCCACGTACCGGATAAATCCTTATCCAGCGGATAAAACCTACACAAATTCTTAACACTGGATAACTCTTATACGGTGAATAACTTTAGTATCCAGGCTTTGTACAACCAGATCCAGATGAATAAATAGGATGGAGAGTGGAATTGTATGGAAAAAAGAAATTAAGAAGGAAGCAAATTAAGAGCAAAAGAAAGAAAGAAAGAATACCTATACCTATACTGTGCTATAAACCTATTAGACAACAGTGTGCTGATATATATATACTATGCTATATTTACCTATTAGTCAACTGTGCTGATATGCCTATACTGTGCTATCATATATACCTATTAGACAACAGTGGGCTGATATATCTATACTATGCTATATTTACCTATTAGTCAACTGTGCTGATAAGTATCCACAAGGGAAGTGCCAACAATTCGTGAAAAAGGACAAATGCTTTACCGCTGATGCTCGAGAGAACTGCGGCGTGACATGTAATTCCTGTGGAGAAGGTTTGCCTTAAAAACTATAATACCTGATAAGACTTGAAGTAATAATACAGGGACCGCGGAACATTTTGAGTGGGTGGTGGGAGTAGGGGGCTAATCTGGGGGGTCCGGGGGAATGCGCGCACCCCCTGAAAATGTCGACTAAATTGAAGCTCTGCGAAATGTAATTTCTAGTGTTTAAGGTGCAAAATACCTTTTTTTTTAAAATATGTTGCAATAGATATTTTTAGCTTGGGCGGATTGATTTCCCATTTCAGACCACGTGTCATCCCCACGTGTATCAGAAGGCTAGACACATGAATATGGATATATCTCAAACAAAGAATCTTCAAGCTAAAAAGATCTATTGCAACATATTAAAAAAAAAACTCATGTCAAATCATTAGGCAACTCGTAACAGAAACCATTTCTGGCTCAATGTGGGGGCCCCGTCTCCTGGGTCCCTCTAATAGTGATAAAAGAAACGGCTACTGTGATTGGCTGAAGCTGGTCTCGTGAATTAAACACAGTAAACAGAAATAGCTATTGCAATTGGCTGAAATTGACCACGTGGAATAAATGGTGATGAAAGAAAGATTGCCTGCTTTAAGTGACTTGAGTTGCTGTATGACTTATGATAGTTAATGCCGCCTGTGTTTTTCTGTTCCAGCCTGCAAGGATTCGAACTCGGATTGTAGCAAAGAAAAGGTAAAGAAAGAGCTTTGTGCTGATCATCCTCCAGCCTTCATGTTTTGTCCAAGATCATGTGGCCTTTGCATCGGTATGGAACCATTTCTTGTTATATATCAACTGCTGTTGTTGTTATAGTTGTTGCTACGCTGTTGCTGCGCTGTTGCTGTTGCTATTGCTTCCACTATTGTTGCTGTTGTTTTTGCCTCTGCTGCTGCTGCTCAGTGTTGTTGTTGCTACTGTTGTTGTTGTTGCGGTGCTGCTATTGTTGCTGCTGTTATTGCTGCTGTTGCTGCGGTTGCTGTTGCTGTTGCTGCTGCTGCTGTTGTTTTTGCTGCTGCTGTTGTTGTTGCTCTTGCTTCTATCATTGTTGCTACGTGTTGTTGTTGTTTATTCCTCACAATTGTTGCTCCTGTTGATGCTCAGTGTTGATGAAGTGATTTTATTCTATTGGTTTAGCTTACATAGCTGCATAATTCTTTCATTTACCTTTCGTGTAAACCATGTTATACTTCTTACATCAAATATACTTTGTGATCTTTTTGCATTCGTTTTACTGATAAATTTTATTTCAAAGTCTAGACTCATTAAACATATTTTATTCTATATCTTGTTTTCCCAGATAAGTAATCAATTATATCCAGCTGGCCATATCCGGCTCGCAAAATTGAAATGACAATAAAAATGCATTCCAAAAACTCAAATGAGTGGCTTTTTGAGTATACCATATAATATTATCAGCAGAGACCCTCGTGACATTCCAAAGTCACGAGTGAAGAAGGTCTGCGCATGCGCTAAGTCTGTATGCAAATTAGTCAAAACGTCTTTATGCTATTCACCACTTTGCACACATCGGTTCATTGGTCAACGCAAAGCATTCAGTCGAGGCTGCAAAATTCAAATTTGAATAATCCTTCGAAACTAGCCTTCAGTCTCGATTGAATGCTTTGTCTTTTGCCAGTGATCTGATGTATCCCCCATCTGCGCATGCGTAGGTCGTTATGCTTAGGTTTCTGTCGCTAGTGTGAACCAGGCTTAATTTGCTTTCACATGCGTTTCACGTCTGAACATTGCTTGCGTTTGCATTTGCAATGCTAATATGAACCAGGCTTTATGCATCAAAAATGCTAATAGACCATTTTCGATATCTTGCCCGAAAATACCTCTTATTCATGTCTGCACCTGTGTTGTTTTTGAAAGCGCTCACGCATCTCGAAAATGGTCTATTGGGCTTCCTGTGGCTAAGCTGAAATAAAATATGTTGCTGGGATACCTGTATTAATCAGCACGGGCAGCAAAGCATTAAGGGAGATATTCAATATGGCGGCTCTACCACAGAAAAAGTATTATCGACAAAGAGCGCACTCTAACCCGATGGCAGACCATACTTTTGACTAGTAAGTAATGTTTTTGTCAACTTAAGGTCACCAGACATTATATCCTAAGATTTCAGGTTCTTTTAGACTGAAATGATGCTCTGGGAAGTATACTGAGACAAGCACATACACTTCACGTGCACAGGGTTACGATAGAGGGTCCTGAAGGGGTAGAATGGGAGCTGGGATTCACCTTTTTTCGGGCTGGAAAAATGGGATTTCATGCACTGGGTCTGGAATTTAGCCATTACTTGTATTGGGAATTTGCAAAATCTCTAACTCTAACTCTATGACTGGGACTGAGATTTTGCATGACTGGGACTGGGATATTTTGCACAATTTTGGGCTGGGAAATGGGATTAGAATCCTGATAGGCTCCTGGGATAAGCATTATATTCTCTTACATGTAGTCTGTTTATCATTGATTTGCCTTGCTTGTTATATGTCATGATTATTCATACTTGTTAATGCCATATTATTTGAGAAGGTCCAGCATATGCACTAATGACATGGACTATATACTTAGGGTGCAACTTATCACATGATTCCATAACCCTGAGATATAAATGGAATGTTTTTAGACAACTGTACTGATTATGTACTTATTGACTGAGTAGGAGGGCTTGATTGGAAAATATTTGGCTTGAGGTCATGCCGTATGGACCAAGCGCAGCAGGGTATTTTCCTACCTGGTCTATATAAGCATTTTATCATTTAACCAGTTTTTGTTATAAAAACAACTGGAAAAATTCTTCTAAAATTGATAAATAGAGCATACGACTTCCAAGCAGGGCAGGACAGGTTTTTTTCAGCCTGTCTTGTGCATTTATGTCTATTAATGCCCTGTATATTGTGATTAATAGTCCAGTATGCCCTGATGATATGGACTGTTCGTCACATTAGCCATACCTATCATTTATCTTGTGCATTTATGTCTATTAATGCCCTGTATATTGTGATTAATAGTCCAGTATGCCCTGATGATATGGACTGGTCATCACATTACCCCACATTCTTTGACAAATCATCAACTGAAGCTGAAAATGGAATAGACTCCCTTTAGATATATGCTCCTCTACTACTGTCGTTAGTTTTAAAAATAAGCTTAAAACATATTTATTTACTTTTTATCTTATCTTAATAAGAAATACATTTAGATTCCTTTTTATATTTCACTTTATTAAGTTTTGTAAATATTTTAAATATCTTATGTAATTTTTTGTAATGCGCCTTGGACATGTTTTTTTGGAGATGAGCGCTATATAAATAAGCTTTATTATTATTTATTATTATGCGAATATTTCAAGTCAAAACAGCATGGAGGGAGAAAAGAAAAAAAATCGAAGGAAAAGCCCACCCAGCCAAGAAAAATTATATCGAAAAATACTAGAAAGGAAATTAAAATGCATTATCTGCATTATCTGCATTTGTATAACTAAAGAAGTTGTTTATGCATGATTCTATTTTCAGGTAAGTGTGTATGCAAGCAGAACATGGAATCGTCATGGGATTATTGCATTATGGCCGAAGGCCAAATGGGCTATTGACTCATAGGCCATGAGGGCGAGAGGTCTAATTGTTTTAGTAAAAACCTACTAATCGGTCCAATAAAAGGATGCAAAAAGTTTTGGATTTTGCTTTGAACACTTTTTTTTTTGGTTTTCAAAACTGGCGCTTTTCGCTACTAGAGGTCTATCACTTATAGACCCCTAGTAGCTCAGCCAATCACAGGGCTTGATTGGTGATAGACCATTAGTAGGTTTTTTCTAATGGTAAATATACTATGTGGTCAGTGGCTATCAAGAGTTCTAGGAAAGACAGCAAAAATAAGTAGATAATTTATATTTAGAAGCAGCCAATATGGACCGCGAAGGGGGAGGGGCTGGTAGGGCTATAACCCCAGGTACCACTTTTTCCCTTTACCCATACTGATTTCTTGTATTTTCCAATCTTTAAGCCCCACCACTTTTTAGGGTGCTCTGCAGTCCCTGATTTAAATGACTTCACTAGTTTCAGGCACATCTTAGAGTGCAGTATTCAGCTATTTGTAAGACAGTTGTAAAATGGCTGTCAGATATTTGCTTAGGACTGGAAACCCTCAAAATGGGATAACTTGATTTAATAAATATATAGATCTATTAATATCTATTACTGGAATAATTATACAGTAATAAAGAATCACTCGATACATGAAACATCTTGGTTAGGAGAGTGAAGAAATATACACCCCCTTTCAATATATCAATGGCCCCTCCCCCTTCGTCTTTCCTCCTTCCTCCTTCCTCCTTCCTCACCTCCCACGTTTCCCAATCTATGCCCACTTTCTATTGATTAGTACCTTATAGTGTAAGTGCATTTAAATTCTGGATCAGGGTCGTCTTTTTCTATCTACTAAATCTTTAGTAACGCCTGCACATGTCATGTGCAACTGATACGTTCAGCATGCGACCAGTCACGAACACTTGTTGGGTTCCCTGTGGTGCATTTGTCATGATATGACGGCAGAAGTTGACTTGAAGATGGTTGTTTCTCTAAAGAAACTCTCGTTTAATTCCTTCGCTGAAATAGCAGTGAAGACTGCTGAGTTCACTTAACTGAATATGAAATCAAGGTATTATCACTACAAAGTAAGTAACTGAGTCAATTGTGGTTTTTATTTACTTGATTTAACGACTAGAAGTAAGGACATTTACTGCACAAAATAAACCAAAAATAGGTCAAAATAAGCTTACTAGATATGAACTATACATGAAAGCAAAGAATATTATGCAATTCAATATTATTTAGCTTTCGTACTTCTTCACAGGTTGACGTTTTGCACTCTAGCTGTAGCTCAACTTAACAGGCAGTCTAGTTAAATTTGCTGCATGATTTTAATAGAGCGGTTTTCATAAACCCGTGAAATACACTTTAGCGTATTACACTCTACTTCACTCTGATTCTTTTGTTTTCTATTGTGAGTTTTTGACTATACACTTTAATAAGCACACTGTTTCACGGGTTAATGAAAACCACTCTATAATATCGTACTAGAGTAAACGTTGATTTGGTGTATGTGTTTTGATCGATACACTTCGATTTTTGCTCCTAACGCCTGTCTTTCGTAGTCGTTCTTCAAAAACCTTTTTTTTTTAAATCTTAAAATGAAGATTAATAGTTATTTGGTATTTTGAAATAGATTTTCTGCGAAACATCCTCAAAAAGCTTGTTTTAATTTGGACCTTGAAAGCTGCGGGTGATAAAATTTGCTTGTTTAGTTTTAAGAAATGCTAAAGGCTGGCAGCTTCGACCTGACACTAGTTGCTCCAGAATTTATTTTATGAGTTAATATAATAGATTTTTAGCAATGTTGTGCCAGACATTCGGCTCATTTCCTCTAACGGTTTGCGAGAAAATAGTCACATATATTCATAATTGGCTTTCTGCCCACAATCGAGAATTTTTTTTTGCTCGAAGGAATTTCAAGTACGTACGCTTTGGTGTCGAGTTTCTTCTATACCCTCCCGACCCGTAGCATTAACAAAACTGGAGCCGTATAACTCTACTCTCGCGCACTCCCGTCGGGTATTGGTCGAAACTACTTTGACAGGATGAATCCGGAGAGGAAAAATTCAAAAATTAAACGAGACTTACCTGTAAGGTGAAGTTTGATTAGAATTCTACGAGTCATTGGTCGGGAGTGTGGGAGTTACGTGAGAGAGCGCGCGAACTCGGGAGATCAATATTTAACCGCAAGTAATCATGCAAAATGGATCAAGGGTGGGCATAAAAACATAGAAAAAGTCATATGGGTGGGCACGTAACTCCCACACTCCCGACCAATGACTCATAGAATTCTAATCAGTAGTTAGGGGCCCCCAACCAGCGTAGTCGCTAGGGGAGGGGTGGTATAAATTCCTGAATATCCCCTTGAGAATGTAGGGGAGGGGTGGGTTAAAATTCCTGAATACCCCCTTGAGAATGTAGGGGGAGGGGTGGGTTAAAATTCCTGAATACCCCCTTGAGAATGTAGGGGGAGGGGTGGGTTAAAATTCCTGAATACCCCCTTGAGAATGTAGGGGGAGGGGTGGGTTAAAATTCCTGAATACCCCCTTGAGAATGTAGGGGGAGGGGTGGGTTAAAATTCCTGAATACCCCCTTGAGAATGTAGGGAGAGGGGGTGGTCTACATATCAGAATACAGGGGGAGGGGTGGGCTTGAAGAGGAGAAATACTTTAGAGGATGAAAGGAATGTAGGCTAGAGATCAAAATATGAACTCCAAACATGAGAGAAAAGATATAAAAACTGAGTTACAAGAGTTCAAACTGCCTCACTTGCATTCAGATAATTCAGAGTAAGAACAGCATGGCATCTGGAAAAGCAATAAAATTAGGAGACCGTGGATACGTTATTTTTGTGAAAGAATTTCGAAGCGAGAAAAATATATATATTCGCAAGCGAAAGCAAGATCTATCAAGCGGGAAAACCGGCTGTCATAACTAATTTGGGAATGTCTTTGACGTTGGATGAATGGACATCACTGAAGTCGCAATTAAAGCAGTAGATATGGAGTTAGAGTCAGTGTCCAGCACATCCAAAGACCAGTCACATTTTGCGAATCAGTCTCAGAATACCAATGTTCATCAGAAGCTTCCATTTTCCGGATCATTTCAAATCCTTCAGCACAATGGCAATGCGCAAAATAACGAGGAACAGGAAAAAGACTATTTACCTAGAACTTTCACCACTTCTGAATTAAACTCTATTTTTGAAGCTCTCGGTCCGGAAATGGAACTGACAGGGGAGCAGCAAGGGTTGGCTGTGCAGCACCAGGTACCCAACTGGGGATCTGAAATGTACTGATATGTACCAATATTCAATAACACAGAAAGCATAAAAGAAAAGAAAATTTCGTTTCTGTAATACTATAGCTTTTATTAAAAAGTAAAATAAAGTAATGAGATTGTTACTATGCAAATGTTTGGTCTCTTAGTAATCAATGTACATGTTCGATATAAATTCTAGCTAGCTCTAACAGGGCATATTGTGTTGACAGGCACCATTCTTTGCACTTCTCAGCTGATAGGTTATTATCCCGGCTTATTAATAAGGCCACTACAGTTTGTCTGTGAGAACTATTATTCCTTGGTGTAGATTCTTATTCCATATCTTCTGCTGTGTCTTGTGTTTGTAACTCTTGGACAGCGAATAAATTGTTCAAGAGAAATTTACCATGATCAATAGCAACCTGGGTTGCTTCCAGTTGGTTACGACTATAAAACCCCCGAAAGATCGAATAAGAATTATTTAGAAGTTGGTATAACTAAAAAACATGATTATAAAACTTAACCGTAAAAATTCACGAAAAACCTTGTGGTGTAATGGTTATCACGTCTGACTCCAGATCAGGATGGTTATGGATTAGGTTATGGATTCGATTCCCATTAAGGTCATATTTTATCAAGTACAGCAGATAAAAAGCACATTGCCGAGCAAAGGAGCACTATTAGGGAGCAATGAGGAGCAAAGGAGCACTACTAGGGAGCAGTTAGGAGCAGGTCAGGGGCACTAGCGGGAGCAGTTAGGAGCAGGTCAGGAGCAGAGCACGAGTCTGTGAGCAGTTTTAAAAGAAAGGAAGGAAGGAAGGACATAAATTGCGGGGAGCTTTCCAGGAAGATCATTTCACTTAACATTCAGTACAAGAGACACATGTCGTCACCTAAGCAGTGCTATTACTGTGGCAAAACCTTTTCCAGAGGTTATAATCTAAGACGTCATTTAGACGATCATATTTGCAAAATGAACGCTGTCGAAGAAAATGATTCGAGATACGACGAAGAAACTTCAAGCGAAGATGAAATTGCAAGTATAGTGTCGAGGAAGATCTAGACACGAGTGAATCAGAGTCAAATGACACTGAAGATGATGAGGATGATGATAATGATGAAAACCAGCCTTCAGATGACTCCTGGTCACCGTTAATAAACGAAGCCATGGATCGTCACGAAACGGAACTAGAAGCTCTAGAAAACGAATACATGGAAAGAGGCGAATCTAAAGAATGGGCAGAAGTGCATGCGTACAATAAGATGATATCCGTATTTAGAAATGAACTGAGAAACGTATTGTTTGAAAAATTAAAATGGATTCACGCGTTTAAAAAAAGATCCTTATTATCGTAAAATAATGAGCACCCGACGAGATTTACTAGACAAGGGAGATTACGACTGGATGGAAGCAACCCAGGTTGCTATTGATCATGGTAAATTTCTCTTGAACAATTTATTCACTGTCCAAGAGTTACAAACACAAGACACAGCAGAAGATATGGAATAAGAATCTACACCAAGGAATAATAGTTCTGTAGTGGCCTTATTAAGCCGGGATAATAACCTATCAGCTGAGAAGTGCAAAGAATGGTGCCTGTCAACACAATATGCCCTGTTAGAGCTAGCTAGAATTTATATCGAACATGTACATTGATTACTAAGAGACCAAACATTTGCATTGTATCAATCTCATTACTTTATTTTACTTTTTAATAAAAGCTATAGTATTACAGAAACGAAATTTTCTTTTCTTTTATGCTTTCTGTGTTATTGAATATTGGTACATATCAGTACATTTCAGATCCCCAGTTGGGTACCTGGTGCTGCACAGCCAACCCTTGCTGTTCCCCTGTCAGTTCCATTTCCGGACCGAGAGCTTCAAAAATAGAGTTTAATTCAGAAGTGGTGAAAGTTCTAGGTAAATAGTCTTTTTCCTGTTCCTCGTAATTTTGCGCATTGCCATTGTGCTGAAGGATTTGAAATGATCCGGAAAATGGAAGCTTCTGATGAACATTGGTATTCTGAGGCTGATTCGCAAAATGTGCCGGGTCTTTGGATGTGCTGGACACTGACTCTAACTCCATATCTACTGCTTTAATTGCGACTTCAGTGATGTCCATTCATCCAACGTCAAAGACATTCCCGAATTAGTTATGACAGTTTTCCCGCTTGATAGATCTTGCTTTCGCTTGCGAATATATATATTTTTCTCGCTTCGAAATTCTTTCACAAAAATAACGTATCCACGGTCTCCTAATTTTATTGCTTTTCCAGATGCCATGCTGTTCTTACTCTGAATTATCTGAATGCAAGTGAGGCAGTTTGAACTCTTGTAACTCAGTTTTTATATCTTTTCTCTCATGTTTGGAGTTCATACTATGATCTCTAGCCTACATTCCTTTCATCCTCTAAAGTATTTCTCCTCTTCAAGCCCACCCCTCCCCCTGTATTCTGATATGTAGACCACCCCCTCCCCCTACATTCTCAAGGGGCTATTCAGGAATTTATACCACCCCTCCCCTAGCGACTACGCTGGTTGGGGGCCCCTAACTACTCTAATCAAACTTCACCTTACAGGTAAGTCTCGTTTAATTTTTGAATTCTACTTCATCATTGGTCATTGGTCGGTGGAAGTCACGTGAGACTTTAAAGCTGCATGATTATGAGCTCAACACCATGCAACCACAAATATTTACTGTATAACAGACATATTTATTTGTGCACATGTGAATCACAAACTTTAAGTAATTCATTGCCAAAGTTTTCAGTATTAACAATAGGCATATTGTAAAACGTCTGAAAAGTGTTTTCACTGGACCATCCTGCACTTTTCATAATAGTCTCATAATAGTTTTCATAATAGATATTTGTCCTGCCTTAGCACCAGAGGTAGCTGCAGCCCTAGTGCTATGAGCACTAAACACACTTGTTTTAACTCCAGCCTTGCCTAAGACATGCTTTATCCAGCGGCTGATTGTATCAGCTGAGGCAGGCTGATGTGGCTTTTGATACGTTATTAGCAGCTGATCCTTGTTAGGCTGTCTTAAACCACCTGTTCTCTTGATATATTCAAACATGTAGGTAACTACACACAGGCGATTGTCTGGTTGGTAGGCAAGGAACTCAACTGTAGAGAGATGCCTTCCAGGTCTGGATGTTTTTAGCAATGTTTTGAGTACAAATGTGCACTTCTCAGAGTTTAAGTGCATCTCAGACACTTTCAATGAATGTAATGTCTGGTGTCTCTGCCCTGATAGCAGTGCCATTAACATAACTAACTTGTGGGTCAAATCTTTTAACGTGAGAGTTTCAGGTGGATGTAAAGTCCTTAAATAGTCCAGGACATGTTTTACATCCCAGGTTCTTGAATATTTAGGAAGAGAAGGCCTTGATTCAAATACCCCTTTCAGGAGTCTGCAGACTAATGGGTGGCTTCCAAAACTATTGTGGCCAGTTGTCTGTATGCAGGTAGATAGGGCACTCCTTGCAGTGTTGACTGCACTATATGCCACACCTGAGTCATATAACTGTGCAAGGAAATTTACCCCCTCCTCTAGAGATGCTGAAAAGGGATCAATTTCCCTTTTATGACTACTGTTTCCATTGGTTAATGTATGGACTGTACTGCTTCTTTGTTGTGCTATTTCTCCATGATGACATGACCAATGAGGTAGCTTTTTCTGATAGTCCTTGACCTTTGAAATGTTCCCTGATACATGACATAGGAGCAACACCAGCTTTCCCTGTAGTGGGTGGGTCATAGTTGGTTGACTGGGTTGGAAGAGCATCCCTTTTTTCCTGGGAAGTTCCAGTGGGTCTTGGATTAGCATTCTCATAGCAGTTGGCCACCATGGTTGAGTTGGCCATTTGGGAATCAATATCAGACCTGTTGCCTTTTCCTCCTGAATTTTTGAAGAACAGTTGCCATAAGGCTGAAAGGAGGGAAAGCATAAAATAAATAGGACTGCCATGATAAACTGAAAACATCTATTGCAAATGCTTCCGGATCAGGTTGGTAAGCTACAAAAGGTTTTAATTTGTAATTTAAACGTGAAGCAAACAGATCAATGGTTGGCTTCACATTCAATTTATTTAATGCATCCTTGAATATTTTTGGGTCTAATGCCCATTCAGTCCTATTATTGACATTTCTAGAATGCCAGTCAGCCATTACATTCATCTTTCCTGGAATGTGAGCAGTAGACAACCACACATTGTTGTCAACACACCAGTCCCAAACACAACGGGCTAATTTATTACATGCCTTTGAATGACTAGTGCCCATATGGGCTAATGTTGTTACAGCTGTCATGTTGTCAATCATGACTCTAACATGCTTGCCTGTAATATGGTTCCAAAATGCTTTCAGGGCAAAGAATACTGCTAGCATTTCTAGGCAGTTTATATGATAGGAGGCTTCGGATGGACCCCATTCACCCTTAGCTGATACAGTGCCCATGAACTACCCCCCATCCTAGCATTGAGGCATCAGTATGAATAACAATATCTGGCTCTCCATGCTGAACAACATTGTATGCACTGCTTACAGAGTCTCGCCACCACATTATACTGATCTGCTAAGGCAGCTTCTGACAAACTCATGGAAATATCAAAATTTCCTTTTGCATGCTTCAAAGCATCAGTTTTCTCCATATCAATGCTTCTAAAGCGTAAGGGTCCCCACATGACGCCTGGGAAATTAGCAGTCATACGTCCTAGTAGTGAGGACACTTCTCTTATAGAATGATTGCTGTTAGCAAGTATATTTTGGCATGCATCCTTGAGTTTGTTTGATTTTTCCTGAGTGAGGTAAACTTTCATTTCTAAAGAATCAAGGATGAAACCCAGGTAAATGATTCTCTGTGAGGGCACAAGTGTTGACTTTTCTGGGTGAATTATAAACCCTAATGAGTCAAACAATTTTACTGTGTCAATGACATTTCGAACACAGTCCTCAAAGTCCTCACCTTGGAGGTACGAATCATCTATGTAAGAGGATGATAAATGACCAAACTGTCTTAAGGTGGCATAAACAGGCTTCAGTAATTTTGTAAACTTTCTTGGACAAAATGCAAGACCATTAGGGAAACATGTAAACTTATAAAGATTCCATAACCATTTAAACTTTAGGTATTTTTGGTCACTTTCTGCTATACTAACTGAGTAGTATGCATCTTTCAGGTCCACTGACGCCATATAACAATTTTGTCTCATCATACTTATGGCTGATTTGAGGGTGTCCATTTTAAAATGCTTGTATTCAACATGCATGTTGAGCTGCTTCAGGTTTAGGATTAACCTTTTTTGGGCCTGGTGAATATAGGTGACAGATATTGTCCCTTCTCGTGCCCAGTGGGTACTATAACACCCTTTTTTATAAGTTTACATATTTCAAGGTCTATGATATTGACCTCTGAATTCTTAACAGACTGTCCTGGGGTTTTTCCCTGGTTGGGCATTGAATTAAATTCAATATGCTGTCCTCTGACCATTGACAATATTTCAGGGTCTGAAGTTATTTCCTTCCAATTTTTTAGGAAGGATACCAGTCTGCCAGCCTTAAAACAGTCTGCTTTAGCAGTGAAATAATCTTTTAGAGCAGGTATAAGCGACATAAAGTTATTTTCATTTACCTGTTTTGTCGTGTTAATCATTGGGAGGGTGTCTTTTTCTCCCACTGTTTCTTCTGGCCGTTGAAGTGGGGATTCCTTCTCCCCCTCTGGCCTAAAAAAGGCTTCTTGCCTCTATTGTTATTGCCAGATTTATCTTGGCGGCGGTTTGAGCCGCCTCCAGCTGCCAGGTTACTTATTTGGTTTGAGGCCTTGATGCTGCTCAGCTGAGACTGCAGTTCGTCACCAAACAGCTTCCCAGTAATTGGTATGTGAGGAGCACACAGGGTGCTGTAATCTTTGTTTAAGCAGGGTCTGATCAAGTCCCGTCTATGCTGAGACAGACTAAGATTATCATGGCCTAGGAGTGCTATAGCATCAGCGTGTAAGGTTAGCAACTCCTCCAAATTTAGTGTGGTGGGATCAGCAATGGCTGTCATCAGTTATCTTACTGACTGAGGCAGTCAAGATAGCTCCCACTTTTGTGAGTGTTTTTTGGGTACTGGCGACTCGGAGGTCCCTTCGCCTGGCCAGGTGGACGAGTTTATCCCATATTTCAGGGTTAACTGTGGGGACGATAAGCTTGTCACAGTTTGACGGGCGGGCGTATTTGTCAAGCTTGTCCTTGAGTTTTGTGTCCCCAAGTTTGGTCGAGAAGCGCTTATTGACAAATTCCCCCAGTTTATCCGACACAGCGTCGGTAGTTTTTTCCTCTGTGTCTTAATCTTGTGAAATCGTCCCCAAAAAAACTAGTCGAGGGGTCCTCGATTTGTGTTTTCTGGCCGCTTTCCTGACTTGTCTTTGCAGTCCGTTGTTGTGTACGAGATGCTTGAAGCAATTTGACTGAGTCATCCGAGTCGGATTCCTCTTCACTAACATTTCTATCACTTAGCTCAGCATCTTGATTAAAAGCTTCTTTCCGCTTTTTTGCTTTTGACGATGCAGCCGAGTCAGCCTGCATCCACTTAAGAGTATTTCCCATTGAGGAAATATTTCCCGCCATGGCGGCCATTGTTTGGTTTAGGCACGCCAAGGTGGCCGTCAGCGAGTCGCTCGGATTAATTTGCTTTTGTGAATCAGATTTTCCTTCATCATCAGCTGGGAGCTTTTCCTCTTCTTCTTCGCGTGTTGCTTTAGGTTCCATCCTCCAAAATCGACTTCTTAGAGGCTATAAAGGCTATAAAAAGACGCAGCAGCAAACCAAAGCACTTGACCTCCCGAGGATCACACACAAATTGATCTCCCGGTTCGCGCGCTCTCTCACGTGACTTCCACCGACCAATGATGAAGTAGAATTATAGATATGCGGCCTATTATCCTCCGGCTAATAACACTGATCAGCAGAAAATAACCATAAATTTATACAACTTGAAATACCGTTTTGCTCGATTAAGCGCCAGGGCGATCTTTGCTCTCCTAGTCTCGATATCCGCCTTATAGGCTCGCGTACCTCCACCTACGGCGAGTCCTACTTCATACGAATATGTCCTCTCTGGAATGCTCTCCCTCTGGAAATCCGATCCTCCGAACGAACTTCTCTTATCAAATCTCGGCTGAAAACTCACCTGACTCTCCGGCTTTCTCAATTTTTTGATCCAGACAACATCCTCACCTGGCGCATAATATGGGGGACATAATCGTCTAGAACAATAGAACTTTGAACAAAATTTCCTCTGCTAAGAAAAGTTTAATCTCAAATAGTCTGGTTTCCAAATATAAGGTGTATTGATGTTTAATAAATAATATTTATTGCATTTGATGGCTGTTAACGATTTTCTTTGTTCTATAAAACGCATTTTATATCAATTTTCTTTGTGTTGTAGATTGTTTTGATGTGACGTCATAGTGAAATAGGACAATAGCTGCAAGATTTTTCAAATATTTTAAAATTTTAGTTTAAATAAATTGCAAAGCAATAGCTGTTATTATGGATGCATGCAAATGAGATGCAAATGAGACAACAAGCATTGTATCGACCCAATAGCCTCACTTGTATGATTCTTAAGACAAACAGAATATCTCTTTGCATGTATACGTAATAACCATGGACCGCGGAGCAGGGGGGGGGACTGGGGGGCTATAGCCCCCCCAATAATGGGAGCATGCCCCCAAACCCCCTAGGTCTTTCAGTATTTGGTGGTCGTTAGCCCCCCCCCCCCCCCCAATCAAAATTATTAGCCCCCCAATCAAAATTATGCTCCGCGGTCCCTGATAACAGCTGTTATTAGTCCTCTTCATTCCTCTGTTCATTCTGTTCTCTGCTGTTTTCTTTGCCTCATCCCATGTGATGTTTGCGTTCTTCAATTCAGTTCGGCAGTCTGCTATGCGTAACCTCCTCCATGACCGTACTGCATGGCCTCCCCGCACTTCACCTTTCTTCTTCTTCCTTGTGGGTTCCATTCCAAAGCCCTTTTTGGCATTAGGAATATGGATCATTAATTTTCTTGAAGCCTGTCGTGTGTGCAATACATTTGTAATGCATCTTGTATTGTTGCTATTTTCTAATTTTCTTTATTTGTTCTTCTTAATTTTCTATTATTGTGAGCACAATCCCTCGTACTTTTTCCAAAATTCAGTTGTTAAAACACTTTTATGATGCTTTTACTGAAATGCTTTGAGTTTATAGTGCTTTAAAGTGCTTATCAACTCTGACGGTTTAGATTGAAAATCACTTGAACTACATGTAGAATATAATATGATGGCACAGTTTTACAGGATATGGACTTCTCATTTCAGAGATAGAATGGTTTAAAATTTAAAAAGGAAAATCAGATGACGTCAACCCAGGACATCGTATTTTTCTCTACGGCATGCATGTAGAAGTGATTTTCAAACTAAATGAATTGTGAGAATGGTCGTAAAAAAAAGGAGGAGCAGCACAAGCTAAAGTGCTAATATTAAACTTCATTTTTTTTATATTTCCTTTTTTTTTCATTCTTTTTTTCATTTCAGTCTGAGTAGTCAGTGATGATACAAAGGTCTAAATAAATGGAAGGCGCAAGAGAAAAAGTAGTAAAAGTCGTACTTGATGGCAGTATAGGGGTTGGAAAATCTGTGTTGTTGAATAGCCTGTCTACTGGGAAGTATGAGGTTGTAAGCCCAACCATTGGGGCCAGACACTATTACCACGAAATAATGATCAACCAAGTGAAATACAAGACAAGAATATGGGATACATCTGGTGACCAAAAGTATATTTCAATTGCCAGAAGGTATTGTAAAGGTGCAGATGTCATCCTTGAGTTTTTTGCCATTGATTGCTCACGATCTCTAAAAAAAGCTGTTCTCGTTAGGATACCTTATATTCGAGAACAATGTCCAAAAGTACCAATCCTGCTTGTTGGAGCTAAAGCTGACCTCTTTTCTCTTTTCCCTCTTGAACTGGGTCCCTTCCTTGCAAGATGTTTTGGGGCCGTAAAGTATATGGAATGTTCCTCCAACACGAGCTTAAATGTGCATAAAGTATTTGAAGAGGCTGTCCGTTGCTCTTTGAATGAGTCAACTGATCTCGAATTTCGTACCAAAGATTTGGATGTTGATATAGATAGTGACTTTTTTCCTATTATTAACCCATGTTTTCGGCAAGATCTTGATCTAGTAGAACAGGTATTTCATCAAATCCAATCAAATATCAAGAATCGTTCATTTATATCAAGGAATATTCATTTCATATTTCGTGTTTTGGAGTTTGACAGACTTCAACTTTCACGTGGATTATTTGGTATGGTTTTTAATGTCTGTGAAAGTTCACCGCCGACTTGTACTTTGTGGTATGTTCATACTGAATGTTCCAAGGACCTGACCCAGATCGTTCAGTGCCGATCATTTAGTGTTACTGAATTTCACGAAGACTTGCTTTGCTCGAAATGCCCCGCAAATGTCCGCTTCTTTGCCAGCGACTGCAAATCTGTTGCCAGTTTTCTTGTTAGTACTACAGATCAAATAAAGATTAGAAGCTTAATCGTTGTTAACTGCTCTGGAATACTAGATTTCTCATTCTTGTCCAAGCTTACTGGCCTAGAGTACTTGATCATTGTTAACACTCGTGTCGACCTGGCTAGCTTAACCTTTCCTCCACATCTCCATGAAACCATGAAACATTTAGTATTGAATGACTGTGGAATAACACAAGCTACAGGTGTCCCTTCTGAGATAGGAAAACTTGTGAATCTAAATATTTTGAACCTTGCCAACAACAATTTCAAGATAATTCCCACAACGCTGGGTTCTCTCGACCAGCTACACACCCTATTGATTGATCATGAGAATGTGTACTTTCCTCCACACCAAATGTTACAGAGATCACCTAAAGATGTCGTTAACTACCTTAGAGCATTTCAAGAATATCCAGTCGCGAATACAGAATCAAAGTTGATTGTGGTAGGACAGGAAGGGGTTGGTAAGAGCACTCTTGTCAAAGCGATGAGACGTAGTTTCTGGCTTACCGAGAATGAGCCTCCACTCAAAACAGATGGCGTTGACATTTCTGTTCTGGCTTTGAAAGATAATATCAAGTGCAAGGTGTTTGACTTGGCTGGAGATGTGGAATATCTCAATACACATTCTCTTTTTCTTTCTTCCAACACTCTTCATTTGGTTGTTTATGACCTAAGCCACATAATTGTCGACAAGGGAGCACGAACTGTAGATCATCTATGTCGACTTGAGCTGTGGCTGAAAGCAATTGCATCTCAAGAGCCGAAGTCGAACATCATCCTTGTAGGCACCCATGCTGACCATCCCTTGGTGAACCCAGAAATCATCCTGAAGAACCGAACTCTTTTGGCAGAGGTTTTATTCAAGTATTGTTCGTCGCACAGTGACGTTTGTGGAACTGATCCATGTGAAGAATGCTTCATTTGTAACCCCAAAAAATGTCCCGAAAATCTCGAATGTTTGAAGCGTTTGATGAAGGACACACCAGGTGGAGAACCTTCAAATACTCTCAACACCACCTCCAGCCAAATACCACATATTCTTGGCTACTTTGAAGTTAGCAGCATTAAAAAGTATCCGAGTTCACTTCTGGGTTTCCGTAATATCAATGTTGAAGGGCTAAAGTGTTTGATAGCTACCTCCATTTCCAATATAATGAAAACAATAGGAATTAGTAAAATTCCTAAACAATGGCTCTTATTTCGCGAAAGCATCACTCAAAAGCTGTCGTCTGATGAAGATCTAAAACAGCAACCCTTGATGGCTTTGTCTCGAGTCCATGATATTGTGTCATTTGAGCTTGAAATCGTTGGAAATAATAATGTGCTGGCAATGCTGAGGTTTTTCCATTCCCAAGGCACGTTTCTCTGGTACGAGGATCTGCCTGAAATGAAATACATCGTCATACTCGATCCACAGTGGTTATCAGATCAGCTACGTACGCTTATCTCCCATCGTCCTTCTGTTAGCTCTATTTGCGATGGAGTTCTTCATCTATCGGAACTCCCAACAATATGGGCCCAAATGTCTGACGATAATCGACGGAGCCTTTTGGCTCTTTTCAGAAGTGTGGGCTTGTGTTTCAGCATCTCCGACACGGAAGAGTTATTTCCTTGCAACTTGCCAGTTGGTTGGCCCGATCGAGAGATATGGCCTCCAGTGCCAAAAAGAGGAGAAAATCAGACTTCTCTTCTTTTTGAGTTTAGCTTTGTACCTCCATCATTCTTTTCTGATCTCATAGTTGAAGTAAACAAAAAGAATGAAACCTTTGCTAGAAACGAGAAGCCCATGGTCAGATACAATCGTTTTCATATCGTCTACATCAGAAAAGATCAGAGAAAGAGTACTTCATTAAATGACATGGACGCTGGTGCGAAAGGCGATTCCAGCACTACCGAAGACGATGGTGACTGCCTCCCTACGCACCATTTACGTGTTCATTATGAGCTCATGCCTTACAATAACTCGTTATCTGTTGCAGTCAGAGGCCCTGATCCACCATCTATCATACCTGACATAAGATCCACGATAGAAACTGTCAAACATCGCCGCTATCCAGGAATCACTTACAGTGAAAGTATGTTGTGCCCTGAATGTGTAATGAAGAAAATTCAGCCTCCAGCTTTATTTAAATACGATGATCATCATGACGGTGTTTGTTCAAATGGCCACATAGTGGGGAGTAACGAAAACATTTTCAGTGGCAAATATATTCTTTCTTCGGAGAAAGAACAAACAGGCCGAGTTGTTGGTGAAACTCTGGAGGATCATTTCTGTCCTAAGCTGTTTGTAGTTCTTCCTATTAATCTTGAAGGCTTATCGCTGAAGGATCGTTTCGTTTACTCGTACATCAGAGATGGGTATGCAGTTCACCTGCTCTGCGAGTGTCCAGGCCAATGGCACTTTGTGGATTCTCCTGGGTTTCGTGTTGGTAAACCCAAAGAGTTCTTTGAGAAGTATGGCAATCGTGTGTGCAAAGCTCTGCGGTTTATCTCAACCCTTTCTACGCCTATTAAAACTGCCGCATCACTTGATCCTCACTGCAATTTAGGAGCTGCTGTTGGTGCTGGTGCCGAGTCTGTCTCCAAGGACCTCGAGTCCCTTCTCGACAGCTATCTAGACAAGTACCCTCACTTGAAGCCTTCACTTGGCTCATCGAAAGATGACCTCAGGAATTTGAAATCATCTTCTGGTCTCCAGCGCAGTGAATTATCTCGATTTTTGGAGGTTGAAGCGCAAGGACGTAACTTTGGTCCTCTGGTTTGTACTTATGTAGACAAGCGCGACGAATGGTTGTGGTTGTGTGAAAAACATAATAAGAGGTTTGAAATCGTCCAACGTGATAATGTCAACGATTAGTGTGAATTACTAATGCAAACACTTTTAAACTCATGACAATGCATATATGTTGTGCATAGTAGTTATCATTTTGGTTTATCCTGCAAAAACATTAAATGCAGATACTATAAATACTGGCGGTGAAAAATGACAAAGAAACTTTGCCACGAAATCATATCTCATGTAAAGCCAGGCACGAAAGTTCATTTTAGTGCGCATATGTACAGTTCTACTTCTAAATCAAAAAAATTACAAAACCAAACATCCAATCCAAAATTCGTGTGACTCTGAATAAATCAACCAGATGAATTGAGGAAAACCAGCAAGCTAGATCAAGGAAGTAGATCTAGCTAGCTCACCAACAGTCTAAAGCCGTTTAATACATCCTGCAACACCAAGAAACCTGACCAAGAATACAATAAATCCTGCAACACTAAGAAACCTGACCAAGAATACAATAAATCCTGCAACACCAAGAAACCTGACCACGAATACAATACATCCTGCAACACCAAGAAACCTGACCAAGAATACAATAAATCCTGCAACACCAAGAAACCTAACCAAGAATACAATACAACCTTCAACACCAAGAAACCTGACCAAGAATACAATAAATCCTGCAACACCAAGAAACCTAGCCAAGAATACAATACATCCTGCAACACCAAGAAACCTAACCAAGAATACAATACATCCGCCAACACCAAGAAACCTGACCAAGAATACAATACATCCTGCAACACAAAGAAACCTGACCAAGAATACTAGACATCCTGCAACACCAAGAAGTCTGACCAAGAATACAATACATCCTGCAACACCAAGAAACCTAACCAAGAATACAATACATCATGCAACACCAAGAAACCTAACCAAGAATTAATACATCCTGCAACACCAAGAAACCTGACCACGAATACAATACATCCTGCAACACCAAGTAACCTAACCAAGAATACAATACATCCTGCAACACCAAGTAACCTAACCAAGAATACAATACATCCTGCAACAACAAGAAACCTGACCAAGAATACAATACATCCTGCAACACCAAGAAACCTGACCAAGAATACAATACATCCTGCAACACCAAGAAACCTGACCAAGAATACAATACATCCTGTAACACCAAGAAACCTGACCAAGAATACAATACATCCTGCAACACTAAGAAACCTGACCAAGAATACAATAAATCCTGCAACACCAAGAAACCTGACCACGAATACAATACATCCTGCAACACCAAGAAACCTGACCAAGAATACAATAAATCCTGCAACACCAAGAAACCTAACCAAGAATACAATACAACCTTCAACACCAAGAAACCTGACCAAGAATACAATAAATCCTGCAACACCAAGAAACCTAGCCAAGAATACAATACATCCTGCAACACCAAGAAACCTAACCAAGAATACAATACATCCGCCAACACCAAGAAACCTGACCAAGAATACAATACATCCTGCAACACAAAGAAACCTGACCAAGAATACTAGACATCCTGCAACACCAAGAAGTCTGACCAAGAATACAATACATCCTGCAACACCAAGAAACCTAACCAAGAATACAATACATCATGCAACACCAAGAAACCTAACCAAGAATTAATACATCCTGCAACACCAAGAAACCTGACCACGAATACAATACATCCTGCAACACCAAGTAACCTAACCAAGAATACAATACATCCTGCAACACCAAGTAACCTAACCAAGAATACAATACATCCTGCAACAACAAGAAACCTGACCAAGAATACAATACATCCTGCAACACCAAGAAACCTGACCAAGAATACAATACATCCTGCAACACCAAGAAACCTGACCAAGAATACAATACATCCTGTAACACCAAGAAACCTGACCAAGAATACAATACATCCTGCAACACCAAGAAACCTGACCAAGAATACAATACATCCTGCAACACCAAGAAACCTGACCAAGAATACAATACATCCTGCAACACCAAGAAACCTGACCAAGAATACAATACATCCTGCAACACCAAGAAACCTGACCAAGAATACAATACATCCTGCAACACCAAGTAACCTGACCAAGAATACAATACATCCTACAACACCAAGTAACCTGACCAAGAATACAATACATCCTGCAACACCAAGAAACCTGACCAAGAATACAATACATCCTGCAACACCAAGAAACCTGGCCAAGAATACAATACATCCTGCAACAACAAGAAACCTGACCAAGAATACTATACATCCTGCAACAACAAGAAACCTGACCAAGAATACAATACATCCTGCAACACCAAGAAACCTGACCAAGAATACAATACATCCTGCAACACCAAGAAACCTGACCAAGAATACAATACATCCTGCAACACCAAGAAGTCTGACCAAGAATACAATACATCCTGCAACACCAAGAAACCTGACCAAGAATACAATACATCCTGCAACACCAAGAAACCTGACCAAGAATACAATACATCCTGCAACACCAAGTAACCTAACCAAGAATACAATACATCTTGCAACACCAAGAAACCTGACCAAGAATACAATACATCCTGCAACACAAAGAAGTCTGACCAAGAATACAATACATCCTGCAACACAAAGAAGTCTGACCAAGAATACAATACATCCTGCAACACCAAGAAACCTGACCAAGAATACAATACATCCTGCAACACCAAGAAACCTGAGCAAGAAAACAATACATCCTGCAACACCAAGAAACCTGACCAAGAATACAATACATCCTGTAACACCAAGAAACCTGACCAAGAATACAATACATCCTGTAACACCAAGTATGCTGGCTAAGAAGGCTATTTATCCTTCTACCATGAAGGGTTACCAAGAATACTATACATCCTGAAACTATTTTTCTTCCTTTATGGTAAATATTGAGAGAATGAAAAATGTGTCCTTATACTTATAAGCCTTTGTTCCATTTGGAGCGACGATACAAGTCACGTGCGCATGCATGGATTCTTATGCAGGATTAAGCCCTTTTCACTAATATTCTTTATGAATGAGACATATAAAGAATGAGATCTTTGAGTAAAGATTTCTTTCTTATTAGTATTATTTATATAATGCATACCAGTGAGCAGGACTTTATCAGATAAAAAGGTGTATATAAATTTATATGAAGACTTAGAGCTTCAATAGATTCATTCTCACGTACGTTCATGATCACCGACGACCCACGAAATCTCATCGACTAGCGGCGCCATTTTGAGTTTGGTATGCCGTCTTCAAGGTGTGTGTGCCTTTTTGTACTTTCTGCACATGTCAGTGACGTGCAAACCTCTAACGAGGTTTAAAGGTCCTGGTTCGTGACGGGTATGGTCGGTCTAATTCGACCAAAGATTTTTGAATTATTCCTGAGTTTTCTTTAAGCTGTAGTTCAATAAACTCGAAGATCGCGATCGTGTTTTATCAGGTCTAAAATTATTTGGCTACGCCACGCGCCACGTGGTTTTAAATCTGATAAGACACTCCTGCACGTTTATCATTAAACAGTACTTAAACAGTTGTGCTGAATGTTCTAGAGCATTTTATGTAGTTTTAGCTTACATAGAGGTTTTCAGGCAGAATACCTGTTTCTAGAACAATCTATGCTACTGGAAGTTATTTTTTAAGATTGTTCTAGATACAATGTGTACACCTATTTGCAAGAGCGTTGTCATATAAAGATAACAAAATAAATAATAGGAATTAATTATTTTTGTTATTTTTGTTATTTTTCTATATGACAACGTTCTTGTAGTTAGGTATAGCTATCTTCGTATACAAAATTACGTAATCGAGTTGGTGAGAGAGTATATAAGGTAGTCAGCATAAGTACTCGTAGCGTGGTCAGTGCTTGTGGACCGGTATGCTAGTTAATTATATAGTTAGGTAAACTAAAGCTATCGAGTTAGCAAGTAACAAGTTGTAATGAAGACTAGAGTAGTAATTGGTAAAGCTAGCTAGACTGACCTTGTACTTTAAAGTATGAACTAGTTGCATGTTGCATGTTGCATGTTGCATGTTGCATGTTGCATGCATTATATTCATATGTAAATAATGTCTGCACAGAAGAAAAATGCTGGAAAAACCTGCAGACAAAGTTTGGTGAAATACCATATGGTTGTGACCTTTCGCTGCCATCACCCATACTGCATTTCGAGGTTAGAATGCAACATGCAACAAGCTTCACCAACCTTTTTTTTAAATAGCTGTACATATCTTTTGTTAGTTTGGAAACAAAAGCGCAGTTCTAAAGGATTTGCCAAGGACAGCGTACATTAGGGATACACAAATGGAAAATATACAAATACACAAATATGTTTTGATGATACACAGTGCTTTATGTGTCGATCTAACATTTTGTAGTTGTAATATTTTATAGTAGTAATCTCCCATTTATAGCGCTCTCTATGCCATAGATAGCGTTTACGTACAAACGTGGTGTGTGTGTATACATAAATATTTCTTAGATTTTATATGATAAATGCTTTCTTTATTATTTTATAATTATTTGTAACCCGTTTTTATTTCTATCTCTTAAGAATGAAATAAAACTATTATTATTATTATTATTATTATTATTATTATTATTATTATTATTATTATTATTATTAATAGGAATTTGATGAACGTCGGAGATAATAGATCTAATAATTTTCAACACTGTGTAGAACATTATTCAGGAAAACTTGGTCGAATAATCGTCTCCCTGTTTCAGTCCTTCGCATGTCGGGCTGCGATTCAACTCACCTCCCATCCCTTGACTCTATTGCAAACTGTTATAACGCGCTTGAGCCATAAGGCGGTGGAAAACTCGGTCCATAACTTACGGTACGGACCTCGCACTCGGTTAATAAAAGCTATATATGCAACCGAAACATTTTCCCTCTGATATAGCCGAGGGAAAACAATCAAAGGAAACAAATCAAGCAAAAATCTGCGTCTTAAGAAAAAAGTATTGGATAATAAATGGTCAGAATTTCTGTTGGCCTCAGTATCGAGACGATTCAACTCGACCCAAATCCGTTTAAATTACTGATTAAACTGGAATGTTTTCCATTTACGTTAAATTCTATCTATTGAAAAATGTTATTTAGTAAGCAACAACAAGCGACAGCAGGTTGATTGAAAAAATGGAAAAGTAAAGAAGAGCTAGAAAAATTATTATTAGGAAATTAAGACATTAAGTAAATGAATAGCTACTTAAGTTAGAAAAAGAAGAAAAATATACTTTTATATAGTATGAAGATTCGCATTAATTGGTTTCTCTGAAAATTTTTAAAAACCTTTTATTTGGAAGTGGCTGATTCAGTAAGGCTTTTTATTTGAGCCGAAAGTTCTTTCCACGATTTTGTTGCTATAAAAGAAACTATTTTCCTCCAGTATTTGCTTTAACTTGTCTTAGCTTGTGAAGATTTTGTTATCGATATAAATCTAGTATTATAGGATGTACATTTTGAAAAAAATTATCAAATAGAAACACTTGCTAATTTTTTTCTGCCATCAGTCAAGCTTCAGTAAGTCGTACCAGTGAAGACAGGAACCATGGTGTATAAAAGTACAAACCGCAAAAAAATATTATCTATTTATTATAATAGCAAAACATAAAGTCATAAAGTTTGGAACGACGCCGGTATATGTTTTGCTATAAAATGTACAGCCAAGAACATTCTATTTAAAAATATTTTCTTATACCACTGAAAATTCTGACTTTACTCCTATAACATAGGATGAGATTATAACAAGTTAAACAAATCTTAGTTAAGTTGAGCTATGTCTTGCTGAAAAACATGTTTCATTTGGTGCGGGAAGATAGATAGATCACCCATACAGTAGGTGATTGGGTTGGTATATATGTAAACGAAAAAGATTGTTCTCATGTCAAGGAAAGCTAGCTAAGTTTCTTGCTCAAATACATGTTTGGTACGGGAAGATAGATAGATCAAAGATAGATCAACCATAGTTAAGTAGATGACTGGATTGGTATATATATGTAATCGAAAAAATGTTTTCTCATCTCAACGTTCATTGCAGAATTCTCAGCTTTCATGCATCCATCAATTTTTAATTGACATCATTAGAAATGAAAATGTAACATTTTCTAAATAACTAAATGAATTGTATAAGTGCAAGTAAATTATATAGGCTTTTTTCCCACCAAAGAATGTTTTCTTTTTCATTTTTCTAAGAAACTGCAAGGCAATTTCTGGCTTGTTCTTATTAGTCGGTTTTAGTTTGATTGGCGTTTGGAATTAGGGTATTTCTTAGGTCATTAATATTCATCGAATTTACAAAGATATGTACAAGACATTTTAAAGCATTTTATGAGTCGGTAACTCAGTCAAGTGATTGCAGGTGGTGGATAACAGTAGGCTTTAGGCTCTCGCCTCTGGGGTGTCAGCAGGTCTGACTCCTGGACATGACATCATTTCATATGTTATTGATTAGAAAGGTATAAGATTTACTGACAGTATCTTAGAAATTTATGATTATACTTGGTTCGATCAAGATGAAGGCCTGCGTTTCGTTTGCTGTTCTCTTGTGCTGCCTGGCTTTGACCACGGCTTTTCACTACAAAAGAACCGGTAGGTATTAACTTATAGGATATATTATTGGGTGGAGAGTGGAATTGTATGGAAAAAAGAAAGAAGGAAGCAAAGAGCGAAAGAAAGAAAGAAAACCTATACCTATAGGTAAATTCTGGAACGGTGGTTGTACCAAGCGTGAATAGCGCTATCAGGCCACGTACCGGATAAATCCTTATCCAGCGGATAAAACCTACACAAATTCTTAACACTGGATAACTCTTATACGGTGAATAACTTTAGTATCCAGGCTTTGTACAACCAGCTCCAGATGAATAAATAGCTTCTTCAAGGATATATTATTGGGTGGAGAGTGGAATTGTATGGAAAAAAGAAATTAAGAAGGAAGCAAATTAAGAGCGAAAGAAAGAAAGAAAGAATACCTATACCTATACTGTGCTATATACCTATTAGACAACAGTGTGCTGATATATATATATATATACTATGCTATATTTACCTATTAGTCAACTGTGCTGATATGCCTATACTGTGCTATCATATATACCTATTAGACAACAGTGGGCTGATATATCTATACTATGCTATATTTACCTATTAGTCAACTGTGCTGATAAGTATCCACAAGGGAAGTGCCAACAATTCGTGAAAAAGGACAAATGCTTTACCGCTGATGCTCGAGAGAACTGCGGCGTGACATGTAATTCCTGTGGAGAAGGTTTGCCTTAAAAACTATAATACCTGATAAGACTTGAAGTAATAATACAGGGACCGCGGAACATTTTGAGTGGGTGGTGGGAGTAGGGGGCTAATCTGGGGGGTCCGGGGGAATGCGCGCACCCCCTGAAAATGTCGACTAAATTGAAGCTCTGCGAAATGCAATTTCTAGTGTTTAAGGTGCAAAATACCTTTTTTTTTAAATATGTTGCAATAGATATTTTTAGCTTGGGCGGATTGATTTCCCATTTCAGACCACGTGTCATCCCCACGTGTATCAGAAGGCTAGACACATGAATATGGATATATCTCAAACAAAGAATCTTCAAGCTAAAAAGATCTATTGCAACATATTTAAAAAAAAAACTCATGTCAAATCATTAGGCAACTCGTAACAGAAACCATTTCTGGCTCAATGTGGGGGCCCCGTCTCCTGGGTCCCTCTAATAGTGATAAAAGAAACGGCTACTGTGATTGGCTGAAGCTGGTCTCGTGAATTAAACACAGTAAACAGAAATAGCTATTGCAATTGGCTGAAATTGACCACGTGGAATAAATGGTGATGAAAGAAAGATTGCCTGCTTTAAGTGACTTGAGTTGCTGTATGACTTATGATAGTTAATGCCGCCTGTGTTTTTCTGTTCCAGCCTGCAAGGATTCGAACTCGGATTGTAGCAAAGAAAAGGTAAAGAAAGAGCTTTGTGCTGATCATCCTCCAGCCTTCATGTTTTGTCCAAGATCATGTGGCCTTTGCATCGGTATGGAACCATTTCTTGTTATATATCAACTGCTGTTGTTGTTATAGTTGTTGCTACGCTGTTGCTGCGCTGTTGCTGTTGCTATTGCTTCCACTATTGTTGCTGTTGTTTTTGCCGCTGCTGCTGCTGCTCAGTGTTGTTGTTGCTACTGTTGTTGTTGTTGCGGTGCTGCTATTGTTGCTGCTTTTATTGCTGCTGTTGCTGCGGTTGCTGTTGCTGTTGCTGCTGCTGCTGTTGTTTTTGCTGCTGCTGTTGTTGTTGCTCTTGCTTCTATCATTGTTGCTACTGTTATTGCTGCTGCTGTTGCTATTGCTGTTGCTGCTGCTGTTGTTGTTGCTCTTGCTTCTATCATTGTTGCTACGTGTTGTTGTAATTTATTCGTCACCATTGTTGTTCCTGTTGCTGCTCAGTGTTGATGAAGTGATTTTATTCTATTGGTTTAGCTTACATAGCTGCATAATTCTTTCATTTACCTTTCGTGTAAACCATGTTGGATACTTCTTACATCAAATATACTTTGTGATCTTTTTGCATTCGTTTTACTGATAAATTTTATTTCAAAGTCTAGACTCATTAAACATATTTTGTTCTATATTTTGTTTTCCCAGATAAGTAATCAATTATATCCAGCTGGCCATATCCGGCTCGCAAAATTGAAATGACAATAAAAATGCATTCCAAAAACTCAAATGAGTGGCTTTTTGAGTATACCATATAATATTATCAGCAGAGACCCTCGTGACATTCCAAAGTCACGAGTGAAGAAGGTCTGCGCATGCGCTAAGTCTGTATGCAAATTAGTCAAAACGTCTTTATGCTATTCACCACTTTGCACACATCGGTTCATTGGTCAACGCAAAGCATTCAGTCGAGGCTGCAAAATTCAAATTTGAATAATCCTTCGAAACTAGCCTTCAGTCTCGATTGAATGCTTTGTCTATTGCCAGTGATCTGATGTATCCCCCATCTGCGCATGCGTAGGTCGTTATGCTTAGGTTTCTGTCGCTAGTGTGAACCAGGCTTAATTTGCTTTCACATGCGTTTCACGTCTGAACATTGCTTGCGTTTGCATTTGCAATGCTAATATGAACCAGGCTTTATGCATCAAAAATGCTAATAGACCATTTTCGATATCTTGCCCGAAAATACCTCTTATTCATGTCTGCACCTGTGTTGTTTTTGAAAGCGCTCACGCATCTCGAAAATGGTCTATTGGGCTTCCTGTGGCTAAGCCGAAATAAAACATGTTGCTGGGATACCTGTGTTAATCAGCACGGGCCGCAAAGCATTAAGGGAGATATTCAATATGGCGGCTCTACCACAGAAAAAGTATTATCGACAAAGAGCGCACTCTAACCCGATGGCAGACCATACTTTTAACTAGTAAGTAATGTTTTTTGTCAACTAAAGGTCACCAGATATTATATCCTAAGATTTCAGGTCCTTTTAGACTGAAATGATGCTCTGGGAAGTATACTGAGACAAGCACATACACTTCACGTGCGCAGGGTTACGATAGAGGGTCCTGAAGGGGTAGGATGGGAGCTGGGATTCACCTTTTTTCGGGCTAATAAAATGGGATTTCATGCACTGGGACTGGGATTTAGCCATTACTGAGATTGGGATCTTGCAAAATCTCTAACTCTAACTCTATAACTCGGACTGAGATTTTGCATGACTGGGACTGAGATTTTGCACAAATATTTTGGGCTGGGAAATGGGATTAGAATCCTTATAGGCTCCCAGGACAAGCTTTATATTCTCTTACAGGTAGTCTGTTTATTATTGATTCATCATGCTTGTTAAATGTCATGATTATTCATACTTATTAATGCCATTATTTGAGAAGGTCCAGCATATGCACTAATGATATGGACTATATACTTAGGGTGCAACGTATCTCATGATTCCACAACCTTGAGATATAAATGGAATGTTTTTAGACAACTGTACTGATTATGTACTTATTGACTGAGTGGGAGGGCTGGATTGGAAAATATTTGGCTTGAGGTCATGCCGTATGGACCAAGCGCAGCAGGGTATTTTCCTATCTGAAGAGATAAAAAACGAGCGCGCGTGCTATGTTGAGTTATATTAGCACGCGGGAAATTGCGCGAGCCCGAGAGAAGTGCAGAGAAGCACGAGCCGAAGGCGAGTGCTTCTCTGCACTTCTCGAGGGCTCAAGCAATTTCCCAAGTGCTAATATAACTCAACATAGCAAAAGCAAGACGAGTTTTCTATCTCTTTTATAAAATAACTAAGATATAACATTTTTTTCGGAAAGAAACAGCAACAAAACATCGCTTGCTTTGCTGACGTCATTTCCTCACGATCTATGTTGAGTTATATTAAATGGTAATTGACCAATCAGAGCGCGCGTTATATCTTAGTTATTTTATAATGGACTATATAAGCATTTTATCATTTAACCAGTTTTTGTTATAAAAACAACTGGAAAAATTCTTCTAAAATTGATAAATAAAGCATGCGACTTTAAGCAGGGCAGAACAGGTTTTTTATGTCTATTAATACCCTGTATATTGTGATTAACAGTACAGTATGCCCTGATGATATGGACTGTTCGTCACATTAGCCATACCTATCATTTATCTTGTGTATTTATGTCTATTAATGCCCTGTATATTGTGATTAATAGTCCAGTATGCCCTGATGATATGGACTGGTCATCACATTACCCCGCATTCTTTGAAAAATCATCAACTGAAGCACAAAATGAAATAGACTCCCTTTAGATATATGCTCCTCTACTACTGTCATTAGTTTTAAAAATAAGCTTAAAACATATTTATTTACATTTTATCTTATCTTAATAAGGAATACATTTAGATTCCTTTTTATATTTCACTTTAGAATAATACTACATTTAATATTACATTTTTATTCATAAATAGACCATTTTTTGTAAATTTCAAGTTTTGTAAATATTTTAAATATCTTATGTAATTTTTTGTAACGCGCCTTGGACATGTTTTTTGGAGATGAGCGGTATATAAATAAACTTTATTATTATTTATTATTATGCGAATATTTCAAGTCAAAACAGCATGGAGGGAGAAAAAGAAAAAAAATCGAAGGAAAAGCCCACCCAGCCAAGAAAAATTATATAAAAAAATACTAGAAAGGAAATCGAAATGCATTATCTGCATTATCTGCATTTGTATAACTAAAGAAGTTGTTTATGCATGATTCTATTTTCAGGTCAGTGTGTATGCAAGCAGAACATGGAATTGTCGCCATGGGATTATTGCAGGTTGTTTTGTTGCTGCTTTGCATCTTCTGTTCCTTGTTTATCTCCATTTTGCATTCCGCAGTGTTTATGAAGGTAATGAAAATAAATCTATTGCTGGTTTTGAATCATTCTCGTGGGAATAAGATAACAAAATACATGGCAGCCATGTTGGATGACATAATAAATCTTTTGTTAAATTCATTCAACATGACGGCTATGAAAACCAACAATTCTTACCCTGAGTCTATCTTGTCCTAGAGTGAAATTACTTAACCCCTGAAATAGATATTGGACAAGAGAGTATACAGTAAGAGATGACATCTCCCATACATAGGTCTATCTCATGGGCTATTGACTCGTAGACCATTTGGACTTGAGGACTAATTGTTAATTAACAGGTAATTTTTATTTAATGGGTTTAGTGACTTCACTTTACCACCTTTATTTGGGTTAATATTTTGCTGCGTATGTCATAGAACCCGAAGCAATTCTTTCACGCCACACACGTGAAGTCTTCATCCCCACAATGGATTATAATCTCGCTGCAACACAACAAGCGATCACACAAAGACTGGCAAGAATAAATGTCGCTAAAGATGTGTTTACCAGAGCAGCCAGAGTTGCAAGAAGCATAAATGGCAGTAAGTCCTGAAAATCTGATTTACCTGGCTTATGAGATACATCTTAGTGAGACATGTTCAGAGTAGTTTTCATATGACTATAAAGAACTTACGGCACTGACCGTGCCTTGCCGTGACCGTGCCAATGCCATGCTATGTATGAAAACATTCGACATTCAGTGCCATGTCCATGCTGTGCCATGTGCCGTGACTTTTGACACTCATGACTTATCCTGCTCCTCAGCCTGACATGTCATGTCACTCATGAATGAATCACCCACAGCAATGCTGCTCAAAAACTATTTCCCTCCTAATACAGCATATCTTCCAGCACTTCCCATTATCCATTACTTTACGAATTCACCAACATACTTCTGTTATTTTGATTCCCAGCTCTTACTGGAACACCAGTGTTCTCAATGTGATGGAAGAATGCCATACCGACTGATAAATAGGCTCTCTGGGCTCACACAGTATTCACTGGGAAAATGGTCTTTATATATAGAGGGAAAAAAGTATTCTAAAAGTTCTTTTTTATCCTGGTTACTGGATGCAGACCTCAACATGGAATAGTATAAAAGACTATTAATATAGGACTGAGAGCTACAATCATGTGTATTTTCGGTGGGTTTTCAGAAGGATAATCATGGGAGAACTTAAAACTAAATCACCAGATGTGGATCAAAGTAATGCCATGGAATGCTAATAATAATTAACAATTAGTCCTCAAGTCCGAATGGTCTACGAGTCAATAGCCCATGAGGCCGAAGTCCGAAGGCCAAATGGGCTATTGACTCATAGGCCATGAGGGTGACAGGTGTAATTGTTTTAGTAAAAACCTACTAATCGGTCCAATAAAAGGATGCAAAAAGTTTTGGATTTTGCTTTAAATACTTTTTTTTTGGTTTTCAAAACTGGCGCTTTTCGCTACTAGAGGTCTATCACTAATAGACCCCTAGTAGCTCAGCCAATCACAGGGCTCGATTGGTGATAGACCATTAGTAGGTTTTTTCTAATGGTAAATATACTATGTGGTCAGTGGCTATCAAGAGTTCTAGGAAAGACAGCAAAAATAAATAGATAATTTATATTTAGAAGCAGACAATATGGACCGCGAAGGGGGAGGGGCTGGTAGGATTATTGCCCCAGGTACCACTTTTTCCCTTTACCCATACTGATTTCTTGTATTTTCCAATCTTTAAGCCCCACCACTTTTTAGGGTGCTCCGCAGTCCCTGAATTAAATGACTTCACTAGTTTCAGGCACATCTTAGAGTGCAGTATTCAGCTATTCGTAAGACAGTTGTAAAATGGCTGTCAAATATTTGCTTAGGACTGGAAACCCTCAAAATGAGATAAATTGATTTAATAAATATATAGATCTATTAATATCTATTACCGGAATAATTATACAGTAATAAAGAATCACTCGATACATGCAACATCTTGGTTAGGAGAGTGAAAAAATGTACCCCCCCCCACCCTTTCAATATATCAATGGCCCCTCCTCGACCTCCTTCCTCACCTCCCACCCTTCCCAATCTATACCCACTTTCTATTGATTAGTTAACAAATAGAAAACAGAACTCAAGACTTCTCCCAAACTTTCCCGAGTGTTTATATCAGGGTATGTAAACACGGCAAAACGTTTTCTATTTGTTTTATAAAATATTGAAATTGCTGTGTTTACATAGCCTCATGTAAACACAGCTATCAGCCAATCAGAGCGCGCGTTATATCTGAACTATTTTATAATACCTTATAGTGTAAGTGCATTTACATTCTGGATCAGGGTTGTCACTTTCTATCTACTAAATCCTCAGTAACGCCTGCACATGTCATGTGCAACTGATACGTTCAGCATGCGACCAGGGCGACAAGTCACGATCGCGAGCACTGGTTGGGTTCCCTGTGGTGCATTTGTCATATGACAGGGCGCATGGACAGGGCGGAAGTTGACTTGAAGATGGTTGTTTCTCTAAAGAAGCTCTCGTTTGTAATTTCTTCGCTGAAATAGCAGTGAAGACTGCTGAGTTCACTTACCTAAATATGAAGTCAAGGTATTATGACTACAAAGTAAGTAACTGAGTCAATTGTGGTTTTCATTCACTTGATTTAACGACATGAAGTCAGCACGTTTACTGCACAAAATAAACTAAAAATAGGTCAAAATAAGCTTACTAGATATGAACTATACATGAAAGCAAAGAATGTTGCGCAATTTAATATTATTTAGCTTTAAATATAGAGTTAAGCACGCTATGATTGGTCGAGCGAGCAGTGATTATGAGACGATATTCACTGCTCGAGCAATTAATATCAGCTTTGCCAAAGTTAGCTAAGTTGCTATGCACATCAGTACACTAACGTCTCAATGGATGGATGCACGATCAACTTAGAACTAAAGTACTCTTTTGACACTTAAAATTATTTATGAAATTCCATAACATGAATATATTAAGTCAGGAGTAGTATAGTAGTAGTATAAATTGTTGGTGTATATTTAATATTTGCAGTTCTTGTAGCTTTGCTTTAAAGATGAATTAAAAGACGTATTTTTCTTTTCTTTAACTGCCTTTTCTTAGCCGTTCTCCCTCCTTCCTGGATTGTTTACTTTAAAGATATATGAAAAGAAGTATTTTTCAAGGTACGAACATTATTTAACAGATTTTTTGAAACCACTCTAACCACTGAAAGAAATAATAGCGCTTAAATATTGCTGACCCTCCCCCCAAAATACTAGAATTAATACTAGATCATGTCTGTGCATGAAATTAATTTAGTATTAATAGAGGATCTAGGTTTTATATATAATATACTATCAAATTATGACTGTGCATGAACTCAATTTATTATGAATATAGGATTTTAGATCTAATAATAATAATAATAATAATAATAATAATAATAATAATAATATTAAAAATAATAATTTCATTCTTAAGCGCATTACACAAAATCTCAATGCTCTTACAATATATACCAAAAAAAATAATAGTAAAAAAGAAAAAAAAATATATATATATATATATAATATATGTTGATAATGTATAATATAAATAGCCAATAAGCTAGCTAAATAATAAAATAATAAATAATACCGTAATGGAATATATGTGACTGGTTGATCTAGTACTTATACATGAATTAATGATTAGATTATACAAGGTATATATTTCTATTTATTAATTTTTATTTTTCACATAACTTATAATATTTTGTATATTTGTAAAATCAAGATTTTTAGGTTAGCTCTCAACTCAACCTACAATTTGATTATTCAATAAACTATACTATACATTGTTCGGTATTCTGTTGATCTTAGCTTTTATTTACTATTTCACAATTGTTATAAAATAACGAACAGAATTTAGTTTAATTATCGATTCTACTCAGTACTTGACATAGAAAAAATCCTTTCCAGGTCTTTCGAAAAAGGTTTTCCAAAGAACCAATGCTCATTTACTCTGATTCTTACGTGATTCTATGTTTTATTAGCCAATCTTGTGCTGAGGAAAAGCTAATTCAGCAAATCTTCTTCTTTTAAAAATTCTTTTTTGACGATGATTCCTACGAGTTTCCCAGTAAAAAGAGCAGCAAATCATTTTCGATAAGCTTAGTTGCCAAAAAAAGATGACGTTTGAATCTTTTTTCACTGTTTTTTTTGCTGTTGTATTTTCAACATACTTTAACAGTTACTTTAGGTAAGATAATTCTGACAATTTCACGTGTTCAGCTGGCCTTTTAAAATATTGTTTTACAGGCTTTTTACAACGGAGCTAAATCCAAGAAATCTTTAGGTTGATTTTGGAGGTGGTTTCGAAATACGAGAAACAAAATCGTGCAACTTGTCGGATAACATTGTTGGGTTGCAAGTTGCACGATTTTGTTGCTATAATATTATGGTAAAACTTCAAAAACTCTCAAATAAGTAATGAAAACGAGATGCGCAAAACGGATGTGCAGTAGCAAGGCGGGGTCCGGAACTATCTAAATGCGACGGTAACGACCTCTTGCTAATGCAAGTCGGAAACAAATTCCCATAAAATAAATCTATAAATGTTATTTTCAATAAAACAACTGTTATAAATCTTGCTTTATGATTGGTTGATATGGTGCGTGCATTATTTAGGGCTAGAGACTGATGAGTGTTTTGTTTACAAATACACGCACGCGCTGACTGTACAATGAACGAGAAATGTTTAATACTGCTCGAGGCGGAGCCGATGATGATTTTACTGAAATGCTTTGAATTAATAGTTCTTTAAATGAATTGTGCGCAGAAATGCTAATAGTAAACTTGATTTTTTGTGACATTTTTATTATTATTATTATTTTTCGTTTCAGCAGTAAGTTGAGACGTCGATTGTCCAAAAGTCTAAATGGCAGTAAATATCTTTCTTGATGGTGCCTCAGGGGTTGGAAAATCCGTGTTGGTGAATCGCTTGACTACTGGGAATTATGAGTGTGTACCTGCAACCATTTGGGTGGACACCTATGATCACAGTGTGATAATCAACGATGAAAGACACAAGGCAATAATATGGGATGCTAAAGCCATGGAAGAAAAGTATTTTTCAACTACCATGGATTTTTATCGACGTGCAGATGTCTTCGTTGAGCTTTTTGCCATTGATAACCTACGTTCTCTAAAACAAGCTGTTCTCGTTAGGATTCCTCTTATTCGAAAACAATGTCCAAAAGTACCAATCCTGCTTGTTGGAGCTAAAGCTGACCTCAGAGGGAGAAAAAATAAGCATCTTTTCCCTCTTGAACTGGGTCCTATCGTTGCACGAAGTTGTGGGGCCGTAAAGTATATGGAATGCTCCTCCAAAGCAAACATTAATGTGCGCGAAGTATTTGACGAGGCTGTCCATACCTCTTTGAGAAAGTCCAATCTTGAATTTATTGACGAACATTTCTGTGCTGTAATGAATAGGATATCTGACATAGAAGGCGAATGGGCCGACCTCTGGGATTTAGACCTAAGTCCATTGAATTTGCTTCCTGTAATTAACCCATATCTTCTGCACGATTTTGTCCTAGTAGAAGATGTAACTGTTCCTATCTTAACAGAAATGAAGAAAGAAGTTTTCATATATCGTGTTTTGGAGTTTAACAGACTTCAACTTTCACACGGACTATTTGGTACAGTTTATAACGCCTGTGAAAGTTCACCGGCTCCTACTTGTACTCTGTGGTATGTTCATACATGTAACAAGAACCCGACCAAGATCGTTCAGTGCCGATTATTTAGTGCAAGTGAATTTCACGAAAACGTGGTTTGCTCGAGATGCCCAGCAAATCTCCGCTTCTTTGCCAAGGACTGCGAATCTGTTGCCAGTTTTGTGCTTAGAACCAGGAAACAAATGAAGGTTAGAAGCTTAATCGTTGTTAACTGCTCTGGAATACTGGATTTTTCATTCTTGTCCAAGCTAATTGGCCTAGAGTACTTGATCATTGTTAACACTGATGTCGACCTGGCTAGTTTAACCTTCCCTCCACATCTCCATGAAACCATGAAACATTTAGTATTGAATAACTGTGGAATAACAAAAGCTACAGATGTCCCTTATCAAATAGGAAAACTTGTGAATCTACAAATTTTGAACCTTGCAAACAACAATTTCAAGAAGATTCCCACAATGCTGGGTTCTCTCGACCAGCTACACGCCCTACTGATTGATCAGGATAATGTGTACTTTCCTCCACCTGAAGTGTTACACAGATCAACTAAAGACGTCATTAACTACCTTGGAGCATTTCAAGAATATCCAGTTGCGAATACAGAATCAAAGTTGATTGTGGTAGGACAGGAAGGGGTTGGTAAGAGCACTCTTGTCAAAGCAATGAAACGTAGTTGGTGGCTTACCAAGAATGAGCCTCCTGAAAAAACCGATGGTGTTGACATCTCTGTTCTGCCTTTGAAAGATCATATCAAGTGCAAGGTGTTTGACTTGGCTGGAGATGTGGAATATCTCAATACACATTCTCTTTTTCTTTCTTCCAACACTCTCTATTTGGTTGTTTATGACCTAAGTCAAGTCATTGTCAACAAAGATGCACGATCTGCAGATCATTTATGTCGACTTGAGCTGTGGCTGGAAACAATTGCATCTCAAGAGCCGAAGTCAAACGTCATCCTTGTAGGCACCCATGCCGATCATTCTTTGGTGAACACAGAAATCATCATGAAGAACCGAAATCTTTTGGCAGAGGTTTTAATCAAGTATTGTTCGTCGCACAGAGCCTTTTGCAAAAATGATCCATGTGAAGAATGCTTCATTTGTAAGCGAGAAAAATGTCCCGAAAATCTCGAATGTTTAAAGCGTTTAATGGAGGATACATCAAGTGGAGAACATTCAAATACTCTCAACACCACCTCCAGCCAAATTCCCCATATTCTTGGCTACTATGAGGTCAGTAGCATTAAAAAATATCCCGCGAGTTCACTGAGATTCCATAACATCAATGTTAAAGGGCTTAACCGTTTGACAGCTTCTTCGATTTCCAATATGATAAAAGCCACAGGAACCGACAAAATTCCTAAACGATGGCTTTTGTTTCGCGAAAGCATCACACAAAAGCTGTCGTCTGATGAAGATCTGAAACAACAACCCTTGATGCCCTTGTCCCTAGTCCATGATACTGCGTTAGAGCTCGAAATCGTTGTAAAGAAAAATTTGCTCGCAATGCTGAGGTTTTTCCATTCCCAAGGCACGTATCTCTGGTACGAGGATATTCCTGCATTACAAGACACCGTCATACTTGATCCACAGTGGTTATCAGATCAGCTACTTACGCTTATCTCCCATCGTCCATCTGTTAGCTCTATTTGCGATGGAGTTCTTCATCTATCAGAACTCTCTAAAGTATGGCCCCAAATGTCTGACGACAATCGACGAAACCTTTTGGCTCTTTTCCGAAGTATGGGCTTGTGTTTCAGCATCTCCGGCACAGAAGACTTATTTCCTTGCAACTTGCGTGTTGGTTGGCCCGATGGAGAGATATGGCCTCCAGTGCCAGATGTAGGAGAAAATCAGACTTCTCTTCTTTTTAAATTTAGCTTTGTACCTCCATCATTCTTTTCTGATCTCATAGTTGAAGTCAGTAGGAAGAGTGAAACCTTTGCTAGAAAGGTGAAGCCCTTGTACTATCGTTTTCATATCGTCTACATCAGAAAAGACCAGAGACTGAGTACATCTTTGGACGATATTGACGCTGGTGCGAAATACGATGCTACTGAAGAAAATGATGGCTTCCTCCCTACACAAGATCCCTTTGTGTTACATACAGTTCACTATGAGCTCATGCCTTATAACAACTCGTTAACTGTTGCTGTCAGAGGCCCTGATCCACTATCTATCATACCTGACATAAGATCCACGATAAAAACTGTCCAAAGTCACCGCTATCCAGGAATCACTTACGAGGAAAGTACGTTGTGTCCTGTATGTGTAATGAAGAGAGTTAAGTTTCCAGCTTCATTTAAAGACGATATTCCTCATGACCGTGTTTGTTCACAAGGCCACAAACTCGGCAACAAGCAAAATATTTTCGATGGTAAATACAGTTCGGCCGAGATTGTTTCCTTGGCGATTGCACAAATAGGCCGAGTTGTTGGTAAAACTCTGAAGGATCATGATTGTCCTAAGCTGTTTGTAGTTCTTCCTATTAATCTTGAAGGCTTATCGTTGAAGGATCGTTTCGTTTACTCGTACATCAGAGATGGGTATGCAGTTCACCTGCTCTGCGAGTGTCCAGGCCAATGGCACTTTGTGGATTCTCCTGGGTTTCGTGTTGGTAAACCCAAAGAGTTCTTTGAGAAGTACGGCGATCGTGTTTGCAAAGCTCTGCGGTTTATCTCAACCCTTTCTATGCCTATTAAAACTTTCGCATCACTTGATCCTCACTGCAAGATAGGAGCTGCTGTTGGTGCTGGTGCCGAGTCTGTCTCCAAGGACCTCAAAGCCCTTCTCGACAACTATCTAGACAAGTACCCACACTTGAAGGCTACCCTTGGCTCATCTGAGGATGACATCAAGGATTTGGAATCACCTTCTGATCTTCAGCGCAGTGAGTTATCCCGATTTTTGGAGGTTGAAGCAAAAGGGCGTAACTTTGGTCCTCTCGTTTGTACTTATGTAGACAAGCGGGACGAATGGCTGTGGTTGTGTGAAGAACATAATAAGAGGTTTCAAATCATTCGACGCTAAACCAAAAAAAACAAAAAACATGAAAGATAATACAATACATCCTACAACACCAATAAACCTGATCAAGAATACAATACATCCTACAACACAAAGAGACCTGACCAAGAATACAGTACATCCTACAACACAAAGAGACCTGACCAAGAATACAATACATCCTGCAACACCAATAAACCTGACCAAGAATACAATACATCCTGCAACACCAATAAACCTGACCAAGAATACAATACATCCTGCAACACCAAGGAACCTGACCAAGAATCGGTACATTCTGCAACACCAAGAAACCTGACCAAAAATACAATAAATCGTGCAACACCAAGAAACCTGAACAAGAATACAATACATCCTGCAATACCAAGAAACCTGACCAAGAATACAATACATCCTGCAACACCAAGAAACCTGAACAAGAATACAATACATATTGCAACACCAAGAAACCTGAACAAGAATACAATACATCCTGCAATACCAAGAAACCTGACCAAGAATACAACACATCCTGCAACACCAAGAAACCTGAACAAGAATACAATACATCCTGCAACACCAAGAAATCTGACCAAGAATACAATACATCCTGCAACACCAAGAAACCTGACCAAGAATACAATACATCTTGCATCACCAAGAAACCTGACCAAGAATACAATACATCTTGCAACACCAAGAAACCTGACCAAGAATACAATACATCTTGCAACACCAAGAAACCTGACCAAGAATACAATGCATCCTGCAACACCAAGAAACCTGAACAAGAATACAATACATCCTGCAACACCAAGGAACCTGACCAAGAATCGGTACATTCTGCAACACCAAGAAACCTGACCAGGAATACAATAAATCGTGCAACACCAATAAACCTGAACAAGAATACAATACATCCTGCAATACCAAGAAACCTGACCACGAATACAATACATCCTGCAACACCAAGAAACCTGAACAAGAATACAATACATATTGCAACACCAAGAAACCTGAACAAGAATACAATACATCCTGCAATACCAAGAAACCTGACCAAGAATACAATACATATTGCAACACCAAGAAACCTGACCAAGAATACAATGCATCCTGCAATACCAAGAAACCTGAACAAGAATACAATACATATTGCAACACCAAGAAACCTGACCAAGAATACAATGCATCCTGCAACACCAAGAAACCTAATCAAGGATATAATACATCCTCCAACACCAAGAAACCTGACCAAGAATACAATACATCCTGCAAACCGAGAAACCTGACCAAGAGTACAGTACATCCTGTAACACCAAGAAACCTGAACAAGAATACAATGCATCCTGCAACACCAAGAAACCTGACCAAGAATACAATACATCCTGCAACACCAAGGAACCTGACCAAGAATCGGTACATTCTGCAACACCAAGAAACCTAATCAAGGATATAATACATCCTCCAACACCAAGAAACCTGACCAAGAATACAATACATCCTGCAAACCGAGAAACCTGACCAAGAGTACAGTACATCCTGTAACACCAAGAAACCTGAACAAGAATACAATGCATCCTGCAACACCAAGAAACCTGACCAAGAATACAATACATCCTGCAACACCAAGGAACCTGACCAAGAATCGGTACATTCTGCAACACCAAGAAACCTGACCAGGAATACAATAAATCGTGCAACACCAATAAACCTGAACAAGAATACAATACATCCTGCAATACCAAGAAACCTGACCACGAATACAATACATCCTGCAACACCAAGAAACCTGAACAAGAATACAATACATATTGCAACACCAAGAAACCTGAACAAGAATACAATACATCCTGCAATACCAAGAAACCTGACCAAGAATACAATACATCCTGCAACACCAAGAAACCTGAACAAGAATACAATACATATTGCAACACCAAGAAATCTGACCAAGAATACAATACATCCTGCAACACCAAGAAACCTGACCAAGAATACAATACATCTTGCATCACTAAGAAACCTGACCAAGAATACAATACATCTTGCAACACCAAGAAACCTGACCAAGAATACAATACATCTTGCAACACCAAGAAACCTGACCAAGAATACAATGCATCCTGCAACACCAAGAAACCTGAACAAGAATACAATACATCCTGCAACACCAAGAAACCTAATCAAGGATATAATACATCCTCCAACACCAAGAAACCTGACAAGGAATACAATACATCCTGCAAACCGAGAAACCTGACCAAGAATACAATACATCCTGCAACACCAAGAAACCTGACCAAGAATACAGTACATCCTGCAACACCAAGAAACCTGACCAAGAATACAATGCATCCTGCAACACCAAGAAACCTGACCAAGAATACAATGCATCCTGCAACACCAAGAAACCTGACCAAGAATACAATACATCCTCCAACACTAAGAAACCTGACCAAGAATACAATACATCCTGTAACACCAAGAAACCTGAACAAGAATACAATACATCCTGCAACACCAAGAAACCTGACCAAGAATACAATACATCCTGCAACACCAAGAAACCTGACCAAGAATACAATACATCCTGCAACACCAAGAAACCTGACCAAGAATACAATACATCCTCCAACACTAAGAAACCTGACCAAGAATACAATACATCCTGTAACACCAAGAAACCTGAACAAGAATACAATACATCCTGTAACACCAAGAAACCTGACCAAGAATACAGTACATCCTGTAACACCAAGAAACCTGACCAAGAATACAATACATCTTGCAACACCAAGAAACCTGAACAAGAATACAATACATCCTGCAACACCGAGAAACCTGACCAAGAATACAGTACATCCTGTAACACCAAGAAACCTGAACAAGAATACAATGCATCCTGCAACACCAAGAAACCTGACTTAGAATACAATACATCCTGCAACACCGAGAAACCTGACCAAGAATACAGTACATCCTGTAACACCAAGAAACCTGAACAAGAATACAATGCATCCTGCAACACCAAGAAACCTGACTTAGAATACAATACATCCTGCGCCTGCTATATGAAGGTCTAGAAGCATAACAGAATGATATTACCAGAAAGGAAAAGGAACATTTGTGTGGTGCTTTTACCACTTTTACTTAAACAGCTGTGCTAAATGTTCTAGAGCATTTTACGTAGTCTTAACTTACATAGAGTTTTTCAGGCAGGATGGCTGTTTGTGGGAGTTATTTTTTAAGAATGTTCTAGATACAATGTGTACACCTAATTGCAAGAACGTTGTCATATAAAGATAACAAAATAAATAATAGGAATTAATTATTTTTGTTATTATATTTTATTTTGATATATGACAACGTTCTTGTAGTTAGGTATAACTATACAAAATTACGTATACAAAATTACGTAATCGAGTTGGTGAGAGAGTACATAAGAAGGTCCGCATAAGTACTCGTCTGTGCTGGTCAGTGCTTGTGGACCAGTATGCTGGTTAGTTAGTTAGTTAAGTTACAGTGCGAATCGAAAAACCGTGGGCAACCAGAAATATTTCAGAAATCGTTTATTGTTCGTTGAACAATCTGAAACGACTTTCTAACTCCAAGAAGTTTATCTGACTAAAAATCAGTCGAACTTCTCGCAGTTAGAAAATTGCTTCAGATTGCTCAACGAACGATAACACGATTTCTGAAATATTTCCGGTGCCTACGGTTTTTCGATTCGCACTGTAATTAAAGCCATCAAGTTGGCAAGTAACAAGTCGTAAAGAAGACTAAAGTAGCTAGTAACTGGTAAAGATAGCTAGCCTGATCTTGTACCTGCAAGTACATAGTGTTTTGACTGTTTACCTGTGGTTGTTGGAGCTAGACTACGATATTGAACAATGTCAATCAATATTCCGATTACTTTCAGTTTATTTTTAGCGTTATTTTGCGTTAAAGTTTCAAGGATTTTTAAAACAGGTTAAAATCTGTTGATGCGCATTCTTAGTGAAGTGGTGTCAAGAAAGCATTGAAGGAAGGCGCGCATTTAGTGAAAACGCAAACGATTATTGCGTTGTAATAATCTTACAAAAGTATACTTAATGTACAAACTGAGCTGACTCAACCATAGCAGGGTCGTATCCACCAGTACGGTTGGTCCACTTTTTACCGTCAGAACCATTTCCTCTCCTAATATTTGAGAACCTAGATTCTCGGGGGGAGGGGGGGAGAAAAGAAAACCGGGCCAATTTTAAAAAAAACCCCGGACCACTGTCCAAATTGTGGCTACGGCCGTGCATGGGTGATGTATCTTTTGTTAGTTAGGAAACCAAGGCGCTAGTAGACCTAGAAAGGATTGGCGAAGGACAGCGTACACAGATACACAAATTAAAAATACACAAATATAATCAGTTGCTGATACACAGTGCTTTATATGTTTCGATGTGACAATTTATAGCCTATACTCATTTCAATAAAGTTATTCACCTGTAAAGCTACAAAGCTGAGATCGACAAGAATTATAGGTATATTCAATTGACATGATTCCGCCATTGATAGCATTTAGGTTTTAGATGTTAGTTACGGTTTCACCTCCGGATCTGTCATTGAGCATCCTCAAGCTACTGTTTGATATGAATTTTTTCCCATGAACCTAAGCCGGTCTCAGCTTTGCAGGCTTTTGGTGACTAACTTTATTGAAATACCGTGGATATATTCAATTCTTTTATAGTAATAGTTTTCCATTTAGATAGTAGTAGTCTCCCATTTTTTACCCTAGTTCCAGAGGCGCTTTTATCGTCCTACAGGACATTCCAGGTGCACCACCTGAGGACATTCCAAGACCAAAGGCAATCTTGTGACAATATTTTTACGTGTTTGTTTTGCAAAGCGGGGAAAACCGGTTTTGACACCTGAGATAGCTTGGCGCCTAGCATGGAAGTGAGATTTCCAACGGATTCCACCAGAGGCGCTTCTCTCTCGCCTTCGACTCGTCTCACGCCACGGTTCGCCTTATATAAAAGCGCCTCTGGAACCAGGGTACCCATTTTTATATTATAAATATCGATGCTTTCTTTATTATTTTATTATTATTTGTAATCCATTTTTATTTCTATCGCTTAGTTGCAAACTGTTAAATAAAAATTAACCACTAAAAGAAACTTGTTATGATTAAAGTATAATAAGTATATGCCGCCAAAAGTGTTTCCCTTCGATATTGCAGAGGGAAAACAATCAAAATAAGGAAACAAATGAAGCAAAAATCGGCGTCTTACTGAGAAAAATATTCGACTGCATGAGTTATATAAAAAATAACGTTCCGTTATACAGCCATCCTCAGACACGCGCGCACTGTTGCGATTTTTTCTTTCGCGACAAAGTAGGGTTTAGGTGACGTCATGCAATCAGCGTTTCCATGACATTCCATACGCACATGCTTTTCAAGCTTTGTGTTTTCCGGAAACATTTTGATTGACGTCCACCAAAAACCAACTATAGTCCTACTAGGAAGACTCTCGTCACAGTCAGTAGTCAATAAATAGTCAGAATTTCTGTCAGCTTTATCGAGACGATTCAACTCTAACCCAAACTCAATTCTATACTCGCTTTAAATTACTAAGTAAACTGGAAAGTTTTCCAGTTAGGTTCTATTGTTCTGTCTGTCGAAAACTGTTTTTTAGTAAGCAACAACAAGCGACAGTAGGTACAGTACGTAGAAATGAGTGAAAAAATGGAAAAGTAAAGAAGAGCTAGAGAAATTATTATTAGGAAATTAAGACATTAAGTAAATAAATAGCTACTTAAGTTAGAAAAAGAGGGGAAAATATATGTTTATAAAGTATATGAAGATTCACATTAACTGGTCTCTTAGATTATAATTTTTAACTTTTTTTTTTTTTTTTTTTTTGGAAATGGCTGATTACAAGGCTGATTATATTATAGTCCAAAATTTCTTTCCACGACTGATTTTTTTGCTATGAAAGAAACAGTTTTCCCCCAGTATTTGCTTTAACTTTTAGCTGGTGAAGATTTTGTTTTGATACATATCTATTGTTATAATTATAGGAAAGTACATTTTTTGGATGTTGAAAAAAAAAATCAAATAGGTATCACTTGCCCATTTTTTCCCTGCCATCCACGCTTCGGTAAGTCGTACCAGTGAAGACAAGAACCATGGTGTATATATATTTGGGCAGAACAAAACATTCAGTTATTCTTAAAGTACTATCTGCGCATGCGTATGTCGTTATGCTTAGGTTTCTGTCGCTAGTGTGAACCAGGCTTAATTTGCTTTCATATGCGTTTCACGTCTGAACATTGCTTGCGTTTGCATTTGCAATGCTAATATGAGCCAGGCTTTATGCATCAAAAATGCTAATAGACCATTTTCGATATCTTGCCCGAAAATGCCTCTTATTCATGTTTGCACCTGCGTTTTTTTTTTTTTGAAAGCGCTCACACATCTCGAAAATGGTCTATTGGGCTTCCTGTGGCTAAGCCGAAATAAAACATGTTGCTGGGATACCTGTGTTAATCAGCACGGGCCGCAAAGCATTAAGGGAGATATTCAATATGGCGGCTCTACCACAGAAAAAGTATTATCGACAAAGAGCGCACTCTAACCCGATGGCAGACCATGCTTTTAACTAGTAAGTAATGTTTTTTACAACTTAAGGTCACCAGATATTATATCCTAAGATTTCAGGTTCTTTTACACTGAAATGATGCCCTGGGAAGTATACTGAGACAAGCACATACACTTCACGTGCGCAGGGTTACGATAGAGGGTCCTGAAGGGGTAAAATGGGAGCTGGGATTCACCTTTTTCGGGCTGGAAAAATTGGATTTCATGCACTGGGACAGGGATTTAGCCATTACTGGGATTGGAATTGAGCAAAATCTCTAACTCTAACTCTGTAACTCGGACTGAGATTTTGCATGACTGGGACTGGGATTTTGCACAAATATTTTGGGCTGGGAAATGGGATTAGCATCCTGATAGGCTCCCGGGATAAGCTTTATATTCTCTTACATGTAGTCTGTCTATTATTGATTTACCATGCTTGTTAAATGTCATGATTACTCATACTTATTAATGCCATATTGTTTGAGAATGTCCAGTATGCACTAATCAGTGGCGGATCCAGGGTTTTTCAAAACGGGGTCCAGATCGGGGAATAGATTGCTATGACGTCATATTGACGTCATATGATGTGAAAGTAAAAAAAAAAAAAATGGTGTTGAAAAAAAAAAAAACGGGTGCAGCGGACCCCGTCGCACTACCCCTAGATCCGCCACTGCTAATGACATGGACTATATACTTAGGGTGCAACTTATCACATGATTCCACAACCCTGAGATATAAATGGAATATTTTTTAGACAAATGTACTGATTATGTACTTATTGACTGAGTAGGAGGGCTGGATTGGAAAATATTTGGCTTGAGGTCATGCCGTATGGACCAAGCACAGCAGGATATTTCCCTACCCGGTCTATATGAGCAATTTATAATTTAACCAGTTTTTGTTATAAAAACAACTGGAAAAATTCTTCTAAATAAAATTGATAAATAGAGCATGCGACTTCCAAGCAGGGCAGAACAGGTTTTTTCCAGCCTGTCTTGTGCATTTATGTCTATTAATGCCCTGTATATTGTGATTAATAGTCCAGTATGCCCTGATGATATGGACTGTTCGTCACATTAGCCATACCTATCATTTATCTTGTGCATTTATGTCTATTAATGCCCTGTATATTGTGATTAATAGTCCAGTATGCCCTGATGATATGGACTGTTCGTCACATTAGCCATACCTATCATTTATCTTGTGCATTTATGTCTATTAATGCCCTGTATATTGTGATTAATAGTCCAGTATGCCCTGATGATATGGACTGTTCTATTAATTACTGTCATGAAATTTGGAGACAATTTTTGTGTACAAATAACAATGATTTTTCTTTCTTTTGTAGTTCAACTATCTCCATTTTTCCCTAAAACATTAATGCTTGGAATGGAAATTAGAGTTAAGGTATTCAAGACAATTAGTTAAGCTCTACAGTTATTTGTTGATAAAATAGTTTGCTTGTTAAGGAGACCCAATATCCTTTCAAATAATTATGAAATCCCGATATGAAATATCTATTTATTTATTTATATGAGATTTGCCCGCAGGCAGGTTCAATACAATAGGACACGAGGTCCCCTTGGAGGTGCATTGCACCAATTCCCAACCCCTTAAAACTCCCATTCCTTTCCTGCAATCAACTCATTAAGAAATCATTAGTAAAGGCCAGACACTGAGGGTGGTCACTGCCAGGGTTTCTTTACATCCTCAGTAGTTCTTTTACGTCCCTCCGATATCATATCAGTCGTTTCTCCCTTGAGTTCATGGAATTAGTCTATTATTTCAATAGATAAAATTTGAGTTTTTGTTTATAATACTCTGTGCACGGGCATATGATGACAAATTTTGTTTTGGTGGATTGTAATTTAAATTGCCAACCAGAAATCTATTGGACAATCCAACAAAGCAAAGTGAAAACCAATTGTTAAAATGGTGGGCACATTAACATCACAATGGCAATGTTTGTAAACATTGTGTCCACCTATACACCTTTACCTTGGGCATAATGTTTTCCCATTTTAGATTCTTTGTTTGAGTTGTATCCATATATTTATGTGTCTTCACATGTGCAACCGTTTACTAAAGAAATGATACTCTAGGGAATGACAAGTGGTTGGAAATGGGAGAGCTCTTTAGCTTGGGCATTTGTAGTGCCCATTTCAGACCAAGTATCATTCTCTTGAGAATAAGATTCTTTGTTTGAGTTGCATCCATATTCATGTGTCTTCTCATGCGCAACCGTTAAACAAAGAAATGTTATTCTAGGGAATAACACATGGTCTGAAATGGGGAAACATCATGCCCAAGGTAAAGAGGTCTGTTATAATCAGATAACCATGTTTGCATATTTTCCCTCAGGTCAGTGACTACGTCAATGACAGAGTATTAGCTCTCAGAGAAAGTCACCCAGGACAGTAGCAGAATATCAGTGTTATAAGGACAAATGTGTAACAAGTAACTTGTTGATGCACATGCATGTAGGTCCAACTAAAGAGGTAAAAGTTTTGAAGTCCCCATATGCATAGTCTTTATTCCTAGTCTGCCGCAGCAATGCATTCTGGGATTGTTAACTCAATCAAATAACATCAAACACAAGACGTCATGGTTTGTTTGTCTTTTGTTTGGTGTTATTTGATTGAATGCATTCTGCGGGAGACTACTAATATAGTCGACCTTTATATCTGACATGTTAACTTTAGAGCGCTTTTCAAGTTTCTGCGAGCCAGAATACTCCAGACACGGAAAATGGTCTTGTGTCTTTGCTGCCGGCCGTCCATCAGTGGTCTGAGTTAGCCTAACCTAAAATTAACGCTAAATTTCTGAGCGACGGAAGTCAAACATCCCGTACGTCTCGGAGTTTTCAAGGACGCAGAAACATGAAAGACTTTCTAAGCGTTACTAACTGTCACATCAAACTACACACATATGTAAACCCTGTGCTTTTAGATTTTCGGCACATTTTCTATACTTAACTATAATTGTATGCAACATCCTGATAGGTCGGCTAGACCTATAGAGTAAAAATGAATTAACAGTGACGCCCCTTTCAATACCAATGGTTCCACCTCTACCCCCAATCTCTCTCTACCGTATATTGTCGTCACTTCACAATTATGAGGATACCCTGTCATGTGTAACTGGCGTATCCCATGCGTTTCGACCCTAGTGACTCGTTCTCCGATCCAGTGTTGGGTTCCCCGTGGTGTGTTTGACGTAAGACGCGGTGGCAGGCCGAAAGTTAGTGAAGCGTTTGGTGACGACAATAAATATGCATAGGAGGCTAGACGGAAGTTTACTCCAAGATGGCTTTATCTATCTAAAGAAAGTCTCATTTCTTCGCTCAAACTGAAGCCAAGACTGATGAGTTTACTTAACTGAATATGAAATCAAGGTATTATCACTACAAAGTAAGTAACTGTCCCAATTGTGGTTTTCATTTACTTGATGTCAAGACTTTTACAACACAAATTAAGATCATTAAAAAGTACCAGACGAACGTTGAATGTTCGTGATTACATCGAATTCAATCTTCGATTGGAATCGGATTGGCTTAATCAATCGGACACAATCGAATTCACAACGAAATAGTGCCAATCGAAAGTTCGATTGTAACCGAACATCAAAGTTTCGATTGCCATTGATTGCTGAGCAGTTCGTTGCTCTTGAGTCTTAAAAGGATCCGCTTCGATTGTTTTCGATTGGTAGTTCGGTAGTTCGATTTCCTAATCGTTCGGAATTCGAGTTTACAGTGTTTACTGACTTCGATTTTGTTCGATTTCCCAAACAATCGAACTCTCTCCTATCATTCGATTGCATTCAATTCCCGAATGTTCGATTACTGCAATTCTCAATATTCTGCGAACTCGGTAGTTGCGAGTTTCTCGTTGGAATTTGGTTTTTCACTGCCGCCAGTCAAAAATATGAAAGGTACCGACTGATTAGTTTTGATTGACGGCAGCGAAAAACCAGTTTCACAACAAGCCGTTGAAATGTCCGAGTTCGCAGAGAATCGCAGTATATACGCCTGTGGAAAGTAATAACATGTACTAATCAATTAGTACTTTTAAGTACCATTAAAATAGTACGATTCAAACTATAGAAAACAATGGATTTTGCTCTAGTTAGTAATATTTAGCTTTAGTACTTTTTCACAGCTTTACTGTTTTCCTCTACCTGTAGTTCAACTTACCAAGCAGTCGCTGCATATCATAGATATTTAGTATATTATCATTTCTTGCTTCCAGGATGTAATACCAGAGGTCAATCAATCTTCAGATGATGATGAGATTACGGAATGCCGGTAAGATCATCCCTCGTGAGGCTTGTATCACTCTTTATCCCACACCATAGAAAATACAGCCAATCAGAAAGCAGGAAAGCCGTTGTATGATTCGTCGGTATTTCACTCTTCCTTCCCATCATGCAGTGCGCGTTGGATCTACGCATTTGTATTTTCTATGGTGTGGGATAAAATGGTTATATGCAATGGTTTCTCGTGGCATACCGTGGATATCCCACTCGTCACTTGTATTTTCTTTGTATAAACACTCGCGTATACTAGAAAATACAAGTGACTCGTGTGATATTCCACGGTATGCCACTCGAAACCATCGTATAACTGGTACGTATATTAGTAAAATCAAGATTTTTAGGTTAGCTCTCAACTCAACCTACAATTTGATTATTCAATAAACTATACTATACATTGTTCGGTATTCTGTTGACCTTAGCTTTTATTTACTATTTCACAATTGTTATAAAATAACGAACAGAATTTAGTTTAATTATCGATTCTACTTAAGATAGAAAAAATTCTTTCCAGGTCTTTCGAAAAAGGTTTCTCAAAGAACCAATGCTCATTTACTCTGATTCTTACATGATTCTATGTTTTATTAGCCAATCTTGTGCTGAAAAATTCGTTGATTGTCCTTGGAAAGCTAATTCAGCAAATCTTCTTCTTTTAAAAATTCTTTTTTGACGATGATTCCTACGAGTTTCCCAGTAAAAAGATCAGCAAACCATTTTCGATAAGCTTAGTCGCCAAAAAAAGGATGACGTTTGAATCTTTTTTCACTGTTTTTTTGCTGTTGTATTTTCAACATACTTTAGCAGTTACTCTAGATAAGATAATTTTGACAATTTCACGTGTTCAGCTGGCCTTTTAAAATATTTTTTTACAGGATTTTTACAACGGAGCTAAATCCAAGAAATCTATAGGTTGATTGTGGAGGTGGTTTCGAAATACGAGAAACAAAATCGTGCAACTTGTCGGATAACATTGTTGCGTTGCAAGTTGCACGATTTTGTTGCTATAATACTATGGTAAAACTTCAAAAACTCTCAAATAAGTAATGAAAACGAGATGCGCAAAACGGATGTGCAGTAGCAAGGCGGGGTCCGGAACTACCTAAATGCGACAGTAACGACCTCTTGCTAATGCAAGTCGGAAACAAATTCCCATAAGATAAATCTATAAATGTTATTTTCAATAAAACAACTGTTATAAATCTTGCTTTATGATTGGTTGATATGGTGCGTGCATTATTTGAGACTGATGAGTGTTTTGTTTACAAATACACGCACGCGCTGACTTTACAATGAACGAAAAATGTTTAATACTGCTCGAGGCGGAGCCGATGATGATTTTACTGAAATGCTTTGAATTAATAGTTCTTTAAATGAATTGTGCGCAGAAATGCTAATAGTAAACTTGATTTTTTGTGACATTTTTATTATTATTATTATTTTTCGTTTCAGCAGTAAGTTGAGACGTCGATTGTCCAAAAGTCTAAATGGCAGTAAATGTCGTTCTTGATGGTGCCTCAGGGGTTGGAAAATCCGTGTTGGTGTATCACTTGATTACTGGGGATTATATTGTTGTACACCCAACCACTGGGGTCGACCCCTACTATCACATTGTGATAATCAACGGTAAAAGACACAAGGCAAGAATATGGGATACAGCCGGTCGTGATCAAGAAAAGTATTTTTCAATTATCATTAATTATCATAGACGTGCAGATGTCTTCGTTGAGTTTTTTGCCATTGATAACCTATGTTCTCTAAAAGAAGCTGTTCTCGTTAGGATTCCTCATATTCGAAAAGAATATCCAAAAGTACCAATCCTGCTTGTTGGAGCTAAAGCTGACCTTAGAGGGGCAAAAGACGAGCATCTTTTCCCTCTTGAACTGGGTCCTTTCGTTGCACGAAGTTGTGGGGCCGTAAAGTATATGGAATGCTCCTCCAAAGCAAACTTTAATGTGCGCGAGGTATTTGACGAGGCTGTCCATACTTCTTTGAGTAAGTCAAATCTTGAATTTATTGACGAACATTTGTATGTTGTGATGAATATGATACTTGCTATAGAAGGCGAATGGGCTGACCTCTGGAATTTTGTTCCAAATCCAATACGGTTGTTTCCTGTTACTACCCCATATTTTCAGCAAGATCTTAATCTAGTAGAACAGATAATCCCATCAGAAATCAAGAAAGATTCGCGTAAAGAAGCGGTCATATATTGTGTTTTGGAGTTTGACAAACTTCAACTTTCATACAGATTACTTTGTACGGTTTCTAATGCCTGTGAAAGTTCACCGGCTCCTACTTGTACTCTGTGGTGTGTTCATACATGTTGCAAGAACCCAACCCAGATCTTTCAGTGCCGATTATTTAGTGCTGGTGAATTTCACGAAAACGTGGTTTGTTCGAGATGCCCAGCAAATCTCCGCTTCTTTGTCAACGACTGCAAATCTGTTGCCAGTTTTCTTGTTAGTACTACAGGTCAAATGAAAGTTAGAAGCTTAATCATTGTTGACTGCTATGGAATGCTGGATTTCTCACTCTTGTCAAAGCTTACTGGCCTAGAGTACTTGATCATTGTTAACACTGAAGTTGACCTGGCTAGTTTAACCTTTCCTCCACATCTCCATGAAACCATGAAACATTTAGTATTAAATAACTGTGGAATAACACAAGCTACAGATGTCCCTTCAGAGATAGGAAAACTTGTGAATTTAGAACTTTTGAACCTTGCCAACAACAATTTCAAGAAGATTCCCACAACGCTGGTTACTCTCGTGCAGTTACACACCTTACTGATTGATCAGGGTAATGTGCTCTTTCCTCCACCTCAACTGTTACAAAGATCAGCTAAAGACATCATTAACTACCTTAGAGCATTTCAAGAATATCCAGTCGCAAATACAGAATCAAAGTTGATTGTGGTAGGACAGGAAGGGGTTGGTAAGAGCACTCTTGTCAAAGCAATGAAACTTAGTCGGTGGCCATGGTTTACCAAGAATGAGCCTCCACCCAAAACAGATGGAGTTGACATCTCTGTTCTGCCTTTGAAAGACATCGAGTGCAAGGTGTTTGACTTGGCTGGAGATGTGGAATATCTCAATACACATTCTCTTTTTCTTTCTTCCAACACTCTTCATTTGGTTGTTTATGACCTAAGCCACATAATTGTCGACAAAGGAGCACGAACTGCAGATCATTTATGTCGACTTGAGCTGTGGCTGAAAGCAATTGCATCTCAAGATCCAAAGTCGAACGTCATCCTTGTAGGCACCCATGCCGACCATCCCTTGGTGAACAGAGAAATCATCCTGAAGAACCGAACTCTTTTGGCAGAGGTTTTAATCAAGTATTGTTCGTCGCACAGTGACGTTTGTGGAACTGATCCATGTGAAGAATGCTTCATTTGTAACCCCAGAAAATGTCCCGAAAATCTCGAATGTTTGAAGCGTTTGATGAAGGACACACTAGGTGGAGAACCTTCAAATACTCTCAACACCACCTCCAGCCAAGTTCCACATATTCTTGGCTACTTTGAAGTCAGCGGCATTAAAAAGTATCCGAGTTCACTACTGAGTTTCCATAATATCAATGTTGAAGGGCTAAAGTGTTTGACAGCTACCTCCATTTCCAATATAATGAAAACAATAGGAATTAGTAAAATTCCTAAACAATGGCTCTTATTTCGCGAAAGCATCACTCAAAAGCTGTCGTCTGATGAAGATCTGAAACAGCAACCCTTGATGGCTTTGTCTCGAGTCCATGATATTGTGTTTGAGCTCGAAATCGTTGGAAAGAATAATGTGTTGGCAATGCTGAGGTTTTTCCATTCCCAAGGCACGTTTCTCTGGTACGAGGATCTGCCTGAAATGAAAGACACCGTCATACTCGATCCACAGTGGTTATCAGATCAGCTACGTACGCTTATCTCCCATCGTCCTTCTGTTAGCTCTATTTGCGATGGAGTTCTTCATCTATCAGAACTCTCTAAAGTATGGCCCCAAATGTCTGACGACAATCGACGAAACCTTTTGACGCTTTTCAGAAGTGTGGGCTTGTGTTTCAGCATCTCCGGCACAGAAGAGTTATTTCCTTGCAACTTGCGAGTTGGTTGGCCAGATGGAGAGATATGGCCTCCAGTGCCAAAAAGAGGAGAAAATCAGACTTCTCTTCTTTTTGAGTTTAGCTTTGTACCTCCATCATTCTTTTCTGATCTCATAGTTGAAGTCAACAAAAAGAATGAAACCTTTGCTAGAAATGAGAAGCCTTTGGTCAGATACAATCGTTTTCATATCGTCTACATCAGAAAAGATCAGAGAAAGAGTACTTCGTTAAATGATATGGACGCTGGTGCGAAAGGCGATACCAGCACTACCGAAGACGATGGTGACTGCCTCCCTACGCACCATTTACGTGTTCATTATGAGCTCATGCCTTATGACAACTCGTTATCTGTTGCCGTCAGAGGCCCTGATCCACCATCTATCATACCAGACATAAGATCCACGTTAGAAACTGTCAAACGTCGCCGCTATCCAGGTATCACTTATAGTGAAAGTATGTTGTGTCCTGAATGTGTATTGAAGAAAATTCAGCCTCCAGCTTCATTTAAGTACGATGTTCCTCATGACGATGTTTGTTTAAGAGGCCACATAGTCGGGAGTAACGAAAAAATTTTCAGTGGCAAATGTATTCTTTCCTCGAAGAAAGGACAAATACGCCGAGATGTTGGTGAAACTCTGGAGGATCATTTCTGTCCTAAGCTGTTTGTAGTTCTTCCTATTAATCTCGAAGGCTTATCGTTGAAGGATCGTTTCGTTTACTCGTATATCAGAGATGGGTATGCAGTTCACCTGCTCTGCGAGTGTCCAGGCCAATGGCACTTTGTGGATTCTCCTGGGTTTCGTGTTGGTAAACCCAAAGAGTTCTTTGAGAAGTATGGCAATCGTGTGTGCAAAGCTCTGCGGTTTATCTCAACCCTTTCTACGCCTATTAGAACTGTCGCATCAATTGATCCTCACTGCAAGATAGGAGCTGCTGTTGGTGCTGGTGCCGAGTCTGTCTCCAAGGACCTCAAGGCCCTTCTCGACGACTATCTAGACAAGTACCCACACTTGAAGCCTACTCTTGGCTCATCTGAGGATGACATCATGGATTTGGAATCACCTTCTGGTCTTCAGCGCAGTGAGTTATCCCGATTTCTGGAGGTTCAAGCGAACGGGCGTAGCTTTGGTCCTCTGGTTTGTACTTACGTAGACAAGCGCGACGAATGGCTGTGGTTGTGTGAAGAACATAATAAGAGGTTTCAAATCATTCGACGCTAAACCCAAAAACCAAAAAAGAAACATGAAAGATAATACAATACATCCTACAACACCAAGAAACCTGACCAAGAATACAATACATCCTGCAACACCAAGAAACCTTACCAAGAATACAATACATCCTGCAACACCAAGAAACCTGACCAAGAATACAATACATCCTGCAACACCAAGAAACCTCAACAAGAATACAATACATCCTGCAACACCAAGAAACCTGACCAAGAATACAATACATCCTGCAACACCAAGAAACCTCAACAAGAATACAATACATCCTGCAACACTAAGAAACCTGACCAAGAATACAATACATCCTGCAACACCAAGAAACCTGACCAAGAATACAATACATCCTGCAACACCAAGAAACCTGACCAAGAATACAATACATCCTGCAACACCAAGAAACCTGAACAAGAATACAATACATCCTGCAACACCAAGAAACCTTACCAAGAATACAATACATCCTACAACACAAAGAGACCTGACCAAGAATACAATACATCTTGCAACACCAAGAAACCTGAGCAAGAATACAATACATCCTGCAACACCAAGAAACATGACCAAGAATACAATACATCTTGCAACACCAAGAAACCTGACCAAGAATACAATACATCCTGCAACACCAAGAAACCTGACCAAGAATACAATACATCCTGCAACACCAAGAAACCTGACCAAGAATACAATACATCCTGTAACACCAAGAACCCTGACCAAGAATACAATACATCCTGCAACACCAAGAAACCTGACCAAGAATACAATGCATCCTGCAACATCAAGAAACCTGACCAAGAATACAATACATCCTACAACACAAAGAGACCTGACCAAGAATACAATACATCCTGCAACACCAAGAAACCTAACCAAGAAATATTTCAGAAATCGTTTATTGTTCGTTGAACAAACTGAAACGACTTTTTAACTCCAAGAAGTTTATCTGACTAAAAATCAGGCGAACTTCTCGCAGTTAGAAAATTTCTTCAGATTGCTCAACGAAGGATACACGATTTCTGAAATATTTCCGGTGCCTACGGTTTTTCGATTCGTACTGTAATTAAAGCCATCAAGTTAGCAAGTAACAAGTCGTAAAGAAGACTAGAGTTGTAACTGGTAAAGATAGCTAGCTTGATCTTGTACCTACAAGTACAAAGTGTTTCGTTTTTTATTAAGTATCGTTGACTGTTTACCTGTGGTTGTTGGACCTAGACTACGATATTGAACAATGTCAATCAATATTCCGATTGCTTTCAGTCTATTTTTAGCGTTATTTTGCGTTAATGTTTCAAGGTTTTTAAAACAGGTTAAAACCTGTTGATGCGCATTCCTAGTGAAGTGTTGTCAAGAAAGCATTGAAGGAAGGCGCGCATTTAGTGAAAATGCAAACGATTATGGCATCGTAATAATCTTACAAAAGTATACTTAATGTACAAACTTAGCTAACACAATCATAGCAGGGTGGTAGCCACCAGTACGGTTGGTCCACTTTTTAACGTCACAACCATTTCCCCCCTAATATTTGAGAACCTAGATTCTCGGGAAAAAAAATAGAAAACTGGACCAATTAAAAAAAAAAAAAACCGCACCACTGTCCAAATTGTGGCTACGGCCGTGCATGGGTGATATATCTTTTGTTAGTTAGGAAACCAAGGCGCTCGTAGACCTAGAAAGGATTGGCGAAGGACAGTGTACACAGATACACAAATTAAAAATACACAAATATAATCAGTTGCTGATACACAGTGCTTTATATGTTTCGATGTGACAATTTATAGCCTATACTCATTTCAATAAAGTTATTCACCTGTAAAACTACAAAGCTGAGACCGGTAAGAATTATAGGTATATTCAATTGACATGATTCCGCCATTGATGTCATTTAGGTTTGAGATGTTGGTTACGGTTTCACCTCCGGATCTGTCATTGAGGATCCTCAAGCTACTGTTTGATAGAATTTTTTCCCATGAACCTAAGCCTGTCTCAGCTTTGCAGGCTTTTGGTGACTAACTTTATTGAAATACCGTGGATATATTCAATTCTTTTATAGTAGTAGTCTCCCATTTAGATAGTAGTAGTCTCCCATTTAGATAGTAGTAGTCTCCCATTTAGATAGTATAGTAGTCTCCCATTTAGCGCCTACACATAAATTTTGTGTGTGCATGTATATTATTATATTCCTTAGATTTTATATTATAGATATCGATGCTTTCTTTATTATTTTATTAGTTTTTGTAATCCATTTTTATTTCTATCGATTAGTTGCAAAAATGTTACAATAAAAAATAACCACTAAAAGAAACTTGTTATGATTAAAGTATAATAAGTATATGCCGCCAAAACTGTTTTCCTTCGATATTGCCGAGGGAAAACAATCAAAATAAGGAAACAAATGAAGCAAAAATCTGCGTCTTACTGAGAAAAATATTCCAGTTATATAAATAATAACGTTCCGTTACAGCCATTCTCAGACACGCGCACTGTTGCGATATTTTCTGTCGCGACGAAGTAGGGTTTGGTGGACGTCAATCAGCGTTTCCATGACATTCCATACACACATGCTTTTCAAGCTTTGTGTTTTCCGGAAACATTTTGATTGACGTCCACCAAAAACCAACTATAGTCCTACTAGGAAGACTCTCGTCACAGTCAGTAGCCAATAAATAGTCAGAATTTCTGTCAGCTTTATCGAGACGATTCAACTCTAACCCAAACTCAATTCTGTACACGCTTTAAATTACTAAGTAAACGTTAACTGGAAAGATGTCCAGTTGGGTTCTATTGTTCTATCTGTCGAAAACTTTCTTTTTTTTTATTATTTATTTTTATTGGGAGTGGCTAATCATCCTTGCTTGCAGCTGAAAAGCTGAATTGCGAAGGACGCAGCTCAAACTGTTTTTTAGTAAGCAACAACAAGCGACAGTAGGTACAGTACGTAAAAATGATTGAAAAAATGGAAAAGTAAAGAAGAGCTAGAGAAATTATTAGAAAGAAATTTAAGACATTAAGTAAATGAATAGCTACTTAAGTTAGAAAAAGAGGGGGAAATATATGTTTATAAAGTATATGAAGATTCACATTAACTGGTCTCTTAGATTATAATTTTTAACTTTTTTTTTTTTTTGGAAATGGCTGATTACAAGGCTGATTATATTATAGTCCAAAATTTCTTTCCACGACTGATTTTTTTGCTATGAAAGAAACAGTTTTTCCCCAGTATTTGCTTTAACTTTTAGCTTGTGAAGATTTTGTTTTGATACATATCTAGTGTTATAATTATAGGAATGTACATTTTTTGGATGTTGAAAAAAAAATCAAATAGGTACGGTATCACTTGCCCATTTTTTCCCTGTCATCCACGCTTCGGTAGGTCGTACCAGTGAAGACAAGAACCATGGTGTATAAATATTTGGGCAGAACAAAGCATTCAGTTATCCTTAAAGTACTATCTGCGCATGCGTATGTCGTTATGCTTAGGTTTCTGTCGCTAGTGTGAACCAGGCTTAATTTGCTTTCATTTGCGTTTCACGTCTGAACATTGCTTGTGTTTGCATTTGCAATGCTAATATGAACCAGGCTTTATGCATCAAAAATGCTAATAGACCATTTTCGATATCTTGCCCGAAAATGCCTCTTATTCATGTCTGCACCTGCGTTTTTTTTGAAAGCGCTCACGCATCTCGAAAATGGTCTATTGGGCTTCCTGTGGCTAAGCTGAAATAAAACATTTTGCTGGGATACCTGTGTTAATCAGCACGGGCCGCAAAGCATTAAGGGAGATATTCAATATGGCGGCTCTACCACAGAAAAAGTATTATCGACAAAGAGCGCACTCTAACCCGATGGCAGACCATACTTTTGACTAGTAAGTAATGTTTTTGTCAACTTAAGGTCACCAGACATTATATCCTAAGATTTCAGGTTCTTTTACACTGGAATGATGCTCTGGGAAGTATACTGAGACAAGCACATACACTTCACGTGCGCAGGGTTACGATAGAGGGTCCTGAAGGGGTAGAATGGGAGCTGGGATTCACCTTTTTTCGGGCTGGAAAAATGGTATTTCATGCACTGGGACAGGGATTTAGCCATTACTTGGATTGGGATTTTGCAAAATCTCTAACTCTAACTCTATAACTCGGACTGAGATTTTGCATGACTGGGGCTGGAATTTTGCACAAATATTTTGGGCTGGGAAATGGGATTAGCATCCTGATAGGCTCCCGGGATAAGCTTTATATTCTCTTACATGTAGTCTGTTTATTATTGATTTACCATGCTTGTTATTTGAGAATGTCCAGTATGCACTAATGATATGGACTATATACTTAGGGTGCAACGTATCACACGATTACACAACCCTGAGATATAAATGAAATGTTTTTAGACAACTGTACTGATTATGTACTTATTGACTGAGTGGGAGGGCTGGATTGGAAAATATTTGGCTTGAGGTCATGCCGTATGGACCAAGCGCAGCAGGGTATTTTCCTACCTGGTCTATATGAGCAATTTATAATTTAACCAGTTTTTGTTATAAAACAACTGGAAAAATTCTTCTAAATAAAATTGATAAATAGAGCATGTGACTTCCAAGCAGGGCAGAACAGGTTTTTTCCAGCCTGTCTTGAGCATTTATGTCTATTAATGCCCTGTATATTGTGATTAATAGTCCAGTATGCCCTGATGATATGGACTGTTCGTCACATTAGCCATACCTATCATTTATCTTGTGCATTTATGTCTATTAATGCCCTGTATATTGTGATTAATAGTCCAGTATGCCCTGATGATATGGACTGTTCGTCACATTAGCCATACCTATCATTTATCTTGTGCATTTATGTCTATTAATGCCCTGTATATTGTGATTAATAGTCCAGTCTGCCCTGATGATATGGACTGGTCATCACATTACCCCGCATTCTTTGACAAATCATCAACTGAAGCAGAAAATGGAAAGGAATCAATAAAAAACAACAATGAGAAACCCAGGGTAGAGTTTGCTGATATAGGCTGTGGTTATGGTGGATTATTAGGTAAGACCATACAGTTAAAACATCATAAAAGATCAAAAATATCTCAGGCACTGACATGATCTTGAGGCATTTTTCAGGCAGTGCCAATAGCCCACACAGCAATGATCTTACCTGAAAATGCCTCTTTTTTCATGACTACATCTCTGATATTTTTGAAAGTGCTTACACATCTCCAAAATGGTCTATTTTACTGTCATGAAAATTGGAGACAATTTTTGTGTATAAATAACAATGACTTTTCTTTCTTTTGTAGTTCAACTATCTCCATTTTTCCCTAAAACATTAATGCTTGGAATGGAAATTAGAGTTAAGGTATTCAAGACAATTAGTTAATCTCTACAGTTATTTGTTGATAAAATAGTTTGCTTGTAAAATGGGACCCAATATCCTTTCAAATAATTATGATATCTCGATATGAAATATCTATTTATTTATCTATTTATTTATTTATATGAGATTTGCCCGCAGGCAGGTGCAGTACAATAGGACACGAGGTCCCCTTCGAGGTACATTGCACCAATTCCCAACCCCTTAAAACTCCCATTCCCATCCTGCAATCAACTCATTAAGAAATCATTAGTAAAGGCCAGACACTGAGGGTGGTCACTGCCAGGGTTTCTTTACATCCTCAGTGGTTCTTTTACGTTCCTCCGATATCAAATGAATCATTTCTCCCTTGAGTTCATAGAATTAGTCTATTATTTCAATAGATAAAATTTGAGTTTTTGTTTATAATACTCTGTGCACAGGCATATGATGACAAATTTTGTTTTGGTTGATTATAATTTAAATTGCCAACCAGAAATCTATTGGACAATCCAACAAAGCAAAGTGAAAACCAATTGTTAAAATGGTGGGCACATTAACATCACAATGGCAATGTTTGTAAACATTGTGTCCACCTATACACCTTTACCTTGGTGTAATGTTTTCCCATTTCAGATTCTTTGTTTGAGTTGTATCCATATATTTATGTGTTTTCACATGTCAACCATTTAACAAAGAAATGATACTCTAGGGAATGACAAGTGGTTGGAAATGGGAGACCTCTTTAGCTTGGGCATTTGTGGTGCCCATTTCAGACCAAGTATCATTCTCTTGAGAATGAGATTCTTTGATTGAGTTGCATCCATATTCATGTGTCTTCTCATACACATCCGTTAAAAAAAGAAATGTTACTCTAGGGAATGACACATGGTCTGAAATGGGAAAACATTATGCACAAGGTAAAGAGGTCTGTTATAATCAGATAACCATGGTTGCATTTTTTCCCTCAGGTCAGTGACTATGTCAATGACAGAGTATTAGCTCTCAGAGAAAGTCACCCAGGACAGTACCAGAATATCAGTGTTATTAGGACAAATGCAATGAAATATTTACCAAATTTCTTCAAAAAAGGACAGGTAATGTACAGTTTTCTGTAGCAATATTATTACAGCAATTATTATTATTATTACAATATTATTATTGAGGTGACCCGCAAAGCTTGAAGTCTCATTTGCAAACTACTGTAGCATTTTGATGGCAGTCAATCAGCAACTTTATTGGTCTAGAAAAACATAAAAACATGTTTTTTGTAATTTTTTTTCATTTTTCTCTTTTTCTTTTTTCACCAGTTAACAAAGATGTTTTTCTTATTCCCTGATCCACATTTTAAACAAAAGAAACATAAATGGAGAATCATAAGGTAAGAAGTTATAAATTTATTATTCATTGTAATATATTGATGCAGGGCTTGAAATAACGGCTCATCAGTCACCGGTCATGATGATCAGCCAAATTAGCTTTAGCTTGGTTATACCTTTCTGGCTCAACGTTACTGGTCAAATTGACTGGCAAGGCAAAGATTTGACCAGACAAGTTCCTGGCCAGAGATTAATTCTTTGATGGCCGGCCATTATTCCAAGCCCTATTGATGTAATGTACTTTTATATACTGTACAGTGTCGCTGTATATATACCTGTATATGATTGATTATATGAAGTAAGCTGTGGCTACATTTGAATTTATCTTTTTCTTTCATTCAACAGTCAAGGTCTTTTGGCTGAGTATGCATATGTACTGTCTATAGGGGTAAGTTCTGTTGTCTTGTAACTTTATGAATTTTCATTCAAGCTTTGAATAAGATAGCAATCTTGTTGTTCAATGCAAAGCTGACTGGTTTTACCAAACATGGTGTGTAAAAGCTTGTTTAACAGCGAAAAGCCTGTCCATAGAAGTATGCAAATACATTAAATGTGGTCATAGCTTTGTGTGTCGTGATGTAATATTTAATGAGCTTGAGGCTAAGGACTTCATGCATAACATATAAATACACCACTTTAAAAATGAGCAAAGGACTTGGGCGAGTTTTTAATTTTAATTTAATTAGGAAAAAATTAGACTTACTAATCTTGAGATGGTTTATCAGATGACAAACTTTTTTTGCTAATTAGATTCAAACTCAAAACTCGCCACAGTCCCTTGCTGGTTTCTAATGTGGGCTATTGTGAGGCCTCAATAAAGGGATATACAGCTATCCAATAATAGTTTGGTAAAGGCTTTTGTTACAAGCTGTTTTTGTTACATTCCGAAACACATTGTATATTTGAGAGTATATATTTTTTTGTGTGCGTGAGTGTGAGTGTATGTTTTAAAATGGTGAAGCTAAATAAATAAAATAAAGAATAAACATTGTAGATACATGTAATGCCAGCACAGAAGAAAATATGCTGAAAAAAATTGCAGACAAAGTTTGGGAAAATTCCATATTGTTGTGACCAATTTGCTGATTGCATTTACATCACCCGTAGTGCATTTTGGGCTTGGTATGCAATATGCAACAAAACTTTCACCAAATTTTTATTTTCAATTGAAATAGCTGACTGTATACTAATGGACAAGTTTTTGTTGGTGTTGTAGGGTTTGGCTTATACAATCACTGATGTACCAGAACTGTATGACTGGATGAAAAAACACTTTGTGGAACACCCACTGTTTGAGGAAGTCAGCGATGAAGAAATGGTAAGTTTACCAAAGCAATTTTATTGGTAACTTTGAAGTTACTGGACTAGGCATCACATGTGAGTAGAGTTTGTTAGGTCTCTCCCTTTGTTCAAGGTTTTTCTCCAGTTTTCCTCCCTCCACCATTTCATTTTGATCTGTGAATCAATTAGCATGCCCTGACTTAGATCAGCCCAGAGGTTGTTTTAGGGTTCGATCTGTGAGTTAGCCATGCCCTGACTTAGATCAGCCCAGAGGTTGTTTGAGGGTTTGATCTATGAGTTAGCCATGCCCTGACTTATATCAGCCCAGAGGCTGTTTGAGGGTTTGATCTATGAGTTAGCCATGCCCTGACTTAGATCAGGCCTGAGATTGTTTCAGGGTTCGATCTGTGAGTTAACTAGCCATGCCCTAACTTAGATCAGCCCAAAGGTTGTCCAGGGTTCGCTCTGTGAGTAAGCCATGCCCTGACTTACATCAGCCCAGAGGTTGTTTGAGAGTTCAATCTGTGAGTTAGCCATGCCCTGACTTAGATCAGGCCAGAGGTTGTTTCAGGGTATCGATAAATTTGAATTTGCCAAAGAAAAAACAAACATACAAGCAAACAATAAAACAATATAAGCGTCAACTTAGTAATGATTATAATTTATTTTTGAAGGAGAAAGATATTGTGGTTTCCAAGCTCTACGATAGCACAGAAGAAGGCAAAAAAGTAACAAGAAATACCGGTATTAAACTAGTTGGTGTTTACAGACGAATTGCTGATCCTGTCACGTGATGCCCCTTTCAATCAAGTTATCTTATTTTCAAATCAAAATCCTTATAAATTGTGACGTCTTAGGGTTAATCATGACATCACTTCCTGTGCGAGGACACTTCCTGTGTGAGAGGTCAACCTATCAGAGTATAAAATCATTTCTCGATGTAACAGTGTTGTGTCTTGTTTGCACTATAAACTTGATGTCTGTGAAACTTGTTTGGTTTGTAGAGGTTGGTCTACAGTGTCTGTTACAGGATCAGGATCAGTAGGTTGTTTTCTATATAAATCTGCCTGTTTTTGTCCTGAATATCATATTGTTTGTAAGATGTGGTCGGTTTGGAGAGTGAGGTCAGTGTTACAGTGTCAATATAATTACTCTATAAATATCACTGTAATGTTCTAGTTTTGATTATCATGCTGTTATCTGTAACACTCGGTCTCTTGGGGACCAGTCGGTGTTACAAGGTCAATATGGTTCCTGTGTATAAATATCAGTGTTTTGTTTTTGGTTTGTTGTCTGTAAAACTTTGTCGTTTTAGAAGAGCTGGTGGGTATTACAAGGTCAATATGGTTACTCTGTATAAATATGAGTGTTATGTTATTGTTCTGTTGTCTATCGTGTGTGGTTGTTTTAGAGGGGCCAGTCGGTGTCACAGGGTCAATATTCAGTGTTACTCTGTATAAATATCAGTGTCATGTTATTCATGTTATTCATGTTATTGTCCTGTCAGGGGCTGGTCAGTATTACAAGGTCAATAATGACTGTTACTCTGTATAAATATCAGTGTCATGTTATTTATGTTATTGTCCTGTCGACCACAAGACTTGGTCGTTTTAGAGGGGCTGGTCAGTATTACAAGGTCAATATTGACTTTTACTCTGTATAAATATAAGTGTTTTGTTACTGGTTTGTTGTCCGTAAAAAGTGGTCGTTTTTACATTTTCAATATAGGTACTATACGAGTGTATATAATTATAGTGTTATGTTATTGTTTTGATGTCCGTAAGGCATGGTCGTTTTAGAGAGGGTGGTCGGTATTACAGGGTGGAACTAGCTACTCTCTAAATATCAGTGTTATGTTTAAATGTTCTGTTGTCCATAAGGCATGGTCGTTTTAGAGAGGGTGGTCGGTATTACAGGGTCAAAATAGCTACTCTAAATATCAGTGTTATGTTTAAATGTTCTGTTGTCCGTAAGGCGTGGTCGTTTTAGAGAGGGTGGTCGGTATTACAGGGTGGAAAGAGCTCCTCTCTAAATATCAGTGTTATGTTTTGTTCTGTTGATCATCTTGTTGGCCACCATGTGCATTTGTATATTTGTTCATATAGGACACAAACTCAGGGTATGTAATGTACCCATCCTTGTTAACATCTTGATCTGTCAGAATCATGTCCACGAAGTCTACTAATGCGTTGTCGGATTCTTCTTGTGTCTTGTTTGCTGGTCAAGAATACAAGAATTTGAGGATCAGAACTTATTTGAATAAACAGGGTGCATTGTGGACTAGCCTGGGTACAAAAAAAAAACACTATAGACCCCTTACAGCACGTCGGAATGCAGCTCAATTTGGAGGACAAAACAATAGGTTCCAATTCTCCGGAGATTGAAATTCTTTTGTTTTTTCCCTTCAAATTGAGCTGCTCTGATGTCACGTAAAAGGGGTATATATAGGCTAAACCACAATGCACCATGTTGTCTATATCATCCCAAACTCTTTTCTGTCGTTCATAAGCACTGGTGGCAGATTTAGGGGGTGGTCACAGGGTGCCCGTGCCCCCCCTTTCTAGCTTGAAATTAGTTGGTTATTATACACCCCTTTAACGTGACGTCAAAGCAGCTCAATTTGGAGGACAAAACAAAAGAATTTCAATCTCCTGAGAATTAGAATCTATTGTTTTGTCCTCCAAATTTTTTTGTCCACTGCATTCCGAAGTGCGGCAAGGGGTCTAGAAAAAGGTGCATTTTCTTGATTTTTTGACCCCTACTTTCCCCAAATCCATTTTACATCCACCCCAGAGCATATACCCGTAGTTATAAGCCTATTGTTTTTTTTAAAAAAAAAACCTTACGAAGGAGTACTAGTATAAGAGAGGATAATAAGCTTTCATCGGGAGTTACTCACCGTTGTGTTCATCTACGTGGTGGTGGGAAAGTGCTTGTAATATCTCTAGTCCGTCCAGCTTACTATCGTTATTGTTATCATGTGTTAGGAAATACTGAGCATTTTCATCGTTGTCCTGAAAGTTAATGAATGATCAATAGGTTTGAAAGTCACTTCGACACTTTCACATCCCCCATAATACTTCGCGTTTTGGGGGGAACTAGAAAGATTTTTTTTTTGAAAATTCAAAACTTTTCATACAAATGCCGAGCATATTTGCTATTATCATTGAAAAATCCAGTATCAGTTTAATCAGAGTTAATTCCACACGCATGGGAGCATGAAACGTTTGGTGTTACAGACAATGTTATGACTTGCTAAGAAATGTTATGACATTTACTCATAAAGCTGTTCAAATTTCTCTGTTTCTGTTTTTTGTTAATTCTTATAGGTCCATAAGCGTTTTTTTTTTCAAAAATCAACTTCTAAATTCCAATTGGAATGCAGTGGAGGAAGAGCCACTCTGTGGATTCCACTGTTAATTCTCATTTATTATTCATTCATTCATTCAATCATTCATTCATTCATTCATTCATTCATTCATTCATTCATTCATTCATTCATTCATTCATTCATTCATTCATTCATTCATTCATTCATTCATTCATTCATTCATTCATTCATTCATTCATTCATTCATTCATTCATTCATTCGTTCATTCGTTCATTCGTTCATTCATTCATTCATTCATTCATTCATAGATTTTTAACAAAATAGAAAATTCAATATCTAAAGATTCTGTTGACCTCAGAAAAAAAAAGGCTCGTTTACAACAATAAGCTATTAACTACCATCTTATAAAATTAAATTAGTTTGTTATTGAACATTTTAATTTTCTTGCAATGTTTTGGTCTGTGGCTCCCCAAAAAAAGTAAAGCATTATTAAAATGCAAACTTTTCCTCAGCCATATAAAAATGAGAAACTCAGACTCCCTCTAAACTGGTAACAACCGATTTCTAAGTACCTTTAAATACTTCTTGGCAGCTGCTTCATCCATACCAAAATGCTCTTGTAAATGTTCAGCTAAATGCCTACAAATAATAACGCCATCAATCTTTGAACATAGTGAGACATGTTCTAATTATTACTTTATAAGAGCCTATTTTCTTTGAGATGACCTCTTTAGCTTGGGCGGTTGCTTTGCTCATTTCAGACCACGTGTCATTCCTTTGAGAATAGGATTCTTTGTTTCATTTGTATCAAAACAAAGACATAATACCAAAGAGAATGACACGGGGTTTTAAATGTGCAAAACATTACGTCTAAGCTAAAGAGGTATGTTTAGTTGGTGGACGTTGCCATTTTTTGGTGATTTGCTCTTAGAATATTTTTTTCCTGTACCTCAGTTAGAAGTTAGAAACAATCTTCAAGGGTTTTATTTTTATTTATTTATTTATTATTTACTGTTTCTCTATCGCTTTCGTTCTCGTTTTCTTTCTTTCCCATTCCTTCTCCTGTACCTCAGTTAGAAGTTAGAAACAATCTTCAAGGGTTTTATTTTTATTTATTTATTTTTTATTTACTGTTTCTCTATCGCTTTCGTTCTCGTTTTCTTTCTTTCCCATTCCTTCTCCCTCTTGCTTTCTTTCATTTCATTTCGAAATAGCCGTATTTATCCGCAGCAGGTCCGAGGCAAAACTGCTTCAATTTTAATGTTCAGTTAAATTCAAAATATACATTTATTCATCTCAGTTAGATTTATTCAAAACATGATGTGAAGCCATAATTCCTTATTTAATTTAGTAATTTTGTACATATACACGTGAATTTTCCAATGCAACAAGAACCTTAGTGAGTCTATTTCGAGTAAACTCGGGAAATCGAGCTAATACTTCTTGGAAATACGACAACAGTCATTGAGTGATTTTTTTATGGTGTATTTTCCCCCACGTGATTCAGCGTGATGCTTTCAAAAATAAGAAATGCTCCGTTCTCTAAATTTTATGCAAGAAAATTATTTAACTTAAATATAAAACGCACTTTACCAATCTCCAATATTATGAATTACTTTCGTGGTAAAGATTGGAAAATTCGTAGACGTTTTAATTTTTTTTTAATTTTTTTAAAATTATTTCATATTGGGAACAGAAATTATTCAAATATCAATTTTATTGTATGTGGTGAATCATCATTAATATCCTTTGAATTCCTATTATCGTTGTTTGTATTATTTCTAATCTCTGTTATATTCAAAAACACTTAAAAAATGAAGACAAGATCGAGATAGCCGACTTGAAATTTAAAGTAAAAATATCTTAAGCTGACGAAGAAGGCGTTCGGTATAGCCGGTGGCTTAGAATAGCATGGTTCAACAGTGTTAGATACAATAAATTTGACTTGTAAAGCAGAACAGTGGAAAGAAACATAAAGGCTTTTTTGTGAATTAGCTCGGGTAGTTTTGAAAATCCACCTGCTAAGTGTTACTAGTGTCATTTCGCTCATATTTTCACCAATTTATCAACGTAAAATTCGCTCGAAGAAAACAAATATTCCATGATTTTAAGCTTTGAATTATTTTGTACTCACTCCGTGTCCTTGACTTGAGATCGGAGTGAATCCTCAGCGGCTGAAGAAGTAGTTGTACAGTCAAGAGATCGAAAAGTCGTTGCTAAAACTAAAATAAATATAACCGGCGAAATAATGTCGGCCCATCTCTTGTCGAACATGGCTATAAAATAAACTGAAAAACCTCTCCTAAACTAGTACTTTGATTCTAGTTCGTAGAAAATGAATTTTTTTTAATGCCTCGTTATAGCGTTAAGCATTATTATTTCTCATAGAGGAATAAGCAGTTTTCTCCAGTAGGTCATTATTATTCATTCCTTTGTTGAAGACTGGTTTGTTGTCATAGTTTTCGTTATAACAGCTGGTAAGCTGGTCTCCCCGTCACGTGGTCCGCTAAACATGGCCTCTTCACCAGCCGTTGGTTGCTTTCAAAAACAAACTGATTGATTTCCTCTGTCCTCTTTTTCTTTCTTTTTCTTTCTTTTTCTTTCTTTTTCTTTCTTTTCCCCCTTCTGTTTCCAAATTGTTTATTCTCGCCTTCTCAGTTTTTCAATATTCCCCTACTTTTTCAAAATGTATTATTCTCCTATTTCTATTTTCCTCCTTTTTTCCCTGTATGTTTTCTTTCTCGTTTTTGTTTCTCAGGGACGGATCCAAGATTCTCTTCACGGAGAAGTACTGCGTTGAAACACGAGAAAAACACAGAACCAAAAAAAAAAATTTTTTTTTTAAATAATTCAATTCTAATTCAATTTATGAGGAAACTTCAGTTGATGCAAAGTGAGTGAAAATTAGCCTTATCGTTCCAATTTTAAGGCAACACATATCTCTTTCATTAACAGCTAATCCGAAAAGAAAAGCATCTGAAGGCGGAAATAAAAAATCGCAATCGGAAAAGTCAACATCTCTTCTTTCCTACCGCCTAATATTTTCGAGGAAAGCGAAAACTTTTTTCTAGAGTTGTGAGTCGCGAAGAGATATCCAAAGCTCGGCTTACTTTGGTAAAAGTCTAAGGAAAGATCCGCCATTTTGGATTCTGTCAAATTCTCTCTCACAATCGTTTGCAACACGAAGTCGCCATCGGTATTTATTGAACTTCAGAAATACGAAAAGCGCAGCTTTTACGACAACTATCTAGCTTGTTCCTGCAAGCTTTTACCGCAGCGACTCTTCAAAACAAGCGAAAAATCTTTTTTTTCTTGCTCCGTGTCATAGGTGCCACTCAGCTGGGCACTCGGTGCTGCTAACTACACAGGTTATTTTAGGGTCGCTTTTACAGCCGTAAAAAAAAAAAACAGATAAGACATAGGAAATTAAACCATTTCTCAGGATATATAGGCGCCATCGAGATCAGTCTTGGGAATGTACGCAACAATGAACAACAGATTGTTAGGAATTGTTGCTATTTTTTGCCTTCGTTTATGAAAGCACCAGCGGAATCCGTACTCGACAATTTGCCGCTACGACAGTGTAGGTTTTGGTGGACGTAAAGGCACGATTACATGAAGAACCTTCACGTTTCTGCAACTTTTCTCGCAAGGCCGTTGCAACACAAGTTGCATGGAGCATTGCGGCGTATAAACTAGAGCGCAATTTGAAAAATTTATCGAGACAGCAATCGTTACGAAAGGTAGAATCTGTTTTAACTCTTGGCAACGATTGCGTCTCCGTTACACCGTGTAAACCCTCTTGCATCTTTTGTCGCAACGCCCATGCGACAGAAGTTGCAGTGAAAATTGCTTTCGGTGATAACGCCTTAAGTCGAGGCTTTTCCATGGCATTCCAAAGGCTTTGAATATATTGCCTGACAGGTGTCATGGAAGTAATTTGATTGACACCAACCAAACTTGTTGCGCGTTATTGCAAAGAGTTCACGACCCTTGTACAATGATGTGAGGCCATGCTCAGCCTAGATAATTTTTGGTTTCAATAATTTTCCCCACTTAATTCGATCACACTACTCAAATTCAGTACTGCACAAAGCCGTACCATACATTACGGGAAGCCATTTCAATGTTGCCACATGTACTGCGTACGTACGTTAACCATTCTTATGGGAAGCCATTTCAATGTTACTGCATGTCGTACCGTGTACGTGATGTAAGTCAGTACCGTACGTTTCCTACTCATACGTTAACCATTTTTTTATGGGAAGCCATTTCAATGTTACTGCATGTCGTACCGTGTACGTGATGTAAGTCAGTACCGTACGTTTCCTACTCATACGTTAACCATTTTTTTATGGGAAGCCATTTCAATGTTACGGCATGTCGTACCATGTAAGTGAAGTAAGTCAGTGTCGTACTTTTTCTCATTCAAACGATAACCATTCTTATGGGAAGCCATTTTAGTGTTACGGCATGTCGTACCATGTAAGTGAAGTAAGTCGGTGCCGTACATTTTCTCATTCAAACTATGACCATTCTTATGGGAAGCCATTTCAATGTTACGGCATGTCGTACCGTGTACGTGCTAGCTGTAAGTCAGTACCGTATGTTTCCCACTCATACGTTAAGCATTCTTATGGGAAGCCATTTCAATGTTACGGCATGTCGTTTCGTGTACGTGCTGTAAGTCGGTTCCATGCGGCGTTTGCTACTCATGTCAAAACCGCTCTAAAGAACTTTACCTTTTGTCTTTTTTACCCAGTTCTGGTAAACATTTCTCTTCAATAGGATAACATAAAAGATATTTCTGCAGCTTTCAATAAACCCTTTTAGCTTGGGCGTAATTCACATTTCAGTCCACGTGTCATTTCCTTAAGTATCTTTTCTTTGTTTAATGGTAGTGCTTGAGAAGATACATGAAAACAGATATGAAGCAAACAAAGAACTATTCTCAATGGAATGACACGTGGTTTAAAGCCAGGAAACATCACCCCCAAGCTAAATGGGCCTATACTATATAGACAATCATTTATTTAGCTTTAATTCAAAAATTCGACCCTAATTTTTAGCCCTCTTAGCTGTTTTTGGTTTCCTGAGGGAACACAACCATGTTTAGAATCTAAACACTCAGCTGGAAGTAGAATCTCTCGCCTGATAAGTGCAACAGAAATGAATAAGAATAACGCCCTCGATCAAGTAGTTCCAACTTTCAGAAACAGTTCATTAATTCTTGTAACAGTTAATATGAAATTTAATTGATTAGGAAGGACGTAGCTTCTTATCTTTGGTTTAAAATAAAGAGGAAAAGCTTAAAAATAACTGTTGAAAACGAAGTTGAAATAGCAATGAAGAAAAATTAATAAAATATTTTTTAATCGAAAGAAAATGTTAAGCAAAATAAATGGACAAAAAGCAATTTAAGGTCACAGAATGAAGAAAAAATAATATCGCGATAGAAATTAAAATAATTAAAAGATTTCTCTAAAAATATGTAAAACTTCATCACCCCACTAGTTTTGAAATAGAAAGTTCTGATCTTCACTATATAAACATAAAAAAAAGAAAGAAAAATCCAACAGGAATAAAAAGCTAAAATTCAAAGAAACAAAATCAGTGATATTAAAAAAAGATATTAATGATATTTAATACTTGTATTGCGTATTTTAACATTTGAAATATGTTCAAATGCGTACTATCAACCAATTGACGAAAATAATGAAATCCCTAAAATCTGATCTAAGTAAAGGTGAGGTTTTTAACACAGATAGTACCTTGTAAATCAAGGTAGAACTAAAGGAAAATATAACAAGAATGTTTATGTAAATCGGAACTAAATATTGGCTCTTCTGGTCTTGTTCATTAAGAAAAATCCCATCGAACTAAGCTACTAATCGTAACAATATGGCGAAGTGAGACAATCTGGAGACCTTGAATATCAAACAAAACACTTTGACTGTGTTGAAATTTTTTGTTAAATATATAAGAAAAATTCAAAAAAAAAAAAAAAAAAAAATTCAAAAAAAATTTAGTATATAAATATCAAAAGTAATGACAATAAGGATAACATTTATTGTATGTATTCTTTGATCGTGCTGTAGTGAAGGTTTCAATGCTGTTTACTCGTTTGATCAAGATTTATTCAGTGTTCATTATTGTTATTTTATATATCTCAAAAAGCCTTTAAAATATGTGATAAAAGAGAGGGTTTTCTTTGATGTTATACAAACACTTGTAATAACTGCTTACCAGTAAGAGCAACTTACAGGGACTCAGCAGAGCAATAAAAGGCTCCAGAAAATCAATTGGTTGATTGTCAGGTACGATAGCAGCGTGGAGTAGAGAGAAAAGGGAAACCTCACTAAGCACTAGAACCCATGAGGAAAGAAAAGGAAGGGACTGAATAAGACTGAAGAAAGAAAGGAAAGAAAGCAGAATATTTAAGATAAGGAAGAATAGGGAAAGAGAAGAGACTGAAAAGAAAATAGAAAAGAAGAAAAGAGATTGCAAAGAGAAGCGAAGAGACGAGACGAGAACAGAACAGAACAGAACAGAACAGAACAGAACAGAACAGAACAGAACAGAACAGAACAGAACAGAACAGAACAGAACAGAACAGAACAGAACAGAACAGAACAGAACAGAACAGAACAGAACAGAACAGAACAGAACAGAACAGAACAGAACAGAACAGAACAGAACAGAACAGAACAGAACAGAACAGAACAGAACAGAACAGAACAGAACAGAACAGAACAGAACAGAACAGAACAGAACAGATTGAAGTGAAGAGAAGAGATAAGAAGAGAAGAGAAGGGAAGAGAAGGGAAGCAAAGAGACGAAAAGTGAAGAAAAGAAAAGAGAAGTGAATTGAAGAGAAGAGAAAATAAGACAAGATAACTGAGATAGAGGGGTAAAAAGCTTAAAGGAGAGAAAAGGAACGGTAGAAAAAGCCAAGGCGTATAAAATGAACTTGTTTTTCAAATTCCTTTCGTGATGTTTCCATATTATGACGCCATGGACCTTCAGTGGGGTGAGAATTCAGCATCCTGTATCTCTTGCTGGGTGTAGTTTTCTTAATATTAATACCTTTAACATTAAAACAGCAGGAAAACGTCCTCTAAACACGATATTTAGGACTTCCTAATCAGAATAAACTGCAAACGCAAAAATTATATGGTCATTTGTTGTAAAACATTGCTTCTTAAGAGATCGTCCGTATTTCTTACTGAGCGCAGTTAAGATATTGTCACTTTTTCAAGAGCTTTCCCGGCAGAGAGCGAAATAATTTTACAGCATTTACAATTCACATGGTAAATTGTTCAAGCCACATTTCTATACGAGCTTTTGTGCAAGCGGCTATCACTTGGTATTTTTGTCGGGACATTTCAAGAAAGGTATGCAGTGTTGAAGTTATTTTATTCAATGTCTTCTTAAGTTTTGGCCGCGCGCAAATTGCATGTCGTCGAAAACTTTGCGTTCGGTGAGGTCCAGTTATTATCAGTCGAAGAAAAGCTACATGCTAACCTCTTGAAACGTGAAGAAAATTACGATTAATTATGTACGGAATTGAGGGTATAACGCGTTGAAATGAAAGCACATGATTTTTAAGGACATTTACCTATAAGTGAGGTAGGAAGAGAGGAATAGGAATGTTCGCATGTGTAGAATCCATTCATCGATTCTCAGTGTAGTTCAAGCTGTAGTCATCATTATAGCAATAGAATTTTACCCCCTTGAAAAATAACATCCATTGTTACGTTTTTTAACCTCAATTATATATCCGAAACTAAGAATATACAACAAGGAATCAATAAATTGGTTGTACCTCGGAAAGTCAACGAGAAAAAGTTCAAATTATCTTAAGCTCGCCGAGGAAATTTCTGATTTCTTTTTTTGAAATTATTTATTTTGAAATATTCTGAAGAAGCACTCATACGGCAGTTCTCGTTAAAAACACACTTTTGCGTCAATGACACTTCTAATGTCTTTGTAAAAAAGAGCGCTTCCAATACTTGTGAATTTATCTTACTTTCTTTATTATCTTGGCACATGTTCAAATGAGCAATTGCTGCCTCGAACGCGATCGAAACCATGAAAAGAACAAGTCCATCAAATACAAAAGCTCGCTTTTTGTCTTTTCCCACGCAATGTCAAATCTCAACCAAATGGCGAAGCTTTCTAGTTCACAGCAGATAATTATGACTTCAATAAAGTTTACTTCTTATTTTTCTGATTTTCTTTTTGCACAAAATTATCGGAAGAATGATTCTTTTGATTGCCTAAAAATAACACTCCTGAACATGATAGTTTTCCCTAGGCTGCTAGATAAAAGTTAAATCAAACCTTTCAAAAATTTCCAACCATTTTATAATTTGATTTTTCTCGTATTCATTGCAACGCTGGAGGACAGCTTTTTTAAAAAAAACCTTAATGAAGATTATCAATATTAACGGTCGCAAATTAAGGTTCATTAGACGGAAAGTCAACCACTTTAGATAAACTGTCCTTGAAGTGGACAAGTTTTCTACAACCTACCAAAATGCCGTCAAAATTAAGCATGGCGTGAATTGAACTAGCAACAAAACACCTAGAATTCAATAAAATGCTTCAGGCTTGCTTTGGAAAGGAAGGAAAAAGTACGTCTCAGTTTTCCATTACTCTTAGCTAATATTTAGGAAATCTCAAATGAATTTATAGCATCAGTGCTACGCAAACATCGTTTGTTGATGCCAAGAAAGCGCGCGTTTCTAGTCACGATATTGTTTTCGCGGGATCTTTTTCTATAATCATGTTGATTAAAATAATTAGTCTAAATTGAGCTTCCTAAGTTTGTTTGATTCCTAGTATTAGAGCTCCAAGCGCTCGTCTTAACGTTACAACAAACTAAGATATGCGTTTTTGGTGGATGACGCAACTCAATCATGTTCCATTGGCGTCAGTACAGGAAGGTCCCGGAAGTCAACGAAATTGGGGAAAAAATTCTATATTTTTCTCCGTATTGTTGGACGTTGAGCATCACAATAGCTTAAAGTCGCCTTTTATTCTTTTCAAAAGGTTTTAAAAGCATAAAAGATTAAAAATCTTTAAAAAAAATCGTACTGTGAACTATAAATTATGACATGATTATTTGCAGGAGTTATAGAAGAGTTTTCTTTGATATTATTTGTAAACTAGTGTCGAAACATGCTCTTGGCAGAATTAGAATTATGTCATTACTTTTAATGAGGTTGATAGTAAAAATAAAGGATATATCTCTAATAGTGTTTAGGAGCCTTTAATTAATTTTCCGACTCATTCTTTCGTTCGGGCAAGTAAGAAACGTTTTGAAGTCTATTACCGTTTGTTGAGTCAACCCAATTAAGATGTTGTCATTAAGAGCTGTTTGTTCTAACAGCCTTTGTAGCGTTTGAGGATTTTACTGACAGCCAATTTATCAAAAAAATGTCATTATTTTCGTTCCAAAATGGACACAAATGACGAAGCACTTCAAAAAGGAGTTCAATTTGAAAGAAACACGGTATTAGGTCGAAAGGCTGTCAAAAGTCCGCAGTCATTGGAAATTGAATAGAGGCTTTTTAAAAGACTTTTAGGGGCAATCATTGCTGTGGGGTAATTAGTCTAAACTACTTCGCAGCGGAAACCGTGGAAGTAAGCGAATTTGTTATGATGTCAACGAGTGATCCCATGGCCGATGATTATTTAAGAGAGGCAACTTTCTCTGCGATCTCCACATTCTGGCAGCAGACGTCAAGGCGAAAGGACCGAATACAACCAATTAAGGTAATATTAATACCATCGATCCTATACCATTTTGACTCCATTTTGCCATCTTTTAAGAAGGCCTCCTGCAGATATCGTCCATTTTTTAATGAAATTTTTTTTCTGTGAAATATTTTCTTCCTGAATGTCCTGTAGTTTTCACTCCATTCACTTCAAAAAGCCTTTTTCCTGGTTAGCCTCTTTTGTAAAGTCTCCTACAGTTTCAATGCTTTCTTATAAAGCTTTTTTTCATCCTCGATAATCATTTTACAGAAGCCTCCTATAGCTTTCTGTCATTTTCCTAGACTTTTTTTTAGCTGTAAAGACTTTTTATTGATAATTCCCTTACAATTTTGCAACATTCTTTTTCAATGGCCAAAAATTTTCCGATGATTTTCCTGAAATTCTCACAGTTCCTCAGTCTTTTTCCCGAGTGACATTTTTATCCATCTTCACCTTTCAAAATTTCTAAATCTCCTTAAATTGTTTGCTCCTAAACTTTTTTTTATCACTGTTAAGAATCCTTGTCTGAATTTTCGGACCGGTACTTGTGGCTTGCAAACAAATAAAAATTGAATAATTCACTTATTAAAAAGTAAGAAAAAAAAAATTATTTCACGTATTTCTTAATAATTTAGTAGAATTATTTTAAATCGTTATTCACTTGCCTGCTTTCAATATCAAGTGCTTGCCTTTAGAAAATACCACAGTAATTTTACTGCTTTACTCATCTTGGCCATAATTGAACATTTGCTTCCCACCACTTTCCTGGCTGTTAATACCAAGGCTGCCTTGAATGTTTGTCGAGAAATATACTACAAAATTCACATATTTTTTCAACATTTCAATCTTTCCTTTTTCTATTATATTTTGTGTTTTTACTTAATGGAGTAGTATAGTAAGTTCTTACAACGCCACCATCACTACCAGTCTTGACGACGGTGGTCGCCCCAAAATTAGGGCGAAGCCCGAAATTACCAGGGCATGTGTTCCTAAATGGTATAATTTCTATGTCACCGTTCTTGTCCGTTTAAACATCTTTCTTATTATCCATTTGGCATCCGACGTCCGAAACTAAATGTTTGCGATCAATCAAACTGCTATTGAGCCGTTTTAAATTTGACATTTGAAACCTCAAGTTCACCTGTGCCAAATTATGAGGTATTTCCAGCGATTATCGATAATTGGTCATTTCGCTTGGTAATTTTAAGTTAAGTATAAAATAATAAGGAAAAATACGACATCGGCACCTTAAAATGCCGAACATTTAATCATGGCGACTAGAATTTCATGTTTGAACCATTATTAATAAAATATCGCTCGCTAAAAGTTATTATAGAATAACTAGATGTTAATCAAGAGATGTGTGAATTTGTTGGTAAGAAAAGATTAAAAAAAGCCATCTGCTTATAAAAGTTGTCTACACTCAGAAGACAAGAAAAGAATATATGATGATTTTGTTCAGGAAGCAAATTAAGATTTGGATGGGTTTGAAGAAAGGCACTTTTGAAGTCTTTTGTTTTAAAAAGAAACAAAAAAAATCTTATTAAAAAATAAGAATTTTCAAAATAACAAAATGGCCCTTTCTTTAAACCATAGAAAAATAGACAGCGATTGAAAATATATTCTTAAGTGTTTCCGATCTATGCGGACTTGACTATCGAGTGAGTGCTACTGACTTTGTTCACGAGCAGCAAGCGAAAGTAGTAGCTTGTGTTCTCATTGACGATATCCTGAGAAAAATGTTCATTATATTTCTTTGGTTATTGAAACAGCTCATTTTACTTGTATCTTGCTCTTAAGACTAGTATTAACAGCGTGACGTTGTTAATAATCATTTATGTTTGGACATCAAAAGCATCCATCAAGTCAGAAACGACAAATTGGCTCGGGCAAACTGGTTAGAATAACAAAAAACTTTGCTCCACATTTAATGCATTTCCGTACTATTTTTTCTTAAAGTCTAAAAAAAACTTTGCAAAAATGCCTTTTGTATTACATTTTGTATCTCCATCCACTTAGAAAAAAATAAGGTAGGGCGTGACTGACGGTTGAAGTACTTGTGTGGGTAACTCTTAGATTGGAATTTTCGGACATAGTTTGTGTTTGAGACAAAAGATGCTAGTGAAACCCAAAGGTGTGAGGGTGGAATGAGGTTGTTGTATCAGTGGGTTGAGCCTGAGATTTCAATTAAAACCCGAAGAAAATCTTACAATTAGTAAGCAATTGTTTGTCTTTTTTGCCTTAACCGACCATCTATAATTTACGATGCCTGAAAATATTGAAAATTCTTGTCATTATGGTCACTACACGAGGGATGTGTCATTCTGCCATGTCTGGTTGTAATCAATTTGAAATAAGCTCATATTGTCATACATGGAACGATTGCAGAGGCTTTTTTAAGGCAAAACCATCATGATGATAGTGTTTGACAGGAACACCTTTTCTTTACTTCAATCTGTCAGTGTCCTACGAGTTTTCTTTCCTTAATTGTTCTTCTTGGAAATCAATTAAAATTACGAACTAGAACACGAGAGTTCGAAAGTGGAAGTAATAGATCGAAAATGTTTATATGCATGAAGCATGCACGTTTGACTTTCTTTCTTTGTTTCTTAAGTTTCTTTCCTTCTCTCTCTCTCTCTCTCTCTCTCTCTCTCTCTCTCTCTCTCTCTCTCTCTCTCTCTCTCTCTCTCTCTCTCTCTCTCTCTCTCTCTCTCTCTCTCTCTCTCTCTCTCTCTCTTTCATTTTGACCGTTTCGGCTGACCATACCTTACGCTACAGCAATCAAAAATATTCTCGCTATCACTACTATAAACGTGACCTTTCTTTCTTTCCTTCTCTCTCTCTCTCTTTCATTTTAACCCTTTCGGCTGACCATACCTTACGCTACAGCAATTAATATTCTCCCTAACCTCCTAGATTGAAATATGACTATATCTCCGAGTTTAAATGTCGGGAAATTTGAAAGGGATATTAACAAATTTATAATCTCATTAAAGGCCAAACCACTAGTATTTGATATATCACACAACTTGCCTTCACTTTAATCAATTAAAACTAATGAATTATCTTGGCGCTTGTTCAATTAATTTTGTCTGACTAAGAAAGAAAATTTATCGTAATTATTTCCCAACACTGACAGAATCGATTCCTTCAAAAATTGTCAGAGAAATGTTTGGCAGTCATTTTTTTTTTGCGTTAAATTTCACATGTTACATTTTATAAAAAAAGGAATATAAAATAATGAATAAATAAAAGAGTAAAACGCGCACGAGCACACATAGGTCAGATCAATAGAAATATCGAGAGGAAATTGAATTATGGTAGTATTTTTGTACAGAATTGATCCGCGCAGTTGGCAAGGCTTGGTAGTGACACCAGGTGCACTGGGATGAGCTTGCTTTCGATTTATCCAATGCAAGCATCAATGGAAGTCAACCTCATTATCACAACAAGTGCTTCCTGTGTAATACTTTTGAAACGCCATGTTCTCAATGTTTTTATAATTAGAAACAAAAATAGAAAAACTAACAAAATATTTGGCATCAACATTCGTGTTTACGTGGCTACATTTGAACTATTTTTGAATTTCGTTCTTTTTCTCAATTATTTTATTGATCTCCCGGGCCCCTCATCAATCTTTTAGTAAGTTATAGAATTTCTTACAGAAAGCATAGAAGCAAACGTGATATTCACTAGATTAGCTTTAGGTGTACTATATGTTATTTTTCCTTATTTGCATGACACATTTGCACCGAGAAAAGATGGGTGAATCTGATTTTTCGTTCAGTGTTAAAAATATGATGAAAATAAACTAGAATACACATGTATTCGTTACCTAAGAGTGGAGCTAAAATTAGACCAAAAATTCCTTTTTTTTAGCTAAATAAAAGGTAAATAAAAGTGACATCATAATTTTCTCCAAATAAATAATTCGAAATTCAAATATTATGATCCTGAGCTAAAAATATTTAGATTTCCAATGGAGATTGAGTAATTATCAAGAGAGTATAAATAAGAGAGTGGAACATCTTAATACTGCACGCGCCATGTGAGTTCCCGGTAAAGGGCTATTCTTAGCATCAAAAGTCATTTGGTTTTTAACTTTTTGATGGCGTGGACGTGTGCGCGCGCGCTCAAAAATAACATACTTTTCGTCGATTTTTCTCAATGTTTTTCAACAAAATCTATTAAGTAAAGCAGAATGATCAGGATTGGCGATGTTCTGTTCTCTGATAAACACGACTGAGGTTGTCGAACACTCAGAAAGACGCAAAATTTATCAGTGTTTCCCCCCAAAAATCTTTACGTGCTTTCGCTACTTCCAGGTTTGGATGACGCACACAATTTTTGACGCACAGGAGTAGGGTATGGCGAAAATTGTTTGTACGCGGATGCTAAAAATAGCCCAACCGGGAATTCACATGGCGCGCGCGGAATTAAGATGTTTCCCTCTCTTATTTATGTTCTCTTGGTAATTATCTAGTAACGCCATGAAAAGCAAACATATTTTTCTACAGTGTGTTCCTGTTCAATGCTGTTGTCCTTGCCCTCCCGCAAAGAAAATATATTGGGAGTGAATTAGAAAAAAGGATTAATGCTGGTAATGTTTTCATTCAAAACACAATGCTTTCATTAAAAAGTTAGATGGCATCTATATTAGTATAATATCATAAACAAAGGGTTCTACATCTAGAGCATCACTGCTTAACTTTAGGAGCGAATTTCTCAGGCGAAGACAAACAAAATTCTTATAGAAATATTTTCTTTCTTTCTTTCTTTCTTTCTTTCTTTCTTTCTTTCTTTCTTTCTTTCTTTCTTTCTTTCTTTCTTTCTTTCTTCCCCTTCTTTCTTCCTGCTTTCTTTCTTTCCTCCTATCCTTCTTCTTTCGTTCTATATTTCTATCTTCCTTTCTCTCTTTTCCTCTCTCTTTCTTTATTTCTATAAATAAATAAAATCTACTCCACTTTCTTGAAATTTGATTCGCGCATATTATTTTCCATTTTTTTTTTTTTTTTGTTTTTTTTTGTTTTTTGTTGTTTTTTTTGTATCAGCGATGCAGCACTTACCTAGGACTGCAGCTCGTGTATGTGCATAATTATAGTTTGGCGGATTGACCATTCAAGAGCGACTTCTTTGAATCTGTTCCAGAGTAAATGCGATATTTCGAATATTCACCATATACAAATAAATTGATGTCAAATTACAAATAATTAACTGATCTGAACATTTAAACGACATTGTAATTTTGAATTCCATTCTACAAGCAATCAGCCCTCTCGGAAGCTCTTAGTACTGTTGACGATTGCTACTCCATTTTGTATCTGATGATAGTTCTCAAGTACTCAGGCGAACTTTAGGGTTAATCATACTTAATGGCTAGTAATTCATATGGCTGCCCCGAGGCGTTATATACACTTAAAGTAACAATTATCAAGCTATAAAAGTCCTATTCCACTTAGGAAGTGTAATAAAAACTATATTGATAAGAGGAAGTGGTGAACCTTTGAATTACACTTTAATATTTGAGGCTTCAAGGTAGTTTCAAAGAATTATTCAATTTGAGCCTTGCGACCTCAACTGAATGCTTTGTGTTTGACCAGCGAATTGATGTATGGAAAGTAGTGACTAGGTCCCTTTTTGATCTCATTATCATTACTGGGAAAAATTGTGGCGACCCCGTGGTGCATAGGATTGTGGGAATGAAGTTTTGAATTTCGACATTTTTTTGACATTGAAAACCCATCGTAGCCGACTGCGTTGATGCATATGTTATAAAAGAAATACAAAATGACAACAATGATAAAACCATATAGAAAGGACACTAGAGAAAAACGTTGAGAAATGCGTGTCTTTCTGCAGAATTTACAAGAGTTTTAGTGAGAAAACGAATACAAAACATTTCGTAGGTATACTTTTGTGGGACAAAGATACTGTATTAATAAAGACAATATGAAAGAATTAGCCTTAAGTTTCAAGAACTGACTTTAAGTTTTTGCATTTTGTAAAGACTATTTTTCAGGCAAGTGTGAAAGTCAAATTTGCATATTTTTACCGACAATAACACGAAGACGCTTTTGACTAATTTGCATACGGACTTAGAGCATGCGCAGACGTTCTTCACGCGTGTCTATAGAAAGACAATAGATAACAAAATATTTTTCATTAATATGTAATTGAGTGCAAGATGCGTACGACCTCACCACGCGAGATGGCGAAGCCATTTTGAGCTCGATCCCACAATCCATTGGGGCACCAGCTGGCATTTACGACATCCTAGTCAAACAATTTGAACAGCGGCTGCTACCATTACAACTTAAGTGCTTGTGATCCATTCGCAGCGATATTAGGGCCGTAGCAAGGCCAATAATATTGGGGGCCCTATCCCTAGGTCAGAAGTATTGGGGTGCTATATATTCTAAAATGGCCTATATGTATTAGTAACAGACCCTCCTCCCTCTTGCTACGGCGCTGATATCGATGAACCATTTCTTTGTTTCTGCTTCGCGTCTAGTGATGCTTTTATGTCAATTTATATCTTTATGTAGAAAGGTTTAAGTTTTTAATTAATTTTTTTTCGCTTTAATTATTTTTTTTTTCGCGAAAGGAGTTTGAGAAAATCAAGTAACTGAAAGGCAATGTCATACAATCCCTTGTGCAAAATCACCAGATACCAGTGTTAGTATTATTTCCCTTAAATTCTACTTAATTTTCCTTCTCTTTCCTTTTCTTTTCTCTAACTTTTTCCTTTCCTTTCTTTTCTTTTCTTTTTCCTTCTTTTCTTTCCCCCTCATCGCTTGCATGTCATTTTCTTGTTTGGATTGTTCTGGCAAAGCCATGTACCATTGGCTAGGACACGATATTCTCAAATCAATGCACTTTAGAACGTGTTAATAGAAAAACACTATTCTCCTGCCACTTGCCTCCAAAACATTTTAATTGCTGCGAAAAATAAGACTGATGAATTGGCGAAAAAGCCTGTGTAAAGGAAGACTTTATGACTGTGTTATTGATAAGGAACTAGATCTTCATATCATAAGCAATCAGATTTCCTTCTAAATAAGCGAAAAACAAAAACAAAAAATGAATAACTAAAGCAGAAACAAAATTAAAAAGGCCGGACTTTCTACAGATAAACAAAGAAGAATTTCACGCCTGTTTATTTAAAACTTCCTCATTTGCAAGATATGCTTATATATTTTTCATCCGTTGTTAAGAAATATCCTTTAATGAAGTGACTTTGTTTTCGTTTCATAAGCAGTTTTTTTCTTCACGTCTTTACCGCGTTAGCAATAAAATATGAAAGATAAAAATCTTAAATAAAACGTGACTAAGATTTCAAAACTTCGAGCGGTACTTCTTGAAGCAATAACTTAATAACACCCGCGTTTGACAAGTGTTCAAAGAGTTGTCGGTTGCCTGGAGCACCTCCTGAGTTCGTTGGTTTAATTTAACACCTTAAAACTCTCTCATTCTCTCAAAAAATTAATTAAGCACGAGATTTGACATCAGTTTTTGAACAATTTAGAAACAATTGCTTCGATGCTCAGAGTTCATTTTACTAAGTTCGATCGCCTGAAATTTATGGGGAGACGTCAATGATTATTTTTTTAGGGTTTTGATTAAGCTGCAACTAATTGTGTTTTCTGAAGTTTCTTTTTGTTTGTCCGTTAAGAAAGAAAGAAAGAAAAGAAAGAAAGAAAGAAAGAAAGAAAGAAGAGAGAGAGAGAGAATACTAGTATAATTTAGAAATGTAGTTTAGTGTGTAAGAGTGAATCTTGCGTTTCTCTAAGCTCTTGGAAAGTACATTTTTAAATGACCGTTGAATCATAGGTAGCCCAGTAAGTTTATAACTAATGAACGATAAAATGCAAGGCAACAATTTCTGAATGTTAAATAGCAAGCTTAATATTGTCCGAAACTGTTTGATAACCAATGGATTTGAAATAATACGTTTAACAGGAAAACTCATCCATAAAATCCACTAAACCAGTAGAAATGTCAACTGACCGCCGAACCACAGGTAGCCCAGAAAGTTTACTAACAAGCGTTAAAATGATAAACAACTTCTGAATGTTAAATAACAAGCTTAATTTTGTCTGAAACTGTTTATCAACCTGGTTGATTCTAAGAGACCGTCGTCAGTATTATTTTTTTCAAAGGACAAAAGCTGTTTTACAGGGTTCAGTATATTGTTTTCTTTAACGGAATAAGAATCTCAGCATTTTTGTTTTGAGCGGGATGTTGTTGATCAACACGTCTAGCTCGTAGTTCCGCTCGTTACGCGGGACTTGTACTACTGTTATCGTTGTGTATTCAAGGTGGGAAGACTTAAAGATTTATCTTGATCAGTTACTCTCTACAAAACCCATATCGGTCACTTTTACCAATGACAGACTTACTTAATTCTTTACCTCGTAGGCTATCATCAATCTTTTAAATGTGCAGTTTTCGCAATTATTAGTTTAGCGGGAGTAACCTTGCCTGCGGCGATTATCAAACTCATTCAGTCGTAACTGCCAATATACTTCTGTCAAAGATCGATCTATTTATTAAAAAATACTGAACAGAAAATTACATTCAAATTAAAAGTTCTTGATCCAATTTCCTTGTGTTTATCGTTAGACATGTGGAGAATGATTGAGAATCTGTTGAAATATTAATGTGAATAGAACCTTGATGAACTTTTATTGGATATGTTATCTATGTATTTGATTCGAAAATGAAATTTAGAGAAGCGAGGAGTTGGGTTGTAGAATATACAGAGAAAGAATGAATGAATGAATGAATGAATGAATGAATGAATGAATGAATGAATGAATGAATGAATGAATGAAAGAAAGGCAGAAAGAAAAAAAGGAAGAAAGAAAGGAATAAATAAATAAGGAATGAATGAATGAAAGAAAGAAAGACAAACAGAAAGAAAGAAAGAAAGACAAACAGAAAGGATTGAGAAGGAATTGAGAAAGAAATCTTAAACGAATAATGTTATCAAGAAATTAAGAAAACAGATCCAAAGAACGAATATAATAAATAAAATAGAATATTGATTTCTTGACGTAAAGCTACGGAATGCCTTACTTCAATAGTTTCCAGATGCTGTCTATTTATTTAATATCAATCATTTCGGAAGTCGCGCCAAAGTAATAACGGTAAAATAACTTAGTGAACAGTCTGTGACCTACTCCTTACTTAATAACACAATATACAACTCATTCAGTCACATAACCTACCAGTTCTTATCGGGTCTCTTTGAACCTAAATAATTTTTTTTTTCCAAATCGAAAGACCTGATGGTCTATTTAAGTGATTAAAGACGCTCATAAACTGTAAAGCTCTGAGTTAGCCGTTTCATACAGCCATGCATTCTTGCCTATTTCGTCATATTGCATTGCTCTTGGGGGAGACATTTTAATAATATGTGTCATGCTTATTAGGATATAATACGACCTCCGGCCAATTGGTCACTCAAATAGTAGGATATTTAAAGTGGGTAGCAGAGGATCTTTTATCACTTTGTAAGATTCACGATCAACGAAGAAGAGCAGCTTGAAGATAACTCGACGAGATAAGAAGAACGGTGAGAAACGGTAAGAAGTTCTCACACTCGAGAAAGCTAGGAATTATCTTTTTGTTGATATTTTTTTAGGATGAAGGAACATTTGAGGTCTCACTAGATTCAATTCATCGTATTTTTATAGATATTTAAAGAAAAAAAATACATTATTTGAATGAAAAATACAACCTTTGAAGTTGACGAATGTACGATGTGTAGCTTTTCAAGTCAATTCGTTGACTCAATATATCAGCCAAGGAAGGCGACAAATTTGGAATATCAAAGAAAATGAAAAACCAAAAAATAACTAATATCTTTATGCTAGCTGAGTCGTCGAAGTTTTAAAACCTGGAATTTTCATTTCAAAAAAGAAAGAAAGAAAGAAGGAAAGGAAGGAAGAAAGAAATCGTCCATGTTTTGTAGTATGATATACCATCTTATAGATAACTTAGTGTATCGAATTTATATGATCAGTTGAAATGGCATGGTTTGTACCAACCTTGTTGACAAATATTTTAACTATGGCAAAAAATTGGCTCTATATCGAGTGGAGATATTATACCACATTCTTTAAGCCAGATACCAGGGCTGTTTTGTGTTCTGAAAATACAATATTTCTCTGTTTCTTGAGTAACTGAACATCGTATAGAAAACTGGAAATGAAATGAAGTAAAAATGAAAAGATTTTCAAATCATAGAAATTTTGAAGTAAAGAAAATGAATGAAAGTGATCGTACGTCCTGACATATGTAAGACGTCAACTGGTCAGGTGCACTATCAAGGATAAAATATAGGTCTTTGGTCTTTGTTTCCTTCATAAAAAGGCTAGGAAATGAGAAACGTATAATTCATTTGACGAAAAAAACAAACAAATATTTATTCAATAACTAAGGAAATTCGTGCTTCTTCTCAAATTCCTAAAATTTTTGTAAAAATATATATCTTTACTATTTGTTTTGCGTTTTGATACTCTTAGTTCGTGTTCATCTCTAGACAATCGCATGTTTATTGAGTCAATAAAGAAAATCCTCAGTGCTACCAAATACAATGCTTAAAAATCTAAGCTCAATATCTGGAATATCTGTTGATTGAGACCCAACATCAGATTGGAATATTCCCAACCTCTCACCTAACAATTTACATGAGAAGGATAGAGAAAGCGCCGAAAAGGACAACCAAAGCACACGCCGCGCTACTTAACACTTATTTTATAAGTAACGTTATTTCTAAACATGGTGAGTTCGAGTTCCTTTTTTCCAAAACAAAGACATCCGTTGGAGCACCGACGATGTATGTCAGTAGAATGTCACTTTGAACTCAATAACTTTTTTTGTGTTCCAAATTATACAATTTTGAATAAATATTCGAAAGCTACATTTATTCAGCTTTCAGGGAATGTATACTTTTATGGCAAAATAATGTAAAGCCCGTGCGAGATTTGGGGTAACGCGTATAGGGGTCCTAAACACATCCTGACATGACCTTAACCTATTCAAAGGAAGATGATTGCTTTTTTTTGGTCGAATTGAAAAAATGAAATATGACGCGTTTTTACTGAAGTGTTGAAGATATTTTGTTCAGGACTTTGAGGGTGATTGGACGTGTTAGGTTTTGTGGAGGGATGAAAAATGAAGAATCCGGAAAAAAGCCGTGGAATAATGATGAAAAAAGCAATATAATACAAAAACATATGCCTATTTCAAAAAAAAAAAAAAAAAAAAGGTTGTCTTAGCTTAGGCAAAGGCCAAATTTTCTCATCACCTGAAGCAAGGAGAGTTGTTAGATAAAATTGAATCCTACAGCAAAAACATTTTTGTGCAAGCCTTTCATTTTAGACGTCCCGGAAGACGATGTGACGTCATAGGTAATAGCTCTATATCTAGTGATGTCATATGACGTCATGACATCTCATTATATTCTTTGAAAGACTGATTGAAAATCTAAATTTGGTTTTGCTCTTTTCCAGATCAGTTCAAATTGAACCGAACAAAAAAAAAAATGGCAAGTAAGTTACTGCTATGTATGGCTCTGCTGGTGGTGGTGTTTGTGCTGTCTGTAGAAAGTCGACAAAAAGCTGGTATGTATTGTTGCATTGCCTCAAGCATCTGATCTCAGAAAAAATATTAGCCAATCAGAATCGAAAATATTTACAAAACTGAGGTGACATCCCTATATAGTAGTCCGGCAACTTGGGAGATGTTTTTATTTTTTTTATTTTGTTTTCCCGCTCAATAATGAATATCATAGTAAATGTAAACAAAGCGTCTAAAACCTCTCCTGAAATTCTAGATTGATCTCAGAGAAAAAACTTTTACGAGTCAATTTTTGCAGGCTTCATGGCATTTCGATCAGTTTTGCAGCTGGAATGACCAATGAATAAATTAAAAAATAAATGTATAGTCGACCTTGCATGTTTTACGAGAGAGGCACTGAATTATGATAACCAGTGGCTAACAAAACCTGTGGCCCTCGCTATATTATAAACTTGTAATTATTTTCTTTGCGTAAACTTTATCGATATTGAAAATATGATTACCATCACACTTTGTAAATATAGACAACCTGCCGGCCAGGATTTATTTTTTTTTTTTTTTGACATTTTTATTTCCATTTTACATACAGTTTACAGACTAGTTGATAGTAAAGAAAATAAATAAAACTATGCTATGACATATAACAAAGAGAAAAGAAAAATAAAGCTATATATAAAGAAAAAAACACACGATATATTTTCAAAAAGAGATTACCCTTTAAGATTGATTTAGTAGGGGGAGTAATTTGTTCCATTTTTTTAAATGAAATAAAAGTTTATCCTATCCTATCCTGCCGGCCAGGATGCTGTTTGTTGTACGTTATTAGAACCTTACTTAATAAAGAAAGATAGGATATTATTTGATTAAAAACGGTTTAAGCAACAATGTTTAATTCTCTCTTTTTGAAGGAGTAGTACAAGCCGATGAGTATCGCCCAAGACCAGGAAAGAAACGTAAGACAGAGGAATGATATTTTATTAATAGTCGTCCTTATAATCATGATTGTGTACAGAAAACGCAAACGTGAAGGTCTGAAGGACTTTGGGTAACCCTTAAATTTCAAGAACTCTGATTGGAATATTTGTGGCGATAGTTAATTGAAAAAACCCTTTAGTAATCACGAGAGCCCTTGCAATAATGGATAACACTTGCCTTGATAGTCGATAAAATGGCGTGCAGCTGAAAAGCAATAAAAAACTCAGGCCCTTTTTTGAAAGTTAAATTAAAAAAAAATATTTCGTCGAGCACTCGCAGTAAGAATGACAGGTCTCTGGGCTGGAGTCGAGAGTGAAGATATATAACACATATTTTGATAAGCATTTATGATAGAACTAGTTTCCTTATATTTTCTCCGTCGCTGAAGAGGTATTTTGAAAAAATAATTTGAATTCTTTTCCACATATTTTGATTAAATCATTTTCGTTTTCATTCCTTTATTTGATAGAATACGATGGGCCAGAAGGTGACTATGGTGAGTAAATTAAACCATAAATAAAATAAAACAAATAAACAAATAGAAACGATGAACAAAATAAAACAATAGAAAAAGCAAGAAAACAAACTAAAAAACAACAACAAAACAAAAGATATGAACTTGAAATTGAGATATTTTAGACAAAACAAACACAAGAAAACACTGTAATTATTATATCTAAAAAGGACTAACAAAATAAACACAGTCAAAACAACAACAACAACAACAACAAAATACAATTGAGACATTTCTTGATTAATTTTTGCAATAAAATTTTTATTATTCCCTTCTACTTGAAAAAATAAAATGATACGATAATAATGTAAAAACAATTTTTTTTCTAAATAGAAGATTTACCACCCGGCCCTCTTCCCCGACCCGGCAGAAAACGGTAAGTCTCACTTTCATCACGGACTCGAAAATATCGATTTATTTTAAAAATCTAGATTTTTTTCATATTTCTAAAAGAGGAATCCTATATTCACCTGTAGGTCATTATAGAGAAATATTCCAAAGCTCTCGTGCAATCAGCGCACGTACGCGATTTCCTATAAGAATCACCTGCGTAATGATACAAAACTTAATAGACCAAAACTTTCCTGAAATACCGAATTTCAAGCAGGAAGGAAAAGTTTTTTGTTTTTTTTTTATTCTCATTTTTTTGCCTATCCCTTTGAATCAGTTGTCGATAATTACATTATTTTTATCAATGATTTATTATATTAATGAAAAGAGAACGTCCTGCTTTCAACAATCCTTTTCTCGTCGTCCTAAGTTTTCTAATCCTGAATTCATTGTATTCTTCTCTTCCTGTTTTAGCTTTTTTTTGAAGAGAATTACTGAATAATGGACGCACAGAGAAGTCCTTAGTTTTCTAATTCTGTATTCATTGTATTCTTGTCTTCCTGTTTTAGCTTTTTTGAAGAGAATTACTGAATAATGGACGCGCAGAGAAGTCCTTAGTTTTCTAATTCTGTATTCATTGTATTCTGTTCTTCCTGTTTTAGCTTTTTTGAAGAGAATTACTGAATAAAGGACGCGCAGAGAAGTCCTAAGTTTTCTAATCCTGAATTCATTGTATTCTTTTCTTCCTGTTTTAGCTTTTTTGAAGAGAATTACTGAATAATGGACGCACAGAGAAGACGACATGTTAGCAGAAAGAAATCCTCTGTTCCAACTTGTTTCCTTCTGTCTTTCGATCATTTTCATAGCCAAGTAATGTTAAATTCAACAGGCAAACACTTAGATGTTTTAACATCAACTTGCTAGACTTTAATTCCCATATATAAAACAGAAAAATATCTAACTCCTTAGACAATAAAGAGAACAGTTTGAAACCACTGATTGTTGCTGTGTTCGACTTAAATATATATCTCAAAAACAAGGTTAAAGGGCCGGAGGGAGGGGGGAGTCCGATCTGAGAAGGGGCTAGGATACTCTACTCTTAGTTATTTAGTACCTTTAAGGGTGTTCAAACGATTCGTCATTTCGTACCATTTAGCGATTGTTACGAAAAGATAAATTTGGTACCTTTGGTACCAGCGATGGTTATGACTACGAAAAGATAAATTTGGTATCTTTCATAATTAGGGATCATTCTCAAATTTCCCACGAGCATACCCTCCCCGCTATTTATGGCAGTCCCCCCCCCCCCCGGGGTTGAAGGGGTAATTGGCGATTGTCTCTAAGGATGCCTCTACTATAGCCCCAAACAGAAATGAGTGGGCACCTAAGCTAAGGCGTCGTATGGACGTCGGACCTGACGACAGTTAAGACTGATCCATCCTTCATTTACGGATTGAAAAGCAGTTAATGTTGTAGTGGAGGCATCAGGGGAGAGACTAGCGGGGCCCTAGATCATATCTACAGCTAATCCCTTACACAAACTACCACCTACGTTGAGTTAAAGTGGAAAATAATCTAGTCTATCTGGTGTATTCTCTACTTTCACATTGCCCATAATACATTGGCATTTTGGGGTAACCTGTCAAAAACTGTGATCATAAACGTTGTTCAAACGAATGTACAACACACCTGCTTTTATCTGTAAAATACTGATTAACAGTTCATTCTGAGATATTTCATTCAGAACATCAAAACGTTTTGTGTTACAGAAAATGTATTGAAGAAGTGCTCAAAATTTACATTATAGATTTCTTCAAAATTCATTGTTTTGTTTTTGTTGCTGTTTCCAAGAGAGCATAAATGAGAGAGGGAAACTTCTGAATACCGTGCGCGCTATGTGAATCCCCGGTTGGGCTATTTTTAGCAACCAAAGTCAACATACTTTTTTTCGATTGTTCTCACTTTTTCCTGCAAAATCTATTAGATAAAGCAAAAAGATCGGGATGGGCTTGATTGGCTACTACTACTACTACTACTACTACTACTACTACTACTACTACTACTACTACTACTACTACTACTACTACTACTACTACTACTACTGCTGCTGCTGCTGCTGCTGCTGCTGCTGCTACTACTACTACTACTAATAATAATAATAGTAATAATAATAATAACAACTTTTTTTATAACCTTATAAAAAAACTATTCCCTTCTATATTGACATTTCTATAAAAATATCTATCCATTTCTAACAATATTTCATGTTCTTATGGAAAAGAAACAGGCAGAACGAAATTTTACCAACGACGTCTTTAAAAATTAACGACATTACGTTCAAAAAATATTTATAAAATTTCCTTTCGTTGCACGCATTCTTATATTGGGAGTGTATCGCTTTTCTCTAAAAGACAAAAGACGTGGTCATGTAAAAAGGTGGTTTTTTTTTTCCATTCTGGTACATTCTAGACATTTCTTTCTCATTCTTTTCATGCTTTTCCATTTGTGGGCAACGACAGCTCTTAATTAGTAGTACTTAACCGAAAAAAATCTATCTATCTGCCTCGTTAATGCAGACCTTTTAAACCATTTGTGGCAAATTAATGCAACCAAGAATGACTTTGTACAAAAAAAATGTAGAACAATATACAACCTAGAGTCCATAGCCTAATGTATGAGCGAACAACTGACAATTGAAAAGACAGAAAGTCTAGCTTTCATGGATCCTAGGAACATATATGACGGTAGTTACTTAGTGTCCTCCCGGAGTCTAATTTAGAGTCTAATTTCTTTTTACAGTTCTAACTGTTGATAACAATGACGTATTTGGTAATCAAACTGTCCGCTAGCTGCGAGTTTCCAGCTGGATTTCAAATTAGAAGGCGTATCTCGTATTCCATTTGAAAGACAACGTGTTAAAGCTTACTATAGTATTACGTTGATTACTACCTTACATCGAGCCCATGCTGAGTCTATGAATAACAGCTCATCACGACCTCTCTAATTAACTAGCTAGGAAGCAGAATATGCTCCAAAAGATAGCAGGACACTCAGAGCTGACTCGTTCAGAATTAGGGTAATTTTATAACGTTGTGTTATGAAAGGCCCTCAAGCGCATCATTCTGAGTCATACCTTCTTTTGTTAACACGAGCAAGTGCCACCTGTTTCGCTCATGCTATAGGATAGTTAGGAAATATTAGTTTCGTAAAAGATTATTAAATATAATCGAGTATTTCCTTAATAATGGTAGCCGTAAATATACAAAAGAGAACTTTACATCGACTCATATGTTTATGTATACCCTAGGGGTCATAGCTAGGTACTCAAGAAAGCTTTCAGTTTATATGGTTGGCTGGCTTTTCAGTTACACAATGTACTCGAACTTCTATGATAATAACTCCTTGAAAGGTACTTAGAACACATTGATTCGCACCGAACTAATATGGATAAAACCACATGGCCAAAGACGCTATGAAAAACCACAATTTAAACCCATTACGTCATGCCCACCAAATCAACAAATACTTAAGTACGCTAACCGTGTTTCAACGGCACATTTTCTTATCACTGCTCGTCATAGAAAGGTGTTCAGTTCTGTAAGGTAAGGAAAGCATTCAGTATACTTTGTTTATTTTTCAGCTTCTACTTTTTGACGAGCCACTTAAACACTTTTAAAATTTAATTTAAGGATACTCTGAAATTTGTTCAGTTTCTTGATCGAGGTTTTCCATTTTTACTTCTTTCTTGACCAAAATTTAAACAATTGGATTTTTTCCCCCAATTTTAAATTTGGAATTCTGGAACTCCAGGGATGAACTAGAAAATATGGCTCAAATGAAAGTTAATGTTGGTAAAGGGTTTTTAAATCAAAGAATTGATTTTTTTTAGAATGACTTTGCAAGTGTGTTTCATTATGTGTTTTTTAAATTTAACCAAACGTCGTTAGCTAGCTTCCCTGACGTTTTTTGAAGAAAAAAAAAACGCTTGCCCATTTTCAAAATGCGACAGCTTTTTCAGAGATCCTTCATCTTGCAACTTTCAAAATTCAATTTTATTTCTGAATTCAATTTTATTTGAAAAGAAGAAAAGAAAAGAAAAAAAGGTTGTGATTCACTTTAAAATTTTTCACGTTTTAATAGTGTAACACATGATGAATTCCTGTCTTTTTCGTTTACCAGATTTGACTAACAAGTGAGCTTAAATATGGCTACAAAACTGCTCTTAGCATTGATGATGTTGGCGCTTCTTGCCCTGACAGAATGTCGATACATGAGGACAGAGGAACGCAGAGGTAAAGAACTGAAAATCTAGTAAAACGTATTATCTGCCAAGAAGTTGAATAACGCTATATCCATTGATAAATGCTTTTACGGTGATATCAATAATCTTTCACATTAATTTTCTCAAGTCTAAATAGAAACTAGTTCTTTCAAAATTGGTTTTAGACATCAAAACAACGCATTGAATCAATTAACTATAGCTAAACTATGACCGTTAGCGCTGAGCTCAAACTGTTTGACAGATATTGGAACAATAATTCAAAAGATGCTATAGTTGTTTTTTTACACAACTCGATACCCTCGAAGAACCTTGACTCGCGTTGCTATGGTAATGCATTCGAGCCTTTTTTAAAATTGCAGCAACTTTCTCAACGTTAGATTTCGTTCATCTTAGAAATTGCGATGTAATTGTCCTTTGGTCCGTATCTACAAGTTTTTTGACAACAAAATTTTTTTAAAGAGAATTATTAACCTGAAATTGTGGATTCCGTGTTTTTGGTTCAGTCAACGAAGTGTAAAAAGAATGCCTCACCCATTTTTTATTGGATTAACTCAGTCATGCAATACAAACTCATTAAGACCGTGCCACACGCTATGAATTCTTGTGCAACTTGTCTCGCGAAAAAGATTATTGCAGGTTGTACGAGTGTTTTTCACGTTTGACATCCCCTTGCGCGACTTGAATTTTTTATTTTTTATCTGCACGAAAACGGTAGAACCGACTTCGACTTCCTGCAAAAATTTTCGTTAAAACGTACGTGTGACATGGTCGTACAACTTGCGATTAGAGCGCGCGCACGAGCCAATCATTCATTCACCATTGATTGAAATTAATTCGCGAGACAAGTTTGAACGACAAATCATAGAGTGTGACACGGGCTTCAGTTTAGAACAATTTGAAGCCGTACGTTATCCACACGAGCCACCGAAACTAAAAATAATGCAAAGCATTCAAATTTCAAATCGTCTAGGACCATACAGTTGATCTGAGAAAAAATCTTAGCCAGTCAGAATCGAGAAAATTTCCTTTATATTATAAGGTTTGGCTCATGTGAAATTTGACATTTTATTTTGACGTTTCATATTTGGATAATGTCAGCACCAAAGAAAATGTACCCGACAGAAAAACAGGCAGACAAAGTTTGGAAAAATTCCATATTGTTGCAATCTTTAGGAGAATTCACATCACCCATATTGCATTTCAGGCTTCTTTTTTTTTTTTTTTTTTTTTTTTTTTGAAATAGATACATATTTTGTTTTTATTCTTTTTCTTTTTGAAGAAATGGCACAAGACGAAACGTACCATGGAAGAACAGGGCCGTTTAAGAAGCGTAAGCGACATAATGCAGTGTTACAGCTTTCTAAGAAATTGTTGAGGGGAGACTGATGATATTGGTTACTTGCGCTGATGAGTGAATCTATCTATGATTACCTTAGAAGAAAGTGGAACTATGAGTCGAAAATGTTTACATGCATTAAGCATGCATGTTTGCCTTTCTTTCTTTCTTTCTTTCTTTCCTTCTCTGTTTCTTTCTTTCTTTCTCTGTTTCTTCCTTTCATTCATTCATTCATTCTTTCTCTCTCTCTCTCTTTGTCTCCTTCTCTCTTTCTTTCTTTCTTTCATTCATTCATTCTTTCTTTCTTTCTTTCTTTCTTTCCTTCTCTGTTTCTTTCTTTCTTTCTCTGTTTCTTCCTTTCATTCATTCATTCTTTCTTTCTTTCTTTCTCTCTTTGTCTCCTTCTCTGTTTCTTTCTTTCTTTCATTCTTTCTTTCTCTCCTCTGTTCCTTTCTTTCTTTCTTTCTTTCTTTCCCACTTTATTCATATTTTAATGTATGTATTATTCGTAGGTGACCCTCAAGAATCATACCAAAGGAAGTTTGATAATGGTAATGAGACCACATTAGAAAATGCTAAATAATCACAACTTCTTTAGTAGTAAGGACATTAATTATAACTTTTGTGTTCAGATGGGAAGAGGAAGAGTATTTGATGAAGTATTAACGTTTTGGTTTCAAATATTTGATTGTTTGATAGAAAATGACGTTTTTGGTTCATTCTTCCATTTTCGTTATTTATACGTTATATTTTTTTCTTAGAACTATTTTGGGAATCAAATAACGATGAACCAAACGGTGAGAACAGTATAAACTACAGCACAGCACAGCACAGCACAGCACAGCACAGCACAGCACAGCACAGCACAGCACAGCACAGCACAGCACAGCACAGCACAGCACAGCACAGCACAGCACAGCACAGCACAGCACAGCACAGCACAGCACAGCACAGCACAGCACAGCACAGCACAGCACAGCACAGCACAGCACAGCACAGCACAGCACAGCACAGCACAGCACAGCACAGCACAGCACAGCACAGCACAGCACAGCACAGCGCAGCACAGCACAGCGCAGCGCAGCGCAGCGCAGCGCAGCACAGCACAGCACAGCGCAGCACAGCACAGCACAGCACAGCGCAGCACAGCACAGCACAGCGCAGCGCAGCGCAGCACAGCCGTTTTAATTTTTGTTTTTAACATTTCATTTTAGAATTTGATGACCCAGAAGATGATATGAATGAAGGTAAAGAATAAAATTAAACAAAATTTGCAAAATTTTCGTGCCATATCATGCGAGTAGGAAGAACATTGCAGGAGAAATCGTTACGTCGCTGTTCACATCATATTTCATCTAGCATCCAGTAATGCGAACAGAACCTATCACCCACAATCGGAGATGAAGCGCGGTGACGAATAGATTACTACTCTCAGAAGAACGGAAATTCATTGCATTTCGTTTATTTTTCTATTTTCTTTTCTTAGGAAATCACCCACCGTTACATAGACCAGGAAAAAAAAGGTATATATACGACCAACCGACCAACCGACCAACCGACCAACCGACCAACCGACCAACCGACCAACCGACCAACCGACCAACCGACCAACCGACCAACCGACCAACCGACCAACCGACCAACCGACCAACCGACCAACCGACCAACCGACCAACCGACCAACCGACCAACCGACCAACCGACCAACCGACCAACCGACCAACCGACCAACCGACCAACCGACCAACCGACCAACCGACCAACCGACCAACCGACCAACCGACCAACCGACCAACCGACCAACCGACCAACCGACCAACCGACCAACCGACCAACCGACCAACCGACCAACCGACCAACCGACCAACCGACCAACCGACCAACCGACCAACCGACCAACCGACCAACCGACCAACCGACCAACCGACCAACCGACCAACCGACCAACCGACCAACCGACCAACCGACCAACCGACCAACCGACCAACCGACCAACCGACCAACCGACCAACCGACCAACCGAATAAAAAAACAACAACCAATCAAACCAAACCAAAGAAAAAAGACCCAAAAATCGAACCAAACGAAATGAAATAACGCCATCAACCAACTTACACAATTACCCATCTCGATCCACCTATAGCAACCGAACCAAATACCTATGCATCTAGATGTACAGATCACATGACAAGCATGTCTTGTTGCCAACCATGATTCGTATTAATCACTTCTACCTCTCTCTCATTTTCAGATTCATTGAACATCTCAACGCTTAAATCCCAAAAAATTATTTAGCAACATCATAGCTGAACTTTATCAAATGTTAAGTAATTTTACTAAGCTATAATTTTGTTAAGAGCTTTAGTTTCAACACCACTGTACATTGTAATTCTGTATAGATAAAAAGTATGAAAATAAATCTCTCATAATTATATATATTATTTTCATCTGTGTATGAGTAAAATTGTTTTTATAAAGTCGTCAAAATTTTTTTAAATAATAAAGTCTCCTTATGGTATACACATCATTTCTTCTTTAATTATTATCGATAATTACTTAATCTAGGGGCTAAACCAATTGTCTTTAATTATACTTGGACCATTTTTACCATTAACCAAATTGATCAAAACCATGGGCTATAGCCTATGCTTTTTGGTCCAAAACACCCTAAAATGATTAAATTTTGAAAAAATAAAACAAAACTGTATGATGAAAAAAAGGTGTGAAAAAGGCCCAAATTGATCAAAACCATGGGCTATAACCTATGCTTTTTGGTCCAAAACACCCTAAAATGATTAAATTTTGAAAAAATAAAACAAAATTGTACAATCAAGAAAAGGTGTGAAAAAGGCCCAAATTGATCAAAACCATGGGCTATAGCCTATGCTTTTTGGTCCAAAACACCCTAAAATGATTAAATTTTGAAAAAATAAAACAAATTTGTACGATGAAGAAAAGGTGTGAAAAAGGCCCAAATTGATCAAAACCATGGGCTATAGCCTATCCTTTTTGGTCCAAAACACCCTAAAATGATGAAATTTTGAAAAAATAAAACAAAACTGTATGATGAAGAAAAGGTGTGAAAAAGGCCCAAATTGATCAAAACCATGGGCTATAGCCTATGCTTTTTGGTCCAAAACACACTAAAATGATTAAATTTTGAAAAAATAAAACAAAATTGTACGATGAAAAAAAGGTGTGAAAAAGGCCCAAATTGATCAAAACCATGGGCTATAGCCTATGCTTTTTGGTCCAAAACACCCTAAAATGATTAAATTTTGAAAAAATAAAACAAAATTGTACCATGTAAAAAAGGTGTGAAAAAGGCCCAAATTGATCAAAACCATGGGCTATAGCCTATGCTTTTTGGTCCAAAACACCCTAAAATGATTAAATTTTGAAAAAATAAAACAAAATTGTACGATGAAAAAAAGGTGTGAAAAAGGCCGAAATTGATCAAAACCATGGGCTATAGCCTATGCTTTTTGGTCCAAAACACCCTAAAATGATGAAATTTTCAAAAAATAAAACAAAATTGTACACTGTAAAAAAGGTGTGAAAAAGGCCTAAATTGATCAAAACCATGGGCTATAGCCTATGCTTTTTGGTCCAAAACACCCTAAAATGATTAAATTTTGAAAAAATAAAAAAAAATTTTGACGATGAAGAAAAGGTGTGAAAAAGGCCCAAATTGATCAAAACCATGGGCTATAGCCTATGCTTTCTTGTCCAAAACACCCTAAAATGATTAAATTTTGAAGAAATAAAACAAAATTGTACGATGAAAAAAAGGTGTGAAAAAGGCCCACATTGATCAAAACCATGGGCTATAGCCTATGCTTTTTGGTCCAAAACACCCTAAAATGATTAAATTTTGAAGAAATAAAACAAAATTGTACGATGAAAAAAAGGTGTGAAAAAGGCCCAAATTGATCAAAACCATGGGCTATAGCCTATGCTTTTTGGTCCAAAACACCCTAAAATGATTAAATTTTGAAAAAATAAAACAAAATTCTACAATGAAAAAAAGGTGTGAAAAAAGCCTAAATTGATCAAAACCATGGGCTATAGCCTATCCTTTTTGGTCCAAAACACCCTAAAATGATTAAATTTTGAAAAAATAAAACAAAACTGTATGATGAAAAAAAGGTGTGAAAAAGGCCCAAATTGATCAAAACCATGGGCTATAGCCTATGCTTTTTGGTCCAAAACACACTAAAATGATTAAATTTTGAAAAAAATAAAACAAAACTGTATGATGAAAAAAAGGTGTGAAAAAGGCCTAAATTGATCAAAACCATGGGCTATAGCCTATGCTTTTTGGTCTAAAACACACTAAAATGATTAAATTTTGAAAAAATAAAACAAAATTGTACGATGAAAAAAAAGTGTGAAAAAGGCCCAAATTGATCAAAACCATGGGCTATAGCCTATGCTTTTTGGTCCAAAACACCCTAAAATGATTAAATTTTGAAGAAATAAAACAAAATTGTACGATGAAAAAAAGGTGTGAAAAAGGCCCAAATTTATCAAAACCATGGGCTATAGCCTATGCTTTTTGGTCCAAAACACCCTAAAATGATTAAATTTTGAAGAAATAAAACAAAAGTGTACGATGAAAAAAAGGTGTGAAAAAGGCCTAAATTGATCAAAACCATGGGCTATAGCCTATGCTTTTTGGTCCAAAACACCCTAAAATGATTAAATTTTGAAAAAATAAAACAAAATTGTACGATGAAAAAAAGGTGTGAAAAAGGCCCAAATTGATCAAAACCATGGGCTATAGCCTATGCTTTTTGGTCCAAAACACCCTAAAATGATGAAATTTTCAAAAAATAAAACAAAATTGTACAATGTAAAAAAGGTGTGAAAAAGGCCTAAATTGATCAAAACCATGGGCTATAGCCTATGCTTTTTGGTCCAAAACACCCTAAAATGATTAAATTTTGAAAAAATAAAAAAAAATTTTGACGATGAAAAGGTGTGAAAAAGGCCCAAATTGATCAAAACCATGGGCTATAGCCTATGCTTTCTTGTCCAAAACACCCTAAAATGATTAAATTTTGAAGAAATAAAACAAAATTGTACGATGAAAAAAAGGTGTGAAAAAGGCCCACATTGATCAAAACCATGGGCTATAGCCTATGCTTTTTGGTCCAAAACACCCTAAAATGATTAAATTTTGAAGAAATAAAACAAAATTGTACGATGAAAAAAAGGTGTGAAAAAGGCCCAAATTGATCAAAACCATGGGCTATAGCCTATGCTTTTTGGTCCAAAACACCCTAAAATGATGAAATTTTGAAAAAATAAAACAAAATTCTACAATGAAAAAAAGGTGTGAAAAAAGCCTAAATTGATCAAAACCATGGGCTATAGCCTATCCTTTTTGGTCCAAAACACCCTAAAATGATTAAATTTTGAAAAAATAAAACAAAACTGTATGTTGAAAAAAAGGTGTGAAAAAGGCCCAAATTGATCAAAACCATGGGCTATAGCCTATGCTTTTTGGTCCAAAACACACTAAAATGATTAAATTTTGAAAAAATAAAACAAAACTGTATGATGAAAAAAAGGTGTGAAAAAGGCCTAAATTGATCAAAACCATGGGCTATAGCCTATGCTTTTTGGTCCAAAACACACTAAAATGATTAAATTTTGAAAAAATAAAAAAAAATTTTTACGATGAAGAAAAGGTGTGAAAAAGGCCCAAATTGATCAAAACCATGGGCTATAGCCTATGCTTTTTGGTCCAAAACACCCTAAAATGATTAAATTTTGAAAAAATAAAACAAAACTGTATGATGAAAAAAAGGTGTGAAAAAGGCCCAAATTGATCAAAACCATGGGCTATAGCCTATGCTTTTTGGTCCAAAACACACTAAAATGATTAAATTTTGAAAAAATAAAACAAAACTGTATGATGAAAAAAAGGTGTGAAAAAGGCCTAAATTGATCAAAACCATGGGCTATAGCCTATGCTTTTTGGTCCAAAACACACTAAAATGATTAAATTTTGAAAAAATAAAAAAAAATTTTTACGATGAAGAAAAGGTGTGAAAAAGGCCCAAATTGATCAAAACCATGGGCTATAGCCTATGCTTTTTGGTCCAAAACACCCTAAAATGATTAAATTTTGAAAAAATAAAACAAAATTGTACAATGAAAAAAAGGTGTGAAAAAGGCCCAAATTGATCAAAACCATGGGCTATAGCCTATGCTTTTCGGTCCAAAACACCCTAAAATGATTAAATTTAAAAAAAATAAAACAAATTTGTACGATGAAGAAAAGGTGTGAAAAAGGCCCAAATTGATCAAAACCATGGGCTATAGCCTATGCCTTTTGGTCCAAAACACACTAAAATGATTAAATTTTGAAAAAATAAAACAAAATTGTACGATGAAAAAAAGGTGTGAAAAAGGCCCAAATTGATCAAAACCATGGGCTATAGCCTATGCTTTTTGGTCCAAAACACCCTAAAATGATTAAATTTTGAAAAAATAAAACAAAATTGTACCATGTAAAAAAGGTGTGAAAAAGGCCCAAATTGATCAAAACCATGGGCTATAGCCTATGCTTTTCGGTCCAAAACACCCTAAAATGATTAAATTTTGAAAAAATAAAACAAATTTGTACGATGAAGAAAAGGTGTGAAAAAGGCCCAAATTGATCAAAACCATGGGCTATAGCCTATGCTTTTTGGTCCAAAACACCCTAAAATGATTAAATTTTGAAAAAAAAATAAAATTGTACGATGAAAAAAAGGTGTGAAAAAGGCCCAAATTGATCAAAACCATGGGCTATAGCCTATGCTTTTTGGTCCAAAACACACTAAAATGATTAAATTTTGAAAAAATAAAACAAAACTGTATGATGAAAAAAAGGTGTGAAAAAGGCCTAAATTGATCAAAACCATGGGCTATAGCCTATGCTTTTTGGTCCAAAACACACTAAAATGATTAAATTTTGAAAAAATAAAAAAAAATTTTTACGATGAAGAAAAGGTGTGAAAAAGGCCCAAATTGATCAAAACCATGGGCTATAGCCTATGCTTTTTGGTCCAAAACACCCTAAAATGATTAAATTTTGAAAAAATAAAACAAAACTGTATGATGAAAAAAAGGTGTGAAAAAGGCCCAAATTGATCAAAACCATGGGCTATAGCCTATGCTTTTTGGTCCAAAACACACTAAAATGATTAAATTTTGAAAAAATAAAACAAAACTGTATGATGAAAAAAAGGTGTGAAAAAGGCCTAAATTGATCAAAACCATGGGCTATAGCCTATGCTTTTTGGTCCAAAACACACTAAAATGATTAAATTTTGAAAAAATAAAAAAAAATTTTTACGATGAAGAAAAGGTGTGAAAAAGGCCCAAATTGATCAAAACCATGGGCTATAGCCTATGCTTTTTGGTCCAAAACACCCTAAAATGATTAAATTTTGAAAAAATAAAACAAAATTGTACAATGAAAAAAAGGTGTGAAAAAGGCCCAAATTGATCAAAACCATGGGCTATAGCCTATGCTTTTCGGTCCAAAACACCCTAAAATGATTAAATTTAAAAAAAATAAAACAAATTTGTACGATGAAGAAAAGGTGTGAAAAAGGCCCAAATTGATCAAAACCATGGGCTATAGCCTATGCCTTTTGGTCCAAAACACACTAAAATGATTAAATTTTGAAAAAATAAAACAAAATTGTACGATGAAAAAAAGGTGTGAAAAAGGCCCAAATTGATCAAAACCATGGGCTATAGCCTATGCTTTTTGGTCCAAAACACCCTAAAATGATTAAATTTTGAAAAAATAAAACAAAATTGTACCATGTAAAAAAGGTGTGAAAAAGGCCCAAATTGATCAAAACCATGGGCTATAGCCTATGCTTTTCGGTCCAAAACACCCTAAAATGATTAAATTTTGAAAAAATAAAACAAATTTGTACGATGAAGAAAAGGTGTGAAAAAGGCCCAAATTGATCAAAACCATGGGCTATAGCCTATGCTTTTTGGTCCAAAACACCCTAAAATGATTAAATTTTGAAAAAAAAATAAAATTGTACGATGAAAAAAAGATGTGAAAAAGGCCCAAATTGATCAAAACCATGGGCTATAGCCTATGCTTTTTGGTCCAAAACACCCTAAAATGATTAAATTTTGAAAAAATAAAATTAAATTTTTACGATGAAGAAAAGGTGTGAAAAAGGCCCAAATTGATAAAAACCATGGGCTATAGCCTATGCTTTCTTGTCCAAAACACCCTAAAATGATTAAATTTTGAAAAAATAAAACAAATTTGTACGATGAAGAAAAGGTGTGAAAAAGGCCCAAATTGATCAAAACCATGGGCTATAGCCTATGCTTTTTGGTCCAAAACACCCTAAAATGATTTAAATTTTGAAGAAATAAAACAAAATTGTACGATGAAAAAAAGGTGTGAAAAAGGCCCAAATTGATCAAAACCATGGGCTATAGCCTATGCTTTTTGGTCCAAAACACCCTAAAATGATTAAATTTTGAAGAAATAAAACAAAATTGTACGATGAAAAAAAGGTGTGAAAAAGGCCCAAATTGATCAAAACCATGGGCTATAGCCTATGCTTTTTGGTCCAAAACACACTAAAATGATTAAATTTTGAAGAAATAAAACAAAATTGTACGATGAAAAAAAGGTGTGAAAAAGGCCCAAATTGATCAAAACCATGGTCTATAGCCTATGCTTTTTGTTCCAAAACACCCTAAAACGATTAAATTTTGAAAAAATAAAACAAAATTGTACGATGAGAAAAAGGTGTGAAAAAGGCCGAAATTGATCAAAACCATGGGCTATAGCCTATGCTTTTTGGTCCAAAACACCCCAAAATGATTAAATTTTGAAAAAATAAAACAAAATTGTACGATGAGAAAAAGGTGTGAAAAAGGCCGAAATTGATCAAAACCATGGGCTATAGCCTATGCTTTTTGGTCCAAAACACCCCAAAATGATTAAATTTTGAAAAAATAAAACAAAATTGTACGATGAAAAAAAGGTGTGAAAAAGGCCCAAATTGATCAAAACCATGGGCTATAGCCTATGCTTTTTGGTCCAAAACACCCTAAAATGATGAAATTTTGAAGAAATAAAACAAATTTGTACGATGAAAAAAAGGTGTGAAAAAGGCCGAAATTGATCAAAACCATGGGCTATAGCCTATGCTTTTTGGTCCAAAACACCCTAAAATGATGAAATTTTGAAAAAATAAAACAAAATTGTACGATGAAAAAAAGGTGTGAAAAAGGCCCAAATTGATCAAAACCATGGGCTATAGCCTATGCTTTTTGGTCCAAAACACACTAAAATGATTAAATTTTGAAAAAATAAAAAAAAATTTTTACGATGAAGAAAAGGTGTGAAAAAGGCCCAAATTGATCAAAACCATGGGCTATAGCCTATGCTTTTTGGTCCAAAACACCCTAAAATGATTAAATTTTGAAAAAATAAAACAAAATTGTACAATGAAAAAAAGGTGTGAAAAAGGCCCAAATTGATCAAAACCATGGGCTATAGCCTATGCTTTTCGGTCCAAAACACCCTAAAATGATTAAATTTAAAAAAAATAAAACAAATTTGTACGATGAAGAAAAGGTGTGAAAAAGGCCCAAATTGATCAAAACCATGGGCTATAGCCTATGCCTTTTGGTCCAAAACACACTAAAATGATTAAATTTTGAAAAAATAAAACAAAATTGTACGATGAAAAAAAGGTGTGAAAAAGGCCCAAATTGATCAAAACCATGGGCTATAGCCTATGCTTTTTGGTCCAAAACACCCTAAAATGATTAAATTTTGAAAAAATAAAACAAAATTGTACCATGTAAAAAAGGTGTGAAAAAGGCCCAAATTGATCAAAACCATGGGCTATAGCCTATGCTTTCTTGTCCAAAACACCCTAAAATGATTAAATTTTGAAAAAATAAAACAAATTTGTACGATGAAGAAAAGGTGTGAAAAAGGCCCAAATTGATCAAAACCATGGGCTATAGCCTATGCTTTTTGGTCCAAAACACCCTAAAATGATTTAAATTTTGAAGAAATAAAACAAAATTGTACGATGAAAAAAAGGTGTGAAAAAGGCCCAAATTGATCAAAACCATGGGCTATAGCCTATGCTTTTTGGTCCAAAACACCCTAAAATGATTAAATTTTGAAGAAATAAAACAAAATTGTACGATGAAAAAAAGGTGTGAAAAAGGCCCAAATTGATCAAAACCATGGGCTATAGCCTATGCTTTTTGGTCCAAAACACACTAAAATGATTAAATTTTGAAGAAATAAAACAAAATTGTACGATGAAAAAAAGGTGTGAAAAAGGCCCAAATTGATCAAAACCATGGTCTATAGCCTATGCTTTTTGTTCCAAAACACCCTAAAACGATTAAATTTTGAAAAAATAAAACAAAATTGTACGATGAGAAAAAGGTGTGAAAAAGGCCGAAATTGATCAAAACCATGGGCTATAGCCTATGCTTTTTGGTCCAAAACACCCCAAAATGATTAAATTTTGAAAAAATAAAACAAAATTGTACGATGAGAAAAAGGTGTGAAAAAGGCCGAAATTGATCAAAACCATGGGCTATAGCCTATGCTTTTTGGTCCAAAACACCCCAAAATGATTAAATTTTGAAAAAATAAAACAAAATTGTACGATGAAAAAAAGGTGTGAAAAAGGCCCAAATTGATCAAAACCATGGGCTATAGCCTATGCTTTTTGGTCCAAAACACCCTAAAATGATGAAATTTTGAAGAAATAAAACAAATTTGTACGATGAAAAAAAGGTGTGAAAAAGGCCGAAATTGATCAAAACCATGGGCTATAGCCTATGCTTTTTGGTCCAAAACACCCTAAAATGATGAAATTTTGAAAAAATAAAACAAAATTGTACGATGAAAAAAAGGTGTGAAAAAGGCCCAAATTGATCAAAACCATGGGCTATAGCCTATGCTTTTTGGTCCAAAACACCCTAAAATGATTAAATTTTGAAGAAATAAAACAAAATTGTACGATGAAAAAAAGGTGTGAAAAAGGCCCAAATTGATCAAAACCATGGGCTATAGCCTATGCTTTTTGGTCCAAAACACCCTAAAATGATTAAATTTTGAAAAAATAAAACAAAATTGTACCATGTAAAAAAGGTGTGAAAAAGGCCCAAATTGATCAAAACCATGGGCTATAGCCTATGCTTTCTTGTCCAAAACACCCCAAAATGATTAAATTTCGAAAAAATAAAACAAAATTGTACGATGAAAAAAAGGTGTGAAAAAGGCCTAAATTGATCAAAACCATGGGCTATAGCCTATGCTTTTTGGTCCAAAACACCCTAAAATGATTAAATTTTGAAAAAATAAAACAAAATTGTACGATGAAAAAAAGGTGTGAAAAAGGCCCAAATTGATCAAAACCATGGGCTATAGCCTATGCTTTTTGGTCCAAAACACCCTAAAATGATTAAATTTTGAAGAAATAAAACAAAATTGTACGATGAAAAAAAGGTGTGAAAAAGGCCCAAATTGATCAAAACCATGGGCAATAGCCTATGCTTTTTGGTCCAAAACACACTAAAATGATTGAATTTAAAAAAAATAAAACAAAATTGTACGATGAAAAAAAGGTGTGAAAAAGGCCTACATTGATCAAAACCATGGGCTATAGCCTATGCTTTTTGTTCCAAAACACCCTAAAATGATTAAATTATAAAAAAATAAAACAAAATTGTACCATGTTAAAAAGGTGTAAAAAAGGCATAAATTGATCAAAACTATGGGCTATAGCCTATGCTTTTTGGTCCAAAACACCCTAAAAAGATTAAATTTTGAAGAAATAAAACAAATTTGTACGATGAAAAAAAGGTGTGAAAAAGGCCCAAATTGATCAAAACCATGGGCTATAGCCTATGCTTTTTGGTCCAAAACACCCTAAAATGATTAAATTTTGAAGAAATAAAACAAATTTGTACGATGAAAAAAAGGTGTGAAAAAGGCCTAAATTGATCAAAACCATGGGCTATAGCCTATGCTTTTTGGTCCAAAACACCCTAAAATGATTAAATTTTGAAAAAATAAAACAAAATTGTACAATGTAAAAAAGGTGTGAAAAAGACCCAAATTGATCAAAACCATGGGCTATAGCCTATGCTTTTTGGTCCAAAACACACTAAAATGATTAAATTATCAAAAAATAAAACAAAATTGTACGATGAAAAAAAGGTGTGAAAAAGGCCCAAATTTATCAAAACCATGGGCTATAGCCTATGCTTTTTGGTCCAAAACACCCTAAAAAGATTAAATTATAAAAAAATAAAACAAAATTGTACCATGTAAAAAAGGTGTGAAAAAGGCCTAAATTGATCAAAACCATGGGCTATAACCTATACTTTTTGGTCCAAAACACCCTAAAATGATTAAATTATAAAAAAATAAAACAAAATTGTACCATGTAAAAAAGGTGTGAAAAAGGCCTAAATTGATCAAAACCATGGGCTATAGCCTATGCTTTTTGGTCCAAAACACCCTAAAATGATTAAATTTTGAAAAAATAAAACAAAATTGTACGATGAAAAAAAGATGTGAAAAAGGCCCAAATTGATCAAAACCATGGGCTATAGCCTATGCTTTTTGGTCCAAAACACCCTAAAATGATTAAATTTTGAAAAAATAAAACAAAATTGTACAATGAAAAAAAGGTGTGAAAAAGGCCCAAATTGATCAAAACCATGGGCTATAGCCTATGCTTTTTGGTCCAAAACACCCTAAAATGATTAAATTTTGAAGAAATAAAACAAAATGGTACGATGAAAAAAAGGTGTGAAAAAGGCCAAAATTGATCAAAACCATGGGCTATAGCCTATGCTTTTTGGTCCAAAACACCCTAAAATGATTAAATTTTGAAAAAATAAAACAAAACTGTATGATGAAAAAAGGTGTGAAAAAGGCCCAAATTGATCAAAACCATGGGCTATAGCCTATGCTTTTTGGTCCAAAACACCCTAAAATGATGAAATTTTGAAAAAATAAAACAAAATTGTACGATGAAAAAAAGGTGTGAAAAAGGCACAAATTGATCAAAACCATGGGCTATAGCCTATGCTTTTTGGTCCAAAACACCCTAAAATGATTAAATTTTGAAGAAATAAAACAAATTTGTACTATGAAAAAAAGGTGTGAAAAAGGCCTAAATTGATCAAAACCATGGGCTATAGCCTATGCTTTTTGGTCCAAAACACCCTAAAATGATGAAATTTTGAAAAAATAAAACAAAATTGTACAATGTAAAACAGGTGTGAAAAAGGCCTAAATTGATCAAAACCATGGGCTATAGCCTATGCTTTTTGGTCCAAAACACCCTAAAATGATTAAATTTTGAAAAAATAAAACAAAATTGTACGATGAAAAAAAGGTGTGAAAAAGGCCCAAATTGATCAAAACCATGGGCTATAGCCTATGCTTTTTGGTCCAAAACACCCTAAAATGATTAAATTTTGAAGAAATAAAACAAAATGGTACGATGAAAAAAAGGTGTGAAAAAGGCCAAAATTGATCAAAACCATGGGCTATAGCGTATGCTTTTTGGTCCAAAACACCCTAAAATGATTAAATTTTGAAAAAATAAAACAAATTTGTACTATGAAAAAAAGGTGTGAAAAAGGCCTAAATTGATCAAAACCATGGGCTATAGCCTATGCTTTTTGGTCCAAAACACCCTAAAATGATGAAATTTTGAAAAAATAAAACAAAATTGTACGATGAAAAAAAGGTGTGAAAAAGGCCTAAATTGATCAAAACCATGGGCTATAGCCTATGCTTTTTTGTCCAAAACACCCTAAAATGATTAAATTTTGAAAAAATAAAACAAAATGGTACGATGAAAAAAAGGTGTGAAAAAGGCCCAAATTGATTAAAACCATGGGCTATAGCCTATGCTTTTTTGTCCAAAACACCCTAAAATGATTAAATTTTGAAAAAAAATTAAAAAAATTGTACAATGAAAAAAAGGTGTGAAAATGGCCCAAATTTGTCAAAATCATGGGCTATAGCCTATGGTTTTTGGTCCAAAACACCCTAAAATGATTAAATTTTAAAAAAATTAAACAAAATTGTACGATGAAAAAAAGGTGTGAAAAAGGCCCAAATTGATCAAAACCATGGGCTATAGCCTATGCTTTTTAGTCCAAAACACCCTAAAATGATGAAATTTTGAAAAAATAAAACAAAATTGTATGATCAAAAAAAGGTGTGAAAAAGGCCTAAATTGATCAAAACCATGGGCTATAGCCTATGCTTTTTAGTCCAAAACACCCTAAAATGATTAAATTTTGAAGAAATAAAACAGAATTATACGATGAAAAAAAGGTGTGAAAAAGGCCCAAATTGATCAAAACTATGGGCTATAACCTATGCTTTTTGGTCCAAAACACCCTAAAATGATTAAATTTTGAAAAAATAAAACAAAGTTATAGGATGAAAAAAAGATGTGAAGAAGGCCCAAATTAATCAAAACCATGGGCTATAGCCTATGCTTTTTGGTCTATGATTTTGATTGATTTCGACCTATTTAATATCTTTTTTATCCAATCTATGTCATGTATATTTTCAAAATTAGTGGTCTATCACCAAATTGACACATCTAACTTCAAAATCGCTTTTCATGCAGCATGCATTCTATTTCAGGGTGGAGTTTAATAATGGCATATTTTCTATTTTTAGCTGAAAAACATTGACTAATACCCCTGGTTGTAACTGATTTTGGATCATTCTAATATTCACCTATTTCAATAAAGGTAGTCGCTGCCGAAAGCTACAAGCAACAAGCTAAGTCCACATGCAAACAAAGCTTTAATAAGCTGAAGGATCAGTACAACAGTTTAAAGAATTAAAACAGTCGCAGCCTACCTTTAGAAAACGACTAAAATAATCGCGTCCTAAATGATGACTAAGGAGTAAAATACAGATGTTTTTTGTCGTCCTGTGTTGTTGCTTTCAGCTGCGACAACCTTTTTGAAATAGGCGTATACCTTTTTAAGCTGTAAGCATTATTCTTAGAACATTTTGTTCTTCATCTAAAACGCTTGCTTTTTCTTCTCAGTTTACTGCTGGGGTTTCAAGTTTCGTAACTCCACCAAACCCAGCTGGGAATCGCACCCAGTCCTCTTGACAGCCAGTCAAGTGTGCTCTTATACACTACTAAGTTGGAGTGGGTTTTGGAGACGTAAATCACGTGCGTGCACACTCCCGCGCAAGTTACGTGAATGCACTGCATCAACAAAATATTTTCCATCAGTTTTACGCTCTTTTCTCACCCTGACGCCCTCTTCACTTAATCCCATAACTAGCTCAAAGAATAGTTGTCTTTTGCGATTTATCTTACCAATAGTGCTTTTCATTAACCCCCGAAATAAAGTGTACTTATTAGGAGTATAATAGTCAGATATACACAATAGAAAGCAAAAGAATTAGAGTGAAGTAGTGCTAAATATGCCAAATACTATTTCACGGGTTTATGAGAATCACTCTACTTTGTGGGGATTTTCAGGAAAGGGCCCAGAGACAGTCAAGTAATATGGTGTATGGTGTATACCAAAAAGTCCCCATGATCTTATTGGAAATCAAACGTTGAGTCGTAGTTCACTCGACTCTCATGCACATCTGTGCCGAGGTATAAGATAAACAACACCCTTATATCATCATTGGGGAAGTTTCTTAAGCACGGGGTTGATAACTAGACATATAACAACTTGGTAAGCCGCCGTTTGGTGAATATGAAGGATAAAGACCACCAGTGAACAAAAGAAACTGACTCAATGATGTTGTAATACGGATTATCAGATCATTGCAAGTTATTTTCCACAGAACATCAAGAACTTTAGTGTTCCCGACTATGTATTGACTCATGAAAAAGTACTCAAAATTAGACTTCTTCAAAATTATTTTATTTCGTTTCTTGCCGTTTTTTATACATCTTTGAATATTATAAGATGCATTTACAACGTTTTCTGATCAGTCTTCAGCTCAATGCTTGGTTTTGACCTCAAAAACCTCAATGTATTATATAGGGGCAGTTTGAAAGTAGAGTATTCTAAACCCCAAGTAGTATAGTATAGAGCTAACACAAGACGCGTTATTATGCCTTAATTTTTTTATTTCTGAATCTAACATGGCTTGTTTTTACACATGATTCAAGAGGCCTCTGTCTTATAAGTCACATGATACTCAGTCTTACAACGAAAAACTGAAGTGCTGATCTTTGGTCTTTCCACAACTGACTTCAACGGCGACGAACACTTCCCATCTCACAGCAACCTGCACATGAAATACAAAAAGAGTAACACACGTTTGGATATTATTAGTTCAGTATTAATGTTTATTTTTAACATTGGTTTATTTTTATTTTTTGTGTAGTTAGATTTATCGGAGTTTAGTTTAGGAGTTGTTTAGTTTAGAGCTTAGATTAATTTTACTTTACAAATTTTAAAGACGAGTTTCAGTGTTTGGTTTTAACTGCATTTTCGTTCAGCTCTGGAGGAAGGAAGACAAGGAATCTTGAAGACAGCCACTGGTTATTCGGCGTTTGCCAGCTGGAAAAATTAAACTCTTACAAGGGCCAGAAAGACCTGAAAATATTAATAGAAGAAGAACAGTTATAAGAATGGGGTTTGGAATCCAAGGGAAATTCAATTAGCAAAATTTTGAACTACGTTGTTATGGTTACCGTTGCAGAAGATGGTCACTCGTCTCTTCCCAACTGGGACCTCGGTTTGCGAAGGGAAAATTCTGGAAATATAGGAAAAAACTATTTACATATACAAGAATCTATTCTAAAAAGGTATGGAATTCAAGAGGAATTCAATATACTACGTTGTTATGGTTACACTGAGGTGCAGTGGTGACGTCATGTTCCGGCCAAGTATGCCAAGTCAGGGAAAAGCCACTCCTCACTTCTAAAATCAAGAGAAAAAGAAAGAAAAAAGAAAACATTAGTATCAAAACTTTACAGAAACTCGTAGTGCAGTTCAATTTTGAGGAGAAAACAACCGTTAGCATCTCAGTCAGTTCTTGGACATGCAGTTTTTGGAAATAAATAAAGGAGGAATGGTTGTATAGTACAGCCAAGGAAACAGGGTACATGTGACTCTAGGTCTGAAGCAAAAAAAACACAGAAATTTAGTAAATACCTGAAACAAAATGGACGACAAAAATTAGTAAAATTATGACAAGAAACATCTAGAAGAAATGGCTCCGAACAAACAAAAGCAAACATAGTAGCAACGGATAATTTTATTGAATACAATGTTATTTCACCACACAAATCATGAAGTTACTAAACTATACAAGAATCTAACTAACCAAAGAATGAAAGTGAAGACGTTATATTGACAACGGTGGTTTGCAAATTCAAACTAAAAAAAATAAAAGTAGCAAACACAGGAATGGCGAATAATTTTAATTTATTGAAGTTAAATTTTTTCACAACACAAATCAGTCACTAAACTATACAAGAATCTAAGATAGCCGAAAAAAAATAACAAAAAATGGTGGTTTTCAAAATACTAAAATACTAAAAGCAAAAAACAGAAGTGCCAGATGATTTTATTAAAGTTAATTTTCTTACAAGACAAATCATTCATTAAACTATACAAGAATCTAGTAACTAAGTTAACCAAAAAGATTCCAGAACTTTATTGACAACGGTGGTTTAACAATTGAAAAACTAAAATTCGTTTTTCTTCATGGTAAAAGATTCAAGGAATATTTTCGCGTCAAAAAATAATAAACTTCTGCGCATGCGTAACTAAAGACACGTCATCTGGGGCGAGAAAAGGCAAAAGGTTAGTAGTATGTACTGAAAAGCAAAAGTTAGTAAGCTAAATATTTCTGAAATAAGAATCGAAGAAAAAATTAGTATCTCTGAAATAAAATTACCGTCAGTAATGTTTTGTTAAAATTACGAGTTATGTACAGTTAGAGAGAAATATCGAATAAAGTAAAAGTAAGTGATAAAAAAAAAGCCGAAATTGAATCGAAAAAGGGGGTGGATATTCCTAGAGATCTCAACAGAAGTAAGCGAGCTGTGCAACCAGCTCATTAAAGAGTACCCATAGGTCAGAAAACCCACGGTACAGTACTTACAACTACCGGCTCGGGAATATCCGAGGACCCAAAAAACCCACAACCATGCAACACAGGATGGAACTTTATTCATTAAACTATCATTTACAATTATTATTAAACCATAAGAAAAATAAACAGTTTATTAGTAATATCCTGAAAGGTAAGAGTGAGTGATCGAAAAACAGCCGAAATTGAACCGAAAAAGGGAGTGGATATTCCACGAGATCTCAACAGAAGTAAGCGAGCTGTGCCACCAGCTCATTAAGAGTACCCATAGGTCAGAAAACCCACGGTACAGTACTTACAACCACCGGCTCGGGAATATCCGAGGACCCAAAACACCCACCATCATACAACACAGGATGAAACTTTATTGATATAAACTATTAATTGTATAATTATCAAATAAACCAGTACTGAGTTTATTAGTATATTTTTATTTTTACAGTAATGAATAATGGACCTGTACAATAAGTAAGTTCTAATCTAGCAATATAAATGAATAACTTTATTCTATTGAATGAAAAAAATATTGCGAAAATTTACAAAAAAGAACTATGCAGTAGCTAATAAGTTAGGAAAATCTTAGCTATTTGTATGAAATATGATATCTAAACTTGATATTATATAGTTGAGAACCCTTCAAATTACATATTGCACACACACACTCACTCATTCACAGACTCAACGCACTACAGCACTTATATGTTATCATAACTTAGTGAAACCTACAGAAACCGAAATGCATCGAAAACCGGGCCGAAATAATACTGAGAAACCTATGCGAAATATATCTTAAATAATTCTATGGTTTTCGATTGTTATTTAAGAACAACAATCTTGTGATCCCCGTGTTTTGAGACCAAAACATCAGGAGAAAATTGAACACATTTACTGTGAACAATTATCAATATTTGTATCAACATTAAGATTGATTCAAAGATTGAAAGACAACAATAATAAATAATCATAATAAATAATAATAATAATAATAATAATAATAATAATAATAATAATAATAATAATAATAATAATAATAATAATTCCCAATGATAAGGAATTCTAGAAAATTCTAGGCTAAGAAGCTACCACTTATTAAAGCTATCGTCGATCGCAACCAAGTTTGGTTGTTCTTGCTAGAACTGAAAGGTAAGTTGAATGCCACGACGTACCACAGAAAAAATAATTCATATCAAAAAAGACTATTTATATAAAGATACTGTCGTGACATTCGGTGGACGAGATTAGTACTAATACAAGCTCTGGAGGATTGTTATTCAATGACACGTGTAGCCAAGGTTTGTTGTTCCGAAAAACAATGATGGATGAATGAATGGGAAAAAATTAACAAAAAAAAAGAAAGAGAGGAAAGAAAGAAGGAAAGAAAGAAAGAAGGAAAGAAAGAGAGAAAGAAGGAAAGAAAGAAAGAAGGAAAGAAAGAGAGAAAGAAAGAAAGAGAGAAAGAAAGAAAGAAAGAGAGAAAGAAAGAAAGAGAGAAAGAGAGAAAGAAAGAGAGAAAGAGAGAAAGGAAGGAAGAAAAAGAGAAAGAAAGAAAGAAAGAAAGAAAGAAGAAGTAATGAAAACCCGAATTTTCCACATTTTCAAATTGTGACCGTCTTGTAAACAAAATGCCAATCTTAAAATTTAGATACCGCGAGAATGGTACATTTACTTTCCCATAATACCCAAGACCAGGTTCAAGCTCCCTTTTGCCTGATCCGTCGCCCCTTTTCCGTTCGTGTCTACAGAGCCGACAGAAGGGAACCAAAAAACAAGACCTTGGTTAAACCTTGACTGTGCCAAAGTTATTGATGTTGCAGGTAACCAAGCAATCAGTCACTTTCCCCCTCGCTATCGTGGAGAGAAAAAGTGGCCGTTCACTCGTGTCACATAATACTGGCCGGCGCTAAACTAAGAACCGAAAGACCGAACTAACTAAGCGCAGTTTAAGTTTGTGTGTGAATGTATGCAAACCGACCAGCACTGCATAAGGAACAATAACAAATCCTCCAGCTAAAGTGTCTCAGTAAATCAAAACACGGACGCATTTGAGAAAAAGGAGAGTAGATTCGTTGATCAGCTTGTGGTCTCCAGTGATGTCCAACGCTGCCTAATTGAAATGCTAACTTAATATTGGCCAATTGACCCTGGCAAATGCCAGTCAAAAACCACTAAACAACCCCACCTAGTTTCAGAAGTGGTAGCTTCACCTATACATCTCTTAGGGCTTCGTGTACTCAAAGCCCTGCTAATCCTTAGCTAGTCCTAAGTATTTTTGACTTGCATTAATCAAGTGTAGAGCCAAAATTTATGGAGAAAATGGTTTTAGAAATGATTACTGCAGGTCAGATAAATATATTTTTAGTGTTCCATATTCGATTGAGGAACGACCAAACAACCCCTCTCTAAAGACAAGGCACTGATACCCCGAGCAAGTGAAGCGAAATATAAATTCAAAAGTGACAATGAAATATTTTTTGGGGGAAATGTTTTTAGAACTTGCTCAAGAATCATGTGCCAATACACTTTACTCTGAGTTGACCATGTAACGACATTTTCATGAAGCTTGCTTGTGGCCATGTACCTGGAAAGGAAGATGAAATCTGTTAACGTGGTTTTGAAACTACGGGACAAGTTTATTCATGAAGTGTTCAACCATTTTTCTCTTACACAAATAATTTGATACTAACGGCAAACTACTGAACATAAGTCTTTGAAAGTGCAGTTTATTTAAGTAAATTTAGTCCAGATTTAGTCGAATATCTTTTAAAAATACTCGTCTCAATTTTGACCGCTAAGAACGAATTCTTTCATCGCGTAAAAATATCTAAAGCAAATGCTCTCTAGAATCTACGAGAAGAAAACTGTAATGTAGATACATCTAAGCTACGAGCGAGTCGAGCAAACAAGAATTTTGGCTTCGCTTTGTTTATGAACTGGCATTGCTAGTTCAACTACATAGAATATTAGTTGCATTTTTGAAATAATTAGAGTAAAATCATAACATTTCACTTCTATAATTTTTACTACTGAAGCTTATTACAAGAAAGCTCATAAATGTTTTGCAATGAAAGGATTTTATATCAAGCTTACCGTGATTATTCGCAGTCCAACTATCTCAACTGAGCTCCTTCTGTGAATGAATCTGAACGAAGGCGAAGGTTATAAAACTCTTGATTACGTGATATCAATCACACCACTGATTTCGTCCAATCAAATGGCACTATTAAGGGTCATGTGGTAGATGCACGTGCAATGCTGTACTATGATTGGTTTACATTGTTCCAAATAGAAGTGAGAAATCATGCTCGCTTGCGAATCTCGTGCATACCTTATTTGGTCAATCTTTTTGCCAAACCAGTCTTGTTGCAGACACGCGTGAAAAACGTCTGCGCATGCTCTAAGTCCGTATGCAAATTAGTCAAAAGCGTCTTCGTGCTATTGTAGAAATATGCAAATTTGACTTTCACACTTGTCTGAAGAATAGTCTTTACAAAATGCCAAAACTTAAAGTCAGTTCTTGAAACTTAAGGCTAATTCTTTCATATTGTTTTTATTAATACAGTATCTTGGTCTCAAAAAAGTATACCCACGAAATTTTTTGTATCCTTGGAGAAAACAAGCATTTATTTTCTCACTAAAACTCTTGTAAATTCTTGGAAAGCGTGCTGAAAGGCACGCATGCGCAAGCATTTTTCTCTAGTGTGCTTGTTGCATAGAGGCGTGGAAAGTGCGAGTAATTGAAAGGTTTTAAAGCGCCAGTGGTGTACCAAACGAATAAAACAGTTTTAGTTTTGCATAAAGATAGAGTTCAATTGCCTTATTTCATTATGACGTCACGGCTTCTTTATGAGGGGGACAGGATTGTGTAGAACAATAGAAATTTGCACAATTTCCTCTACTAAGAAAAGTTTAATCTCAACTAGTCTGGTTTGTTCTATTTCCGGTCAGAGACAGAGACAGAGACAGAGACAGAGACAGAGACAGAGACAGAGACAGAGACAGAGACAGAGACAGAGACAGAGACAGAGACAGAGACAGAGACAGAGACAGAGACAGAGACAGAGACAGAGACAGAGACAGAGACAGAGACAGAGACAGAGACAGAGACAGAGACAGAGACAGAGACAGAGACAGAGACAGAGACAGAGACAGAGACAGAGACAGAGACAGAGACAGAGACAGAGACAGAGACAGAGACAGAGACAGAGACAGAGACAGAGACAGAAACTTTAACAATACGAGAAAAAGTGCACCAAATAAAGATTTCCCATCCCAACACCACAAAGTGAACAGTCAAAGTTTGTGCCTGGAATGATTCAAGATCATTTATTTTATTTATTTATTTTAGTCAGTATCGACACCAGTACTTTTTTTACCACATTGCTGGCCTCCAAACCCCTTCTTACAGAAGCACATGAAATTCCCCGTAGTTGTTTCGAGTCCACACGTTCCTCCATTGTAACAGTATGACGTTTTGTACGATCCAGTGCAAGCTAACAAAAGAAAATCATGAAATGTAAGTCTTTGAATAAACTGTTAGCAAACAATCAGATTAACAATGGTGAGTGGAGTGCAATTTGTGATTAAATCGCACTGTTGAGAGCCAATTAGATTGCAGAAATCACCATCACCATCACCATCACCATCACCATCACCATCACCATCACCATCACCACCACCATCACCATCACCATCACCATCACCACCATCATCAGCAGCATCACCATCACCATCATCATCATCATCATCCTCATCATCAGCATCATCATCATCATCAGCATCATCATCGTCATCATCATCATCATTATCATCATCATCATCCTATATATAACCTCGACTGGATGCATAGGACGGTATGCCATACATACGTTTTATTCCATTCGGGAATTGAGTTATCCTCCTTGAACCTGTTAAATAATAAAAATCGACATCAAGGTATTTAAAAATTGTTGTCTGACTGTCTTTCTGTCTGTCTATCTTTCTGTCTGATGGACTGAGTGACTGACTGTCCTTCTTTCTTTCATTCGCTTTTATCACACGGCGGCCATATTGGTTGAAACAACAGTTTTTGAATCCCTTGTGTCCCCTTGCCAGGGACCGCGGATTAGGGGGGGGGGGGGGGGGGGGGCTGGGAGCATGCCCCCAAACCCCCTAGGTATTCCAGTATTTGGTGGTCGTTAGCCCCCTAATCAAAATTACGCTCCGCGGTCCCTGCTTGCCATCGCTTTGAGGCGTTTCAGAGCGTTCCAAACAAAGGTTCTTACTCTCGGAAATAAAAATGGGCGCCGTGTGATAAAAGCCCATTTCTTCCTTCATCTATCCCGCATCCATTGATTGATTATAATACAATAAACTTTATTTAAAGAGAGTGATTGATTAATTGATTGATTTGGTTGATACAACGTACTATAATTATCTCTTCTGAAGTGAAATAGAGCACACGATCTACTTGACATGACCTAAATCTCTAAAGGGGACCTTAAATATTTATCTTTTAGTCTTATTATACAAAAAAGCAGCATTTTTCTCACCTGTTTTATCTGCTTTAGATGTCATGATGTCACAACCCAAAAGAATGAAGCACATCACAAAGCAAGCAACCATTATCCTGTTAAGTAAGAGGGAAAAATCGAAGGGTCAAAATAAGAACCACACCTATACGTATCTAACCTATTAAAATCCAATTCAGGATTCAGAATTTTAGGCGGCACTTTTTTTTGTTTCTGCCGGAGAAAGAACCGTGGTCAAGGATGAAAACGTCTCAGTAAAAATATTTAAAAAAAGTTAAGGCAGAAAGAATTCATATTGTCCAACACACTAGAGAAAATAAGCTATGATGTACTCTATCTGATTCAAAAACATCAAATGGAATTACCTGAAAAAGGCCATTTTTCTCTCAAAGCTTTCTTGCTCGACAAACGACGACTTGTAGATACGTTTTCTCCTTACAACCAGCTCAGAATCACTGAATAACGTGGTAAAGTGGGGTAGGTCTTATATAGTACACTCCAGTGAATTGTAAATCTATAACCGTAGAGGAATATACCTAGTCTTATAATGGAAGTTACGGGTAAGTTTGTTCTCAAATGTCGTGTGATGGAGCCGATAATCTAATTTCAAGCTAGTTAATGGAATATCAATTTGAAGCAATATTTAGTTAATGTTCCAGATTGTATAAGGAACAGTCCTCTTCATGGTTCCCTGAAACCTAACTAGTATGAGATCATTTTTATACTATCACATCATAGTACGGAGACTAAATCCCCTAAATACATTTTTCATATAAATTAAAATATTGACATAAAAAAAATGAAAAAAAAAATGAAAAAAATGAAAAAAAAAATGAAAACAAAATCAATAAGTTGACCCTAACGCTCACTTTTTTTTTTCGATTGATGTTGTTGTGCCTTAAAAAATGTACTAACCCTTTGACTCCTACGAAGCCCGAAACCACCCGTAAAAACGCACGTTATTTCAAAAATTCAAGCTTTAACAATTTTGAAAGAGTTGGCTTGGATACCAGTCTAAAATGTTTACTAGGAAACAGAAGAACTTTATTTGAAATTTTAAAAAAACCGGGTATGTCCAAAATTCTAACAAAAAAAAGAACAACTTTAAACCCTTTTTAAGAAAACCAAAAATGCCAATTTTTGGCGTCATTTTCAAACAAAAGAGCGAAAATCACTCTTTTTCATCGGCCATCGTTTTTCCTTCGACAGATGACGATGTGATATTTGAGACCAAACTTATCTTATGACTACAATTTGATCCAGAATCATATAGATTACGCTGTGACTTGAGATATTTGAGACCAAACTTATCTTATGACTACAATTTGATCCAGAATCATATAGATTACGCTGTGACTTGAGATATTTGAGACCAAACTTATCTTATGACTACAATTCGATGCAGGATCATATAGATTACGCTGTGACTTGAGATATTTGAGACCAAACTTATCTTATGACTACAATTCGATCCAGGACCATATAGATTACTCTATGACTTGAGATATTTGAGACCAAACTTATCTTATGACTACAATTTGACTCAGGATCATAAAGAGTTCTCTACTATATTACTAGTTCACAGGTGCTACTAGTATCTTGCTAATAGGGAGTCCTGTTTCCACGAGGGAAAGTTGCGCCTGGAACCGATTAAAAAAAAAAAAAATTCTTTCGTCGGACCTCTTTTCAAGGCTCATAAAAAAATAGACTTAGGGTGGCGTAGAGTGACCCCGAAAGAAAAATCACAATCATAGGAAAAAAAAAACGTTTTTGCAATTTTTTTTTAATTCGTTTTTGCAGTTATCACCATATGAATAATGAACTTTGTTTAAAAACATCTGCTTCGTCTTGTCAAATCATATAATAAGTACCAACATTTTTAGTACTAGTTTATCCTTCTGTTGTATCATTGGGAAAATGTACTAAAATCTAGGAAATATGTACTAGATGAAACGGAGACTGCACGTGGTCTCGAACTGCTTTTGTTCTTCTATTCATGCTCAGGGCACAGGAATCCCAATCAATCAATTCTTATATAACATCAAGGGCGGATCTAGGAATTTGTTAGAGTGGGGGGTCCAAACGTTGAAAAGAGTCGCCGAAGCAAAAAAAAAAAAACAAAAACAAAGATGTGTGCGACGACATATAATTTTTACTACGGGCCTGGAGAGGGGGGGTCCAAGTGTGTTATTCGTACTAAATTTACTTAAATACAGTGCAACCCTACGTATCACAGGGGGGGTCCTGACTCCCCCGACCCTCCCCCTGGATCCGCCCTTGAACATCCTACATATAACACCTTCTGAAACAACAAGTAACTTTGAAGTATTATTTTAGTCTCCTATTATCTATAGTCAGGAATTTGGCCCTTTTCAAAAGTTCCTCATAAGTTGATGATTTAACTAAGTCTCAGTCATTCCTGTCTGTTCCTCTCTTTCATGTTGCTCAAGTGCTCTGAATTTCAAAAGTTCCTTATAAGCCGATGATTTAACTAAGAAGTCTCAGTCATTCCTGTCTGTTCCTCTCTTTCATGTTGCTCAAGTGCTCTGAATTTCAAAAGTTCCTCATAAGTTGATGATTTAACTAAGAAGTCTCAGTCATTCCTGTCTGTTCCTCTCTTTCATGTTGCTCAAGTGCTCTGAATTTCAAAAGTTCCTCATAAGTTGATGATTTAACTAAGAAGTCTCAGTCATTCCTGTCTGTTCCTCTCTCTCATGTTGTTCAAATGCTCTGAACTTCTACTCAGTATTTTACGATCGTTGATGTTAATTGATCAGATCTGAAACATTATCTATTGGCTCAAATATTCCATTAAATTAGAGTTTTTTCCCCCAGTGTTCCAAGCTACACCACAAGACATTTGAGATCAAACTTACCCGTAATTTCCATTACACGACTAGGTATCTTCCTCTACGGTTATAGGTTTACAATTCACTGGTGTCCGGTACCGACACGAAGGAGATCGCCTCATTTAAAGGGGCACTTGGATGAAAATCGATGAAAATTGGAAATGAATTGAAACTTGGTTAAACTTATTTATACGGCCCCAATAGTAGCCAAGCAACATATTTTCTTCACAGTAAAAATTTGCGGATAAAAATTTTTTTTTTTCAGCATCCAAATTGTGAGTAAATGACGTCATTTACTCAACCCTATTTTTCGAAGTAACAATATTTCTCGAAGAGACAATATTTGTATAATGTATAATCGTCTCTTCGAGAAATATTGTTACTTCGAAAAATATCCATTCACCTGGGTTCAGACCATTCTTTGTATTACTCAACCCTATTGTTCTTTTAGTTTTTAAACCAAAATTTCTCAACTGTGTAGTGGCTCCCAGGCTAAAATGTCTGTCAATCTGGTTTTCATAATCATAATAGGGTCATATTACCCTCGAATACTTGAATTATTCGGACTTTCAAAATATGGGGCGTTTTCATCCAAGTGCCCCTTTAAGAGAATTCGGAATCCACGAAAAAAATTGATTTTGGAATCTGGAATCCGGAATCCAGCATCATTGCGGCCGGATTCCTTCATGTTACATGGGTCGAGATGCCTAAATCAGTGACAACCTTGATCATGACATTCGTTTTCTCAGCGAAAAAAAATAATCAGTAATGAGACCCATTGTGAATAAAACTTTCTAAAAATAGGCTGCAGGCTACCTTTATTTTCAGCGATACCGCTGACCCAACATATCTACAGTGGATAATACATTTATCATGTCAAGTTCACACGATATCAAGAACTGAAGGCTTTCGGCCAATCAGAAGCGAGATACCGATACTAATAGACCATTTCACGCGGTTTTCGTCGATCAACCTCAGCCTCGATAGCGTGTAATTTATTCTTTCGAATTTGACTAAAGCCCTTGGAAGTTTTAAGTGTTTCAATAGATATTTTTGAAAGCGCTCGTGCATCTCGAAAATGGTCTATTCTTTGATAATGTGTACATTTCTTAAATTACTGTGAGCTGCAGTCAAATTTTAAAGAATATATTAAGCACAAGCACAAGCACAAGCACAAGCACAAGCACAAGCACAAGCACAAGCACAAGCACAAGCACAAGCACAAGCACAAGCACAAGCACAAGCACAAAGAATTGATACTTGTGCTTGCGTTTGTGCTAGCGCTTATGCTTGCGTCGTAGTGAAAACGGTAGTCCTGCTTCTGTTTTTGTGCTTGCGACGTACTGTCCTTGTGTCGCTAGTGAAAACCAGGCTTAACAGCTAGTTAGTAGTACCCACGTTTATTGGAATGACTCTATAATTTAGCACTATATGTTTAGTACTATTTAGCTTGCAAGCTTTTGGTGTTTGCACTATAATAGCCAAAATGGTAAGAGTATGCACTGGTCCATTTGTTAATTATAGTGACTGTTATAAGCATATCAATAATAGTAATAGTAATGAAGATAATAATAATAATATAAGGATATCATGATATAATGATATACTAGCTAACATAGTAAGAATTATGGTCCATTTGATAATAATAGTGATTGTTATAAGCATATCAATAATAGTAATAGTAATGAAGATAATAATAATAATAATAATAATAATAATAATAATAATAATATAAGGATGATATATAATGTTAGAAAAAACCTACTAATGGTCTATCACCAATCGAGCCCTGTGATTGGCTGAGCTACTAGGGGTCTATTAGTGATAGACCTCTAGTAGCGAAAAGCGCCGGATTTGAAAACCAAAAAATATATATTTAAAGCAAAATCCAAAACTTTTTGCATCCTTTTATTGGACCGATTAGTAGGTTTTTACTAAAACAATTAGACCTCTCGCCCTCATGGGCTATTGACTCGTAGACCATTCGGACTCGAGGACTAATTGTTAAATATACTAGATAACATGGTAAGAATTATGGTCCATTTGATTAATTATAGTGACTGTTATAAGCATATCAATAATAGTAATAGTAATGAAGATAATAATAATAATAATAATAATAATAATAATAATAATAATAATATAAGGGTGATATATAATGATACACTAGCTAACATGGTAAGAAGTATGGTCCATTTGATTAATTATAGTGACTGTCATAAGCATATCATTAATAGTAATAGTAATGAAGATAATGATAATATAAGGATATCATGATATAATGATATACTAGCTAACGTGGTAAGAAGTATGGTCCACTTGAATAATTTTTGTGAATATATACTGTTCAGGACAAAGAGACACCTCATACAGTTTCAAATTTTCAAATTATGCTTCAATTCGTTTAGCAATTCGTGGTATATTCTCGTGTGGCGTTATTTACATCGGTGTATCGTGATCTTTAATTTCGTCGATTGCAATTTCATACTCTAAAGATGTGGAGCCATTTTCAGGATGCGCCGGAAGTGCCTCATTGCTGCCTTGCGTTCCTTCACCATGTCCTTGGTTCATTGGCATCTCTGATTTCTCATGATTGGTCTTTCCAAAGGTTTCTTCACCCTTAACATTGAATTTCATCTGGCTGTTGTTATTGGCTTGTGAGGACACTGCTATCTTGTTGTTGGCATAGTTAGTGCTGTTCTTCTGGTTATTGAAGACATTGGTTTGTTTTTTGAAGGCTCTTTGTTCCATGTCTTGTAAATCATCGAATTCAATGGTTCGAGCGATGGTGCTTTGAGTACCTCGAGTTCCCTCATCTGACGTAAATGCTTGGTTGCTCTTCTGTGTGGTATTATTTGGTCTTATATTGCGTTTCTTTCTCCTGCAAAATATGGCAAGAAATGCCACACGAAACTCGGTCATGCGCACCATATAGATGAAGAGGTTAAGGCCAGAGTTGCAGAACTGAAGGAATTTCATGATGAAGACATCGTTGGAGTCTGGCAAGGGGCATTTTCTGCATAGAATCTTTACAAAAGAGTAGCCTTGTAGTGGCATCCAGGTAACGAGTGAGGAAAGTGTGACTATCAGTAACGTGATGACAAGTTTCTTGTCACGCAATGCACGGTTCTGGTTCTGAACACTCAGGTTACTTTGGCGTCTCATCTTGCATCCCATACTGATGTACGAGATCAAGATAGTCAGTAAGGCCAGTGCAATGATAACGAAGGAGAAATGTATGAAGGTATAATAAACATCTCGTTTGAAGTGGCCTGTGATACTCATGACTGCCAGAGAAGTCCCCAGAATCCAAGGAAAGGAAGACAGTGCAACGTACACCCTAAATCTTAACATACGATGGCGAAAAGGAAATAGGATGGCTGAGAACCGCTCAATAGAGATAGCTGACAGAGTAAGAACAGATGTCATCACTGTCAAAGTGTCAAGGAAATCAAGAGCGAACGCATAGGCGTTTAACTTGGCGCCGGTAAGGAAATAGTACAACAGCATGAACGCAACCACACCAACAAGGAGATCTGCTGCAGACAAGCTGATGATAAGATAGTGAGATCGTCTGCGGAGAGACTGGGTCTTGATGAAGGTGATGATGGAGGCAAGGTTACCTAAGATGATGATGGCACCAAGCACCGCTAGTGACGTCATTTGGGCTATGAAGATTACCTGATTAGGTTTGGGCCTGGTTGGCGCAAGTGTTTTGTTTGTGCTCACATTCATTTTTATGCCTATGAAGAAAATAGACAAAAAAAAACGAAGTTTAATGACAATAATTAAAGAATATTAAACACTTGTAGAAGTCTAGGATTAGAAGAAAACCAAGCTTAAGTCAGCATGAAATCGTGTAGCAACTTCTAAGGATTAGATTGGCGCGAAACGTGCTGTATGTTTTCCTCTATGCCTTTATACTGACTCAATGAAATATGACAAAAATCATCTGGACTGGAATTTTTGGATTTATGAGCATTTTTTCTCAAAAATTCATTTTATAAGATCGTCAATATCTCGAAATATTTTACCCACTTCAGAGAAAAACAATTACTGGTACATTGTTCTAGGTTTGAAGACTAATTTCTCAGAAATCGGATAAGGCTTTGATGCAAAAAGAGGCGATTGAAATCAATGATCGTCAAACAAATAGAATAAGTGTGGGCCAACTTAATTTAATAACTTTTTAGGAAGATATTTTAGGAACTAAGATTCCAAAAAGAAAGTTTTTTTGTTTACACGATATTCATTCATATTCATTCATGGGCAACACTGATGACAACAACGATATTGAATGTGAACCGCAGCCGTGCATCTTTGCTTGTAAAATCATGGGACCAGTACAAGTGCCATTGTAAAGTTCCTCGCGCGATTGGTATTCTTTCTTTCTCTCTTTCCTTCTTACTTTCTTTCTTTCTTTCTTTTTCTTTTCCTTTTTCTATTTCTTTTTCTGTTTCTGTTTCTTTTTTCCTTTCTTTTCTTTTCTTTTCTTTTCTTTTCTTTTCTTTTCTTTTCTTTTCTTTTCTTTTCTTTTCTTTTCTTTTCTTTTCTTTTCTTTTGTTCTTTTCGAATGAATTGAGGTTCCAAGTTCGCTCTTATTTACTTTTATTCCTTTGAAATCCTTTCAGGCGCTCGTCTTTCTTCATTTTCTTTGTATTATGACTTTGATCAACTAGAATGAATGCCCCGCAGTAAATTATATTACATATTATTTGTGCTTCTCAAAAGAGACCCCTTTTATGAAATCCCTTGCTGGGGTTCAAACATTGCATGTGAGTTTTCCCAAGGTCTTTTGCACTTTACTCTGTTTGCTCTGGTTAATTGGTGCATTTTCTCTGTAAATACATCTCGAGATAAAACCTAATTTATTGCTGATATATTACCTTAAGAAAACACCTGCTAAAGCACTGCTAGAATAACAAACGTTTTTTATCCTTATAGCTTAATTTTAAATTTCTGCTCACTGGTAAAAATAATTGAAAATTGAAAATATTTGAAAAATACCAACAAGATCATCTAAAAAATGACAGCCTATATACCTTCAAAACAATGAAATAATTACATCTGTTTTGCGGAAAAAAGTAATTATTCGTATTTGATATTTTTTTTTCAACTGAATGCCGCGTATATATTTCGGTTTAATTTTTATTTATACTGATTTCTTATTATTTCTTATTATTATTCTTTATTTTTTATTGCTATTTTAATGCCTTTTTATTCATATCTTTATTTAGATTTATATTTTTACTCCTATTTTCATATTATTTTATTTTTTCTTTTTCTTATTTTTGTTCCTTTATTTTTATTCTTACTTTTATATACTTCAATTTTTACTTCGATTTGTATTCGATATTTATTCCTACTTCAGTTCAGATTTAGTTCTGTATCTATTTTCATCTTTATTTTACAGTAACCGCGGCTTAATCCATTGCAATCAAAAAGTCAAAAGACTCAAAAGTTAGTTCTTATAAAACTACTTAAAACTAGCAATTCATTTTTTGACGCATTTTCACACTCAGTAATAATCAATAATTTCTTTTAGTTTCGTAACATTTATAACTAAATATTCTCCTGGAGTCGCAAGGATATCCAATTCTCTCAAATTGATACACGATATATAGAAAATAAAAAAAGCCCTGCCTAGTAAAAAAACAAAGGACAGGAAGATTTTAGTACTTAGCTAAAGTTACTGACAACACTATCGCGGAGGTTACGGAAAGTAGATAAGAGGTTGTTCTTTTTGTTTACTTACTGTAGAGATAAGAGAGAAGTCCCTTGTGCAGCCCGTCCACTTTGCTTATGGCTTGATCAGATCGGTCCAGATTGCTTTATATAGTTCTGTGATCAAACCGAACAAATAGACTACTTTCATAAGACTGCATTATTTTATTATGTGACAGTCCTGATGGATTGAGAAGGGAATTCCAGCTGTTTTAATAAAATATTAAAAGCTAAGTTTTGATATTTTTTTAAACAAGTTATTATTAATTTTCCATCCTAGTGATTTGTTTGTTTTTAAAAGCGGCAGAGTTCAAAGAATTCAATTGTGGGAAAAAAATCTGATACTTCTAGAGCGTTCGATCTCTCATGATACACAGTTATATAAAGATTATCACAGGTTAGAATATAGTCATACTCACTTGAACAATCAGCAATCAGTATTTCAATGCTCTGTATCCCATAGAGAAACTAGGGTGTCAAGTGGTGGGGGCCTTGTTTTAAGGTCTTATTAGTATTCGCCCTCGTGGCTTTCTATCAATGCTCGGAGCTCTAAATCTCTTAAAGCACTCGCGTTTATTCTCTAACCCTTACTTAATTAATCAGTGATTTTGTATTATGTAAAAAATATCAAAAGTGATAGTGATAATGGTTAGTGTGGTAATTCTGCTGGCGATAGCGATTGGGAGTACTATATAGGACTCGTCTGGTGAACTGTTATTCCCTAAAAATAATCCATTCACCTTCTACTCCGCTTATCACTTGAATAAGAAACAGGAAAGTTTAGAGACATAAGTTTTGTAGTGATAACTACAATTATTAATTAGGAGCAACGGCATAAGGTAACATTTAAAGAGCAGCAAGTGAAACCTACCCCAACCAAATCAGAATCTTCTGTTCCCACATTCATAAACGAAATGCCCACGCGCCTTTCCGATTACCTTGCGCCGTTCTCCCTAACAACATTGTACTTTATAGTAAAGGGGTGGAAATTTATGAGTTTTGGTATTAAAAGGGGTAGATGTTCTTCAAAGGTATATGAAAGGGGTACCTTTTCAGGCAATAAAGTATATAAAAGGGGTACTTTTTCGCAAATTTCGAAATTTAGTATAGAAAAGGGTAAGGGGTCGAAAGTCCGGGCGGGGCATCCCCGTATGAAACGACCCGAAGTACCCCTCCCCCCCCCCGGGGGGGTAAAACTTATGTCTCTAAATTCCCTCCTTTCTCACTCAAGTGATAAGCGTAGTAAGTGTTAATAATATAACTTGAACCATGAACACTAAATATTTCTATATTTTTTATCTTATGAACTTTCTACTGCTTCAAACCTTCTGAAAATGAAGCACTGAACTCAAATAATCTTATTGTTCAAAATAAATCATATTTCCAATCGATTCACACAAGGGATAAAGGAGAAAAAAAGTATGAAAAAACCTCAAAGTGTTCACGGTTCGAGTGTCCTCACGTGCACTGTGAATAAAAAAAATTAAATTAAATTTCGGATTCTTTTCTTTTCTTTTATCTACTCGTGTTTTGTGTCATCGTCTATTCAACTAGGTCACCCGTGAGCTTCGATACTGAGTCGGGTTCCTTTTTTTAATAGAAATACAAAAAATAGAATGAAGAAAAAACGTGACAAATAATTTTGTATTTCAATCTATGAGATCCTAAAGGTAGTTCAGTTAGTTTATCTCTGGCTGAATGGTATAATTATCGTTAATATTGTTAAATTAAAAAATATATAAAGAAAACAAGCTATACTCAAACTTATTCCTCTTGAACTTTTTGATTAAACTAAAAATTAATACCAAGGAGCTCTAAGCAAAAGGTTGTGTATATAATAAGCTCAAATAATGATTATCACAGGTGGACAACTTACATGTTCCAGTTTAAGTATTTCTTTTTTGTAACCAACCAACCAACCAACTGAAAAACCATGAGAATCAACTGTTCAAACAATCGTTTATTATTGAATTTTTAATTTCTTAAATTATTACTCATTAATGATTCAATCCTTGAATTCTGCTTGCAATATTCTTGTACAGGTGTTCGCGGGTTTTTTGGGAAAAACCTAATTCAATTTTTCGCTGCTATGGTAACGTTATATTTCATCTATATCGTTAGTTTTTCTGTCTGCTCGAGGAGTGATCCAGGCGTTGGCAAGTTTCTTAAGGGAGGGCGGGGAGGATCACGTGACCGGTTAGGGCAAATGGTTTATTACATTTTAATGAGAGAGATCTGGAAACGGGTGACTTCGTGTACCACTGGTGCCTAGGGCCTCACGGTCACATTTCTGACGGTTTCTGTTTCAAATCAGACAAAGTTTTTTGCTGTTTTTGCTTCAACATTTATGCCTTTGTTAAATATAGATAATTCCACCGTTGCGGCTGGGCTGTCTTGATTGTTTGATAACTGTCTTTTCTTTCTGCAAAGTCCTTCCATGACTTTTTTACGGAATTCAGGAATACGTAAAATATAGATAAAAACATTTATGCCTGAATTACAAAACTGGAAAAACTTTAAAACAAAAACAATGTTGACGTGGACAAAAATACACGGAGGGCAAAAGAAAATAACAGCAATTGTGCATTGCAACGGTAGCCATGTCAAGAGAGAAGCTAGCGTGACGATCAGAAGCGTGACTGTAAGCTTCTTGTCACGCAACGCTCGATTTTGATTATCTGGTAACGATGTATTTCGCCGTATTGATACTCCAATAGCAGCGTATGAGAATAAGATCATCAACAATGCAAGACCTGGGATAATAACATTAACGTATCTATATAACGGAAATACTGAAGGAAAAACAAATCGATTAATGGTATCGATAAGGGTTTGAATCATTGCAACAATCCAAGGGAGTGATGCAAATATTGCGTACGCTCGCCAACGGAGCAGGCGATGACGAAGTGGAAATACGATAGCGAGGAAGCGCTCGGCAGATATGAAAGCTAAGTTTAGGATGGACGAAATTCCCGTGAAGAGGTCGAAAGTATCTAACGCCAGGGTAAACTCATCCATAATATCCCATTGTGATACCGTAAGGAAGTATTTAGATGACATGAACACAACTCCACTGACAAGGAAATCGGCTACAGACAGACTAATGAGGAGACAGTGAGATCTCTTGCGAAGGGACTGGGTCTTGATGAAGGTAATTATGCATACCAGGTTACCAAGCGCGATGATGACGCCGAGAACCAGAAGTGACGTGAACTGGGCGATGATGGTCACCTCACTACGGTAGTTGGGATCTGGTAGTTGTTCCTTCGTGGTGTTAGAACTGGTGTTCATATCTACAGCTGGTAAAAATTAGTTGTAACAGTAAGAAACCGGTCATTGTAATTATTTATTGCCAGGGGGTCGGGGGTTGGAGGATTTTTGTCACAACATTTATGACTCCGCCCCCCCCCCCCTCCCCCCCTTTATCAGTGGTTGCTACTGAGTGATCCCCCCTTTGATACCTGTCAATGGTTAGCTAATTCCCCAACAGTTGTCTAGAAAACATTTGATAGCATAGCATATATTATTTATTAGCTTTCAAATACTTTAAAAGGATATCTACCAACTTGGCTGTTATATTACAATTGTGATAAAAAGGTAAATTTTACACCGTAAAAAATAAGAGAGATCATTTACTGACGTTTCGGACGCTAGTCCTTCGTCGAAGTAAAAGAGAGAATAAGATTGGAAGGTAGTGTATATATGATAAAGATAGAAAATAGATAACCAATGAGAGCAAGGTAGGCAAGGTTACAGGAAAAAAAACAAAAAATAATAAAAAGACAAAAGTATAGATTAATTAAAAGCGAAGCGTTCAACATGGGACAGACACAAACGTGCCTTAAGGTCTATGTAAAAGCCCAGCGATCAAATTGTACCCAAGGGGGAAAACTACAAAATGAGACTCGGATGTACAAGAAAATTAAATGATTTGGTTCGTGCACCTTTTGTTTGTTTTGTAATCTTTTCTAAATAAATGTATAATTTAAATCTTGTAAAATTTTACAAATATTTTTTTAAAAATTCCATTCCCCATTCGTTTTTATGTGAATATGTTTTACCCCAATAAAGTAAGATTTTTTCGTAATCTCCTTTGTTCTAAATCTGACAGGAAATAACCTTCAATCTAAGAAACCTGTATGCAATAAGAAACATTCTGTCATCCTTTTCCTATCAAAGTCCAAGGACTAGGCAAACAATTGGCAAGATACCATAGTAATAAAGAAGCGATATTGAATCACTCTGGACACCATCCTTGTCTTGAGCAAATTCACCTGCCTCCGACGGATGTATCATGTTCTTTAATTTAGGAATGATTTTGTTTCGATTTTGTTTCAATTTCGAAGAAAACCCCATTCATATACAATTGATTTCAAATCGATTAGATAGGCTTGCATATGGATATATATAGATGTGAGTTTTTCTTTTACTTTCTTTCTTTCTTTCTTCTTTTCTTTTCACATTTTTCCTTCTTTTCTCTTCTCCCTTTTTATGTACAATTATAACACTTATATTAGTGCTCTTTGAGATGCGTTTTTCATTGTTTCTTTCTTTCTTTCTTTCTTCTTTTCTTTTCACATATTTCCTTCCTTTCTCTTCTCCTTTTTATGAATAATTATAACTATTACACTTATATTAGTGCTCTTTGAGGTGCTTTTTTCATTCTTTCTTTCTTCTTTTCTTTTCACATCCCCTCGTTTCTCTTCTCCCTTTATGTGGCAGTAATGAACACTTATGTTCGTGCTCTTTAAGATTGCCGGGTTAGAAAGAAAACTCATCAAGATATATGACAAGAAGTGTTTCATGCTAATGGAAACGTGTTAATTAATTAGTGCGATGAAAAAAAAATTTTAAGTTCTCGCCATCCTGCGTCGTACTATACTAAGCAAACGAAATAAAATTGATTTCGAAAGGGTAGCTAGAGGAATCGAATTAAGAAAGTGGCAAAACGATCCACTTTGGTAGATAAGAAATAATAAAATGATCAATAAAAAAATTAGAAATCACAACAAAATGGATACCCAGGCGTTAGAAAATCTTGAGAAAGAACTTGATAAACAATGGTTTTCGGTTAAGGTTTTTTTAACTAGTTTTTAAATTTTGCTTCACTGTTAATAATTGTAGAAATGCAGGATAAAAAACGAGGAATATGTACTAGTAAATGAAAGTGAGAAATAGAGATGTGCTTAAAATATTTCAGAAACGAGAATTTCTGATGTAAGACTGACTTTGAACCTTTGCCACAATATTTGCGTTTATAACTAGCCAGCAGAACAAAAAAGGATGAATACATCTCATTCTACTTACCACAATTTGTAGTTCTCAAAAGTGTGCTTGGCTAACGATAGATTTTGTGTTTAAGAGATGTAGAAATGCTAAAGTATTCTAGGCTTCATTCATTCTACTTTAGAATAATCCGTTCCATCTGTCTTGACTTGGCTGATGAGCATTTTCCAAATACAACACAATCTCAAATTCAGGTCCCTGCCCTTAATTTGTTCATCGTTTTCTAATTGGTTGGCACACATTTTTATCTTTACATACTCTGCAGTATTATTTACCCAGTATTCATTTAGATGTCGATTTCATATCTTGTTGTTGTATCAGAAGCAAATGACTGGTCTCCAATTGGCTGTACTTCGAATTGGTTTCATTTGAGCGAAAGAAGACGCTATAAAGTGATAAAAAATGACAAATGTACAGTTCTTGTAATTTAGCACCTTAGAATTTGAATATCTTGAGTTCGTATCTCGAAATGAGTTGGTGAAATTACTGTGTTCCCTGATGTTTTTGGTTTATATCGTTTCTTTTGGTTTGCTTTTTTTTTTTTTTTTTTCGGTGTTTTTTCCCCTTCAGATTATTTGGTGAACTATTTCATAAATATAATAATAGTATTACGAGTAGTTGGTGAAAATTTATCTACTCGGGTTTTGAAAAAGTAATCAAAGAAGAATTAGCTCTAGGGACGCTGAGTGAGAAAGAGAAAAGTACTTTTCATAAGCTTTCGACTCTACAGGAGTCTTGAGTCTTGAAATTTAGAATTTGATATTCGCTTAGTAAGGAAAACTGGAGAACTCAGTAGTAGAAATGGCCACGAAGGAAACGAGAGAAGCTGAAATATCGACTAACTTGCTGTCATGGGATGGGTTGGGTTGGGATAGAATAAGATGGGATGGGATGGGATGGGATGGGATGGGATGGGATGGGATGGGATGGGATGGGATGGGATGGGATGGGATGGGATGGGATGGGATGGGATGGGATGGCATAGAATAGGATAGGATAGGAAAACATAGCATAGCATAGCATAGCATGGCATAAGATGGGATGGGATGGGATAGCATAGAATAGGATAGGAAAACATAGCATAGCATAGCATGGCATAAGATGGGATGGGATGGGATAGAATAGGATAGGAAAACATAGGATAGCATAGCATAGAATGGCATAAGATGGGATGGCATGGGATGGCATAGCATAGGACCTATTAAATATTTGCAGTACCCACCCCGGTATTCCTCTAAAAAATATTGCATATATTGTATTTGTATCCATTAGTACTTTTGCATGTCTGTCAAATAATTTGAAATATGAAGGAATCTGTCCACGGTAATTAAGTTTATTTGATTCATTTATCGTTTTTCTTGGTACGCAGGGAAGTCGCATCATTTATTTATGTTATCTACGGTCATCATATTGATTTTAACTGAAATTAATTGAAAGGTATAGGTGAAGCCCGCGTCATCGGGTGACAATGCACTAGTAGTACTCGCCTTAACATGATTGCATGTTGCATGTTTGTGTGTATGTGGATCCTCTAATGCAAGGTCTGTGACCGTGACCATGGTAATGACCGTGACCATGGTAATGACCGTGACCGTGACCATGGTGATGACCGTGACCGTGGTAATGACCGTGGTGATGACCGTGCCTTAAGTGCCCCCCAAAGAAAGGATCATTACTGAGATTGGAATTTTCCTTTCCTTTTTCAAGTGACCCACTATGCGTTCTTTTGCCCAATCTAAGCCCAATGTGCCAACCGTGATGTCTATGACCTCTATGGCCATGGTAATGACCATAACGGTGACCATGACCATGACCATGACCATGACCATGACCGTGACCATGACCGTGACCATGACCGTGACCATGACCGTGACCATGACCGTGACCTCCGTGACCACCAGCGCACGTACACGTTTGGACTCCACCTCCGCAAGCCTTACTGCATCTCGAACAATGACCAGGACCTGGTTTAGGACTCGGGGTGGGTTTAGGCTCTGCCAGAAAAATATAAGTACAGAGATATTCATGACACAGAAGATAACGCTCCACACCCAAATTTTCACACCTCAAAGAGGCTATATATATACCCCTTGCACGTGACGTCGAAGCAGCCCAAATTGGAGGGCAAAACAAAAGAATTTCGATCCCTTGAGAATTGAAACCTAAATATTTTGTCCTCCAAATTAAGCTGCATTCCCAAGTAATGCAAGGAGTGTATTTGGAGAGCGGAACCAAAACGAATATTTATCTATACAATTCGGCATTTCCTCTGCCATTAGACATATATTAAAACAACCAACGCTCCTGTAAACGAAAGTAACATTTTAGGCCTCTTACTTAATGCTGTTTTCGATCCCCTGACTCGACATCATTTATGAATAAAGTTGCATTTTGGGCATGTTGGTTGTCTCCTGTGAGTCGAGGGTCAGTTTTCTCCGGGCCGGTTCTCCATTTTTTTTTTTTTTTTTCTTTCCTCAAAAAAATCTGCTTATAAATTCCACTTCGATCATGAAATGATGTTAAGTGCTACCCTTGGTCAAACAAGGACGTACGATTCATTTATTTTGTTGCTAATTCTCTACATAGTTCTTTCATGCAACATCTTTGGCTTCGAATACCTTTTTTGAAATAAATGTTGGTATACTAAATGATCTTTTCTAATGAAATTTTTGATACTTTAATTTGGCGATTTTCGTGATTTCAAAAAATGGCAACATTAAAAAGTTGCGAAAATATAATGACGCGAAAATTAAAAAGCGACCCTCCATTTTTGTGAAAGTAAAGAATTTAATGACCATTCAAAAGCATGGATAAAAGACGTTGTTACTGAGAACCAAGTAGTAGCGCCTATTGATCCTGATCAACAATGAATGATTGGAACAAGTATTCAATATACTAATTGAAAGTCAAAACCATGGAATGTGAAATTTTTTGATGCTACGTAGTAAAGTGGGTTTTTCTAAACGAATCTGGGCGCATTTGGAAACAAATCATGAATAATTTTAAAATCGCGAAATTAAAGTGAGCAAGATGATGTTGTCGGGTACAGAAAATGTGAACCTTATATGTTATTATTCTTAATCAAGTATTACAAATTAAAGAAAAGTTTTTCTTACCACACGAGTTTTCGTTGCAGGCTTGAGTTTCTTTACTTTCTCCCTTACAATTTTTGCCTCCGTTTGCAGGAGCTGGGTTCGTACAGGTTCGAGTTCTTTCTCTTGTTCCACCGCCACAACTTGCAGTACATTTCGACCAATCTGAGTATTCACTCCACCCACCATCCCCTGTAAAACAACCAGAATAGTGAAGAGGTGTTTATGAAGAAGTTCTCAAAAATTACTTTATAGACTTTTTCCAAATTCGTTCTTTTATGTTTCTGGCTGTTTCTTATTTATCTTTGAGCTGAACACGAGATGCATTTACAACATCTCCTGATCAGCCTTAAGCTGCAAAATATGAGCGGTTTTAAAACTAGTTACCACACCAACCATAATGCCAATGTATTGTGGGCAATAGACCTACTCTGTGTTCCCGGCATTCTCGCTGCGACACAATGCAACATTAGGAGATATCAGAGGACATTGACAAATTTTGAGGAAAAATGGCCAAAATATTGGGTGGCAGTGGGTAACATTAGGCGATATTGGGTGGAAAGATGCAATGAGTAAGACATTTCAGCAGATATTGGAAGATTGAGCGAGTTTGGTTACTATTTGGTTGCATTCTGCGTCATTAGAGGTCATTAGTACTAGTCGACATTGGGCCCCAGAGTAGGCATGGCAATGTGAAAGTAGAGAATACGCTTTTTTTGGCACACAGTTTAAAAAATTACGATACTTACGGACGCATTTGTCTTGATTTGCACATGGTCTATGAGTATCTGTCACTTTGACTTCTTTGTTGTAAGAGGCACAATCCTGGTCCGAGGTCGGAACAGTCTCTATTTTATACTGGATGCATTTCTTATTGTCGCAGTTTGTCCACTCTACAAAAGAAAGTATTTACTGATTAGTCTAATAAAAATAGCCTATTATTAGTTAGGACACTCGAACCATGAACACTTTGAAGTTTTTTTCATACTTTTTTTCTCATTTATCCCTTGTGTGAATCGATTGGAAATATGATTTATTTTGAACAATAAGATAAGAGAAAAATACGACAGTAGTAGTAGTAGTAGCAGTAGCTGCAGTAGTAGTAGTAGTAGTAGTAGTAGTAGTAGTAGTAGTAGTAGTAGTAGTAGTAGTAATAGCAGTAGCTGCAGTAGTAGTAGTAGTAGTAGTAGCAGTAGCTGCAGTAGTAGTAGTAGTAGTAGTAGCAGTAGCCGCAGTAGTAGTAGTAGCAGTAGCTGCAGTAGTAGTAGTAGTAGCAGTAGCTGCAGTAGTAGTAGTAGTAGTAGCTGCAGTAGTAGTAGTAGCTGCAGTAGCAGTAGCTGCAGTAGCAGTAGCAGCAGTAGCAGTAGCAGTAGCAGTAGCAGTAGCAGTAGCAGTAGCAGTAGCAGTAGCAGTAGCAGTAGCAGTAGCAGTAGCAGTAGCAGTAGCTGTAGTAGTAGTAGTAGTAGCAGTAGCCGCAGTAGCAGCAGCAGCAGCAGCAGCAGCAGCAGCAGCAGCAGCAGCAGCAGCAGCAGCAGCAGCAGTAGCTGCAGTAGTAGTAGTAAGCTAGTTAGGCGTATCCCGATTGCGCTGGGCATTTTTTGAGCATTTTTTAAATTTTGGAGCACTTTTTCGCATCTTGGCCAGGGTAACATTTGAGCACTTTTCCGCATTTAATTGGACAAGTTTCGAACAATAATCTGAGTATCTTTCGTTTGATGTAAAGCAACTTGAAAAAGTCTTCAAACTTATATATTATTCCTAATCATCGTTGAAAGCATCGTTATGTTGGAGGAATATTGTTTTATTTCGATCAACATTTCTTCGGTAAAAATAGTTATACTTATAATGATTACACCAAGTTCAACGAAATTACCTTTCTTGACTCTGTAAAGGAAGTTAGTCCATTCTAGGCCCAAACCGTATTCCTGATCATTTGGCTTATCGCATTTTTCAGAACAGCCATGCTTGTCATAGGTTTTTTGGGCATCTTTAGATCCCCAGCATTCATACTTATTTTGGATTCCAAAATAAGTATATCCTTCGCCTTCTGCTTTGACTCGGCACTCTTCGAACATGGCTTTGAGATCCGGATCTTGAGGATTGTAGTTAGCTTTATGGAAGTAATGGGGCATCGCTCGGTCTTCTCCTTTGTCCTTGAAACATCCAAGGGCTTCCCATTCTGTTGAATAGAAAAAATGTTTTTATACGAGACTTGATTTAACAATGATGAATGGACCAAAGTAATAACCCGCCATAGATTGGTCACTTCTGTCCTTAAACATACAAGGGCTTCCCATTCTATAGAACGAAGTAAATAACGTATCATACGAGACATGATTTAACAATGATGAATGGAAGTATTAACTTATAGGTCGGTCATTTTTGCCCCTAAACATCCAAGGGCTTCCTATGCTATAGAATGGACAAAATAATGTTTTATGCGAGACATGATTTAACAATGATAAATGGAAGTAATAACCCATAGATCGGTCTTTTTTTTACATGCAAGGGCTTCCCGTTCTATAGAATGAATAAAATAACGTATCATACGAGACATGATGTAGTATGATGGTCAAACCATCTGCCTGAAATTCTTGACTACTTACCAAGTGCCCTCGCAGTGCCTAAACACAATACAACGAAAATCCAGGCAAGTAGAGACGACATCCTGACAGTGAAACCTTTGGCTAATTATAATAAGATATGGGAGAAAACTAGAGGTCAGTCACACAAAAATTGTTCAAGATCGTTATTTTTAGATACGTAAGTATAATTGGGGATGGATAGAGAAAGGAGAAGCAAGAGCAATGGGGTAAGATTAAGTTTTGGATTACAGACATTACACTGATTCCTGGACTCTACGCTTTTTGTCCCTCCGCAAAACCTAACAAGCTAAATTCCGAATCTATCTTCGAGGTAGCCGTGCTCTGACTTTGATCAGCCTTGCCGCACTCTCACTTGGATCAGGCCAGAGGTTATTTCAGGGTTCGATCTGTGAGTTAGCCATGCCCCGACTTAGATCAGCCCAGAGGTTGTTTCAGGGTTCGATCTGTGAGTTAGTCGTGCTCTGACTTTGATCAGCCTCGTCGCGCTCAGACTTGGATCAGCCCCGAGGTTATTTCAGAGTATCGGATAAAATTTGAAGGTTAGACTGGTATGGATAGACTCATTCAACAATAAGAACGAATCAAACTTCCCAGTAACGTGGTTTCTTCCGAAAATGACATAAAGATTGGATTTTTTGTTCGTGGGTGTGCTGAAACTGGCATATTTTTTTAATCGGGAATCGAACAGACGCATTATGCATGAGGCGTTCTTAGACCACGAGGTAGTCGTGCACGCAATGGGGCGGTTATTGGATGACCTTTTGTATCATGCTGTTATAAACAAGTATGGATAACAGACCAGGTCTCCCAATAATCAAACTTATCTTAGCCTACATGTCGCGAGTTTGTGAGTAGAGTTGCTTGTTGGTTCTCTCCTGTGCTTCGAGGGTTTTTCCGGGTCCCCCAGTTTACCTTCCTCCGCAAAAATCAACTTCTAAATTCGAATTGGAATCCATTGGAAGAAGAGCCACTCTGTGGAATCCACCCTTAATTCCCATTAATTTTTGTTGATTATTTTTTTATTAGCCTTGTGCAATATTTGTTTTAGAATTCATTGATTCTACGTCTCAGTGAAAGCTTCAAGCTGCGACGGAAGTTGCCAGCTTTTCTTTGATTGATATAAACTTATGCTAAGTTTTCAAGTAATTCTCTGAAATTCAAATATGATAAAAAAATACGAATAAATACTAAAATTCCACTTATCAGTGGACTAAGATATGTGGTCCTTATTTGTTCGAAACAAACTTGCCAAGAGCCGGAGTGAAAATCCATCGCGGTTTTGAATGACAAAGTTTTGTTACACATCGAGTTCCAGAGCTAAGGCTACAACCTTTTATATTTCACATTTTCGAAACGAAGAAAACGAGAAACGAAGAGAGCACCTTGCTCAGGCTTTTATTATAGAGAACCATTTATTTTCCCAAAATGAACCAAAGTCTGTATTTTTGTTTTGTTTTTTTTTTGTTAACATTTGCGCTGAAAGTAAAAAAAGGAATCACGAGTTTTAGGAATGGCGAGTTCAGACCTCTTGTCTTTTAGAATGCCTATACTGACAATTATCAAAAGTTATTTTCAATTATATCTATAATAATAAGAACATAGACGTGTAGCTACTTTGAGGACTTATAAATGTGCCGCTTGGTGAAGCAAGCTACGATCGTACAGCGGCCTAGGTGTACCTACAAACGGCGCGCCGAATATCAGGACATTCCTGTAGGACTGTTTTGTTGCTGGTAGTGGCAACGTGGAATTGGATTAAGATCGTTTCCCTTCTAGAATGTTTTAAAATATACTTGCTAACTTATAGATTAAATTGAAATTTAGCTATTTAGGTTTTGCTAAGGGATGAAAAATTGAAAACTCTCGAATAATGGGAGAGTATAACAAACTCACATGAGATGAGGTGAACTAGAAAGGCAAATAGTTACCTTAGATAGTATGTGGTGGTATGAAACAATTAGCTATACACAAGTGATTAAACAAATAGCCAAGAGATATAGAGAACTAACAAGGAACTATTTCTCTGTTCTCACCAACCTATGTATAAGGGCAGTAAAGTAACATGTCATTTTTGGCCATAAAAGGGGAAAAATTCTAGGCAAAAGCGTGCATATCACCAATTAAAATACGCTATTACCAAGACCCTTTTGCTGCATAGAAACCTCTCGTGCACTAGAATAACAATAAATATTTCTAGTGTCTAAAAATGCAAGTACATTCTTCAACAGTTCTAAATACCCTCTTTGCTTTTACAAAATTCATACATGTAGCAGGATATTTAGATATAGGGTGATTACCTCCACCGTTGTTCCTTCTTCAGTCTGTTCAGCTGATGATAGAACTTAAGCAATAGCACGAAGCAGTTGGCTTTAATATGGTCATATAAATGTATTAAACATTTCTATCGAACCTCCCGCCTCTTCTTTGGAATTGTCTGGACGAACGATGAGTATTGAGGGGGGAGGGGGAGACGTTGGGGATATATTTAAATATGATTGCCTATCATACATACGTCTTTTAAGGATCCTTTAAATCTGTTAGTCATCTCCAGTCAACATTCTATAACATTTTCTAATATTTTGACGAGAAGAAAATAATAACGTTCAGTGCTTGAGAAGAGAGCTGCATGTAAACTTAAAAATTACCGAGTTGCTAAATAGTCTTACCTAGCTTGGCCCGTACTCAGGACTTTTGTGTGTGTGTGTGGGGGGGGGGGGGGGGGGGGGGGTGCGAGCTTGGTCAAAACGGACCACAGTGTATGCATTTCCCATTTTTTCAGGCAGAAAGGTTATAATTCTTCCAATCATCTTGTTAGCAGGGTGGGGGTGCGAGCTTGGTCAAAACGGACCACGGTGTATCCATTTCCAACTTTTTGCAGGCAGAAAGGTTATAATTCTTTCAATCATCTTGTTAGCAGGGTAAGATCTCTGATTGCTAGGAGATAAAGAGAACAAATTAAAGATCACTGACTAGACTTTAATCTATTCAAATTTATTTATATCCAAGCATCAACGAAGGGGTCGCATCCAGACATTGCTCTATTACATAGTACTTAAAAATAAAATAAATTCAAAGCAAAATATATCTTGAAAGAAACGTTTGTTAGCAAACATGTTGGGATAGAAAACTTGATCTGTACCAAGCGATAGAGTGCAAACAGTATATCCGTGAAATACGAATTACTAAATAGTACAAAATAGTTTTAACTGAACAAAAGAAAACAATATTTTTTCTAAAAAGTTCTAAGAATTGAACTATTTAGTATAACTATAATGTTTCACGAATAGGTCTATACTCTTTGCACTCTAGAAAATTTCAAGATTCTTATAGAAAACATCACCAGTCTGATTGAGATGGCTTCTCGGTGAGGTCTGATATTGTGTATGTTAACCAGTATCTTAACAAGGTATTTTTTTAAGCTTTCCTTTCCTTTCTGATAAAACCTGAAAAGAGGCTTCAAAAACTTGTTTTCTTGCGAAAAAAGAATGCTCCAAAAAATATTTTAATAAAAAAAACACATTTTTTTTAGGCTTGAGAATCAAGGCTTGAGAATTAAGGCTAAGTTAAGGGATTTTGCAAGCATCATCCTTATAACATGGACACACAGATACACCACAATGTTTTCGTTGTATCAGGGTCTAAAGAGCACTCACACTTTGATGATCAAAAAAGCCGCATTTTTAATTTCGGTAGTCACATAAAGAAATATATAAGTAATCATTTCTTTAAACACACGTATAGCTGTGTGAAGACATAGTTGTCGCTAGCGTCGCCTCGAAAGGTCTGGATAGTAATAATCAGATAAACCTTGACTTCCTGTGGATCCCAATGACATTTCTTGAGATGTTAAATGTTTTTCAGTAGAAACTCAAAAGGTCCATTTTGAACATTACCGAGGCATCAAACATTCTCATTACGAACTTTACTGATTAGAAACGATAAGATCAAGACTTTGTTGATAACGAATCACGCATGAATATCTCTGTCATCTAAGGATCTAAAAAAAAAAACGAAAGAAGAGGTGAGAGAAGAGAAGAGAAGAGAAGAGAAGAGAAGAGAAGAGAAGAGAAGAGAAGAGAAGAGAAGAGAAGAGAAGAGAAGAGAAGAGAAGAGAAGAGAAGAGAAGAGAAGAGAAGAGAAGAGAAGAGAAGAGAAGAGAAGAGAAGAGAAGAGAAGAGAAGAGAAGAGAAGAGAAGAGAAGAGAAGAGAAGAGAAGAGAAGAGAGGAGACGAGATAAAGAAAAGAGAACGGAGAGCTCTATATGAACTACAGCCGCATTCGTGGCGTAGTTTTTGTTTAATTTAATTTGTTCTTTCATATTCACTGGTTTTCTGTTTTCGTCGATAAAGTGTGCTTTATGAAGACATAATTAGGCTTGCCATTCTTTACTGCATACGGATATTGTCTTGAATATATTGAAAATATATTGTCGATGTTCCTGCAGAGTGCCCTATACATGCGTTTGATCTTAATGACCCTTTTCGTGCACATATAGCACGCAAAAGTTTAACTTTTGATACTCCGTACAAACTTACTTGGATGACAAGCTTTCGACTCAAGCTAAAGTCTTGATCACGTTTTTTCTTTTTTCTTTTTTCTTTCCGTTCATTGCAACCATTTCCTAACCATTTACAAAACGGAAAACATTCGTTATTTGACTTCTCTGAATTTAAAAAAAAATTTTTGGAACCTTAATAACCAATATCTAATATCACAACTGCAAGTGCTAAGAACAAGCTAATCAAACAATGATGTATGAAGTCGCGGATATGCCATTATAGTAGGCTCTAATGCTTAATTATGAAATAAAATGAAACGTGGCCGACAATAAACAAAACGGACCCTTAAATCTCTAAAACGATGAAATGGAAAGTTCTTAGCACAATCCCTTACTTCGCCTGTCAGGAGGTAAACAAAGTAGAGGACTTTAAAAACTGAGAGATGCATGCCATAATTAACTGTTGTAGTTATAAAATGTTTGTCAACTGAACAAGGTAAAGCAGCCAAGAACTGAATGGAAGGAATGGAAGGAAGGGAGGAAGGGAGGGATGAAGGAATGAAAATTGAAAATTAAAAATTGCCCAGCTTGAAACTTGTTCGTACTCAGGGTGTTTATTTTCCTAGTGATCTGTGGTCTTTTGGTAAGCACAATGAGTATTCTGTTATTCCTGCGTGCTATATGTGTATTGTAATAAAGGTTAGGGAAACAGCTGTCATAGAATTATACCTCCGCAAATCGAATTGAAATGAAAAAATTTCCGATAGCTTAGAGTGGTATGTCTTCTTATTTAGTACCACGATATGACGTCAAAAGTTGGTCAAAATGCGCATTTGATCATATTTCAAATGTTAACTAAGAACTAATTTTGACCAACTTTTGACGTTATATTGTGGTAAATAAGAGGACATACTACGCAAAACTATCGGAAATTTGTTTTTTACCATAAAAAAGTCAAATAAAAGATCCAAAAACGAAGGAAAAGTTTGAAAGAAAAAACCGTTTGAAGCGCGCGCTTGTTCCTTGCGCGAGCGATTCGTCATTTATCGGTATGTCCTCTTATTTACCACGGCTCTCGACCAATCAGCACGCGAGAAATTTCACAGTTATGGTAAAAAAAATTAATTCTTGTTGCTTTCTTCATTTGAAAATATTTTGGTTTTTTCATCAGCGCAGTAAAATCCCTTTGTTAATGAAGATAAATCATCATTATCATATTTATTTATTTATTTATTTATTTATTTATTTATTTATTTATTTATTTATTTATTTATTTATTTATTTATTTATTTATTTATTTATTTATTTATTTATTTATTTATTTATTTATTTATTTATAATGATATTTTAACAGGATGCTCCTTCACTTTGGTGATTTTCAAGAAGGTCCTGTAAAATTAATTTTTATGCGTCATATAATGGAGTTAAAAAGTAGATGGCAAATTATCGATACAAAAATATGAGAAAAATTACAATTATGCAAAAAACGTAAAATTCAAATAACATACTTCAAAGAGTTCATTCTGAAAAAATAGACTTAAATTGAGAAATTTTTGAGCATTGTTTAAGATCGACACTAAGGTTGTTCCATTCTTTTATGGCTTGATAGGATAGCCTTTGCCTCCCCCAATTTGTTTTAATGATTGGCAGGCGAAATTCTAGTTGATATCATCATCAACATCTCGTCATTATCACAACCATAATCATTATAACCATTATCATATCATCATCAACATCTCGTCATTATCACAACCATAATCATTATAACCATTATCATATCATCATCAACATCTCGTCATTATCACAACCATAATCATTATAACCATTATCATATCATCATCACCAATATCATTATATCATCACCCTTATCATCGTCAACAACTGACAAACTAAACTGAAAAGACAAAACAACCCAAACAAATTCAACAAAAGAAAAACAGTTTTCAAATCCCTACACATCCTTGTAATTACCTAGGATATTCATTTCCCCAGCGCAATTGTTATATTCGACTTCTTGCGCCTATATATGTTATTATCCCTCTTCCTGTCGAGTTTTTCCTTCATTCTATTCTATCCTATTATTTTCCTTTACTGTGCTATTTTCTAAGCCCTTTTGTACACGATTCTAATGTATTGTCGCTCTTTTCTTATGTTCCAAATACAGAATTTGTTTTCTAAAGGCACATTTGAATAAATTCTTAGAATCTTCGCCAATCACAAGAAAGTAGTCCAATGTACCGCTGTTTGCCTTTCATTTCTTTTTCTTAGTTTACATTAAAGAAACACGCAAACAGAACGGTATCACCAACTCTTATCTTATTATAAGGTGGCCAGAATATTTTAGAATAAAGCAAAAAGAAAAAACAGCCGGCTTGCATCGAATGACATGGAGAAACTCTTGATTTTAAATCCAAAGCCATGATCAAATATTGCCATTGAAACATAACGCCTAAGATTGCTTCAATTGAATTCAGAGCGAATTTGCCAATTTTCAAAAAGATATAATACTATAACGGAAAACAAAGTAAAATATATGTTATCTTTTGTTGACCCAAGAGATTTCTCCCAATTTCTATTAGCAATCTACTACATATTGAACGATGGGTTAACAGAAGAGAACAGAACAGAAGAAAAGAAAAGAAAAGAGAAAAGAAGAGAAAAAAACCACAATATGTGCTAGCTGTAAAGGCAGGGTTCGCCCTACATGTCCAAAACGTAATTCAAGGACCTTTAAAGGACTTTTCAAGGTCTCAAATGACGATTGTCAAGGATCAATTTGGTTTGGGATTTTTTTCTTAACAATCAATAAAAACAGCTAAGTCAGGGTATTTTATTTTTAAGGGTATTTTAGCTAATAACGTCGACGTAAAATGATGGAATGTAGCATAACAACTTTGTCGTTTTTGGAACAAAGTTACAATCGATTCGAAATAACAAGTTAATTGTGAACAAAAATATAGGTTAGAGATGACCATAATCAACTAGGTATAGTATTCAAGGGCTTTTCCAGGAGTATCCAAGAGCTTTCCTATTTTCAAGGGCTTTTCAATTGCTCTTGAAAATGGGTTTTGAATTCCAGGGCTTTTCAAGGATTTCAAGGAGTAGCACGAACCCTGTAACCTTTTCGGGAAAGGAGGCTAGCCAAGTGTAATATAACCATATATTAGTACGCTTTTACCATATCATTTTGTATAGAATATTCGATAAGATGACCAATCAGTATCTGAGTTGAATAAGGTTAAAGACAATAATCTTGCTTTGGGACATCTGTTGTGAGTCGGGACAAACATTCATGATCATTTTGAGCTGAAACCGCGATGTGGACATACCAACTTACTCCTAAAATTATGATGTTAGAAAATTAAAAGAGAAACTATTTTTAGCTATTGCACGGTGGGAACAATTCAAAAAGCCTGCTTGGATGTGACATTAATTTTTAATCCCTTGACAATATTTACACAGTAAAACTGAATATAGCTTTTCCTATCCTAGTGAGTCTTTTCAATTCGGCAATACTATGATAACACTTAAAAAGCGTCAATCATTAAACAGGTGTATTTACCGTATACCTCTATATTTCAGACGCACAAATGCGCTCGTGTAGATTTGTGCAAGAGTGAGAGAGCTGCAAAGAACATCAAGGGAAACTCAAGCAAATAGTTTTGAATTCTGGTATGTAAGATTGAGTATTTTAGGTTACAGCGCTTTTCGTAATTCTGCAACCTAACGGCCTCTAGGTCTTTGGCGTTTTGGCTTCCGTCAATAAAGCTACGATGGACCGAGTTCATTGCGATCATGAGCGATAATGAAATACCCATTTGAAAATGGCTGTTGGGTCGCGGAAATTCCTCGAAAATTCTTTATCGTTCACGATCGGAATGAACTCGGCCCGACATAGTTTGATTGATGGAAGCCCCAAACGCTTGGACTCGGTGAGGTCGCAGAATTATGAAAAGCGCTGTAAGTTGGCTGACTACTTTAATTAGCAAAAGGTAGTTAAAAACTCCGATTAAAAAGAAAACTCTAAAAAAACGAGGATTCATGAACTTCTTTTCGAGATATTAAATTTTGAATAATATCATCTTGATAATTTTTTGAAAGTAAAATGGCGGAAACCAAGCTTCACCAAAAAATTAATTTATAACTCGAAAACTAAAAAAGCTATGGAAGTAATTTTCTCGGAAAATATATTGAATTTCAGTTAAAAAGCATTGATTTGAGATTTGAAAAAAAGAATTGGATCATATTGACATCCATTCGCAAAATAGCATAAAATGATTATAAATAGCTAGAGTGAAATATAAAGTTTTCAGCTTCTGTTCTTAAGAAGTCTGCATTGTTATTTGATGAGCAAAACACAAAACATGCGAATCGTCAAGTATTGAAAATCCTCAATGTATTACATCCTAAAATAAGTACCAAAATCAAAAAGTAAAAAAAAAAAAAAAAAAAAAAAAAATTAAATAGATCAAGGACTAAAACTTTGTTTTAGACGTAATTTTAAAAACTCGCAATTCGTGTTATCATCAATCATGAATACCAAGCACTCATTATCGTCGTTGTTATACAAGGGCGGATCCAGGGGGAGGGTCGGGGGGGTCGGGACCCCCCTGTCAAATTTAAGTTCAAATATTTTTTATCAATGAGTATATCCTAAAATAAAGATAAAAAGTTTTTTTTTCTGAGAGAAGGCTTAATTTTAATATTCATTTTGATATCAATCAATGCCGTAAGTTTTAACAGCTCATAAACGCTTCAGTATTTGGGCTTCCTGTGGTAAAATGCGCCCGGAATTCCTGTGCCAACTAAATTTTCCCCTGGGACCCCCCCTTTTGAAAAATCCTGGATCCGCCCTTGTTATATCTCACATAAATAATTTTTAGCCCTTAATTTTTCTTCTTCTTAGCATATCATGATGTTAAATGTATCGAGCAACCACACCCCACGTGACCCCCACTATCGAAGCAACGTGACTATTATTGCACAAGGGACGTCAATGGGAGTACTCGGTGTGATTATCGTACTAAGTAACCTAGCCTCTATCGTCACCTTCATCAGGACCCAGTCCCTGCGCAGGAGATCCAGCTATATGATCATCAACCTCTCTGTAGCAGATCTGTTGGTTGGATTCGTTGCTCTTACTTCGATTCATGTTTTTCTAACAGGAAAACAGTTCAATACATATATAATCACACTTGAGTTTTTAGATAGCGTGACAGGAATGACGTCCATTTTAATCATGTCCACCATTGCTGTAGAGCGTTTATACGCCATTTACTATCCTTTCAGTCATCGTATGCTTCGATATAAGTCCTACATCGGACTTTGCGTCTTTCCTTGGCTGATATCTATCACATTGTGCAGTCTCTACCTAGTGGGTTATCTAAACAGTCCTCCTTTACTGAACGTTGCCCAAGTCTATTTCAGATCATATCCTATTATCTTAGCACTTGCTTTGTTAATCATCATCATCTCATATATCGCTATATGGATCAAAACTCGGCAAGCCAATCCAAGCGATCAGAATCAAAATCGTACGTCACGTGACCGGAAACTAGCTGTCACGCTCTTTATTGTCACGCTTGCTTCACTTGTGACATGGCTGCCATTTCAGTGTTTTGAGAATTTGTTGTTAATCTGTAAAGAATGCCATCTCCTTGACCTCAATATTCTTTTTATCATGAGGTTTCTCCAGTTTGCCAATTCTGGCCTCAATTTCTTTATCTACATGCTGCGCATGCGTGAATTTCGCTTAGCTTTTTGGTTGATGCTTAAATGTTCCAAGAAACCGAACCGCTCCCATCTATTCGCTTCTACTCTAAGGAATACGATCGGTACTGTTACCCTCAGTGATAGCCGGAGTTATTCCAAGCCCGTGGGAAAGATGAATCTGGGATTTAGTCATCGAAAATCGTACAGTCTTAGTAAAAGTGTTGAGGACGGGATTCACCGCTCAGCCAATAAGAAAACAGAAGTTTTGGTGCTCAAAAGTTTCTCCGCAGCCAATTGGGGAAATAACCTTTAACAGTCAACTTTCGATATTTTAGAATATCGAAAGTGAGCTAATAGTCCTCTTCACAGTTCCCTGTGCCATCTTGAAAGCAAAGTCGTGCCTTTGCATCGAAGTGAGACGTGTGAATAATTGTCAAAGGTGTTAAAAAAGGTCTCTATCATTGCAAGCTCTCTGTTCGTCTCGCTTCGATACAAAACCACGGCTACCTTTCAAGATAGCGCAGGGAACTGTGAAGGGGACTATTGCATAGACGCAAATGAAAACGTGCAACTGCAAAAGAAAGTTGACAAGAAATACGTAGCTAATGATTGAACAAAGGTTTTGATGAGATGCAAATGAGTATCATTAGAGAACAAAGAGCATCGTTGAAATGAAAGTTTACGAAAGTCTAGTGAGAACACTTGCCAAAACTACAGGGAGACGAATATAATATCTAGAAAATATATTTTTTACATAAGACACCATACTAAGGGGAGTCGCTCTATTTCAAAATGAAGTCACGGTTCGTTTATATGTGCAAGAATAATAGCAATTTAGGCTAAAACATTTTTTAATTTTGTTGCTATTTTTTCCCCTCCATCATTCTCATAGTAGCGTTAAATCAATAGATTGTTTTGCTGTTATTATCATAGTGAAATAGGGCAGTTATAGACCCCTTGCACGTGACGTCAGAGCAGTTCGATTTGGAGGGCAAAAAAAAAACAATTTTAATCTCCTGAGAATTGGAACCTATTCTTCTGCCCTCCAAATTGAGCTGCATTCCGACGTGCGGCAAAGGGTCTATAGGTTGCTTTTCAATATTTGCCTGTAAATAAGGACTCCATGCTCAAGGGAATGATACGTATTAGAGTGCAAAAACTATATCTAATAAATAAAAACAATACTATACAACTAGTCTTTTTAGTATTAAATTTAAATAGCTACTGATAAAACAATAGGTATTGTGCTATTTTGTACTATATATTAATTGTGCAAAATGGATCTAGTAATGTTTTACAAGATAATTTGAGAAAAACGATTAGGCAATCAGAGTGCAAATCTTGTCTTCAAAAAACCTAGAAAGATCAATCCAATCCCTGATAAGCAGGGGGAAACAATATGGTGAACAAGGAAAATGTAGAAGGAGAAGTGTCATTTTATAACCGAGAGAAAGGCTTTAAACGTTTCTACTTTAAGCAATATGTTGTGCACACGAGAAGAGAATATGAATTTACCTTTATCAGTCAGGTAATAGCTCATCATCATCTTGAAGAAGCTGTCAAAAAGCTTTCTCGACTGATTCCATGATAAGATTTAACTACAAACTCCACATCTTCTGCTGCTCTTGGGTCCTTGACAATATCCTGTATGCTTTAAACCTTAGGAAAAACCCTGAGTGTGCCTCATTTTCAGCAAGAAAAGGTTTATTGGCGAGAAAATTGCACATACTTATCTTGTTTCCAAGATGGCCGCTACGAAACTCAAATACATTGAGCGCGCGGTGATTGATGGGATTAATTTTCGATCACAGAAATCATGCTTTGCGCGCGTAGTCAGATCACCAAGAAGTGTAAGCACTCTGAAAGGGGCAGTTAATATATAAAACATTACGTCCAAATAGAGTGAATTTAGTCATACTTTTGAATAGTTAGATAAATTTATCTAACTTTGATAACTATTTAGTTGACATCACTTAAAATAGTAAAAGCGCGCCAAAGTAAGGGTCATGCAAATCCGGGGGTTTACTTTACCAGATATTGTTTCAAGAGACAGTTAACTTTATCATTGTTTCCCCCCTTATCTCAGTAGCCGTTTACTCGAGATTCAAATTTATGTAACGTCAGCTAAAATAGTAAATAAATTATCTAATTCAGTTGGCGTCAACTATCAAACACTCTGACTAAATTCACTCTATAAGCTCTCTGTATCTCCATCGCTAGACACCGCTATCCTAAATTTAGGGTCTAGGGTCCGTTCACGTGACGTCAATGCAGCTCAATTTCGAGGACAAAACAAAAGGAATTTCAATCTCCTGAGAATTGAGACCTATTGTTTTGTTCTCCAAATTGAGATGCATTCCAAAGTGCTGCAAGATAATGGGTCTATGCAACTCGATCATTTAAGACATGTTCTAGATATTAGAAAAACACAGCAATATTCAACATATTTATTTATCTCTCATTTAAATATAGTAATCGCTTCAAAATAATATTTGATTTATAATTAAACTAAGAATACACTATAAACACAATACAGGGTTTGAATGAGTAGTTTGTCCTGAACAAACGTAGTGAACACAGTCTATTTAGACTGGAAATTAACTGAATTCATTGTAATTTAAAAAGCTTTGGTTTGTGTTTATCAAAAATGTATGATCCATCCCTTGCACTTTATTTCTTGATTCTAATTCTCTAGTTTTCTTTTCAAGTCCTTGTCTTCTTCTGTGTTAAACCAATCATCTTACGTAGGAGAAAAAATGTCTATGAGAGAGAGAAATAATGTAAAGGTGTATTAGCAATATTTCCCATCCTGATAAGGGTAGGAACATGCAGAGATGCCTTGTTTTTGCTGGTAGACTTTGGAAGGATGAACATTCACAAATGGCTGGGTAGATGAAGACATGGATAGATGGAAGTAGAGAGGAATGGAGGGTGGGAACGAGTGAGGAAAGAAAAGAGAGAGAGGGGGAGAGAGAGGGGGGAGAGAGAGAGAAAAGCGGAGAGAGAGAGAGAAGCGGAGAGAGTTAGGAGATGGACGGACCCGTAGGCGGTGGACAGAGTGTTTTTATATTCGGTATTGTGCAATATTTTCTTACCAAAACTAACCTTTTACTTTTTGCCTGGACGATAGGGAGTGTACACATCAGGCCATTGTGGACCTAAACAAAAGAAATTATATATAATATATAATTGTTGTAAACCCCCATTGGACCTCAGGGAAATCCAGGATACGCCCCAGCCTGTCTAGGGTAATTCAGTCAGGCAATATACGAAACGTATATACAACTGTTTCAAAAAAAGTTGGCGAAGGTTTTGTAGTTTGTTGCATGTTGCATATATGTTGCATACCGAACCCGAAATGCAATGCAGGATGGGTGATGTGAATTCAAGCAGAGAAAGGTCAAAATGGTATGTTATCTTACTCAAACTTTGTTTGCAGGTTTTTCCAGCATATTATCTTCTGTGGTGACATTATTTACATATCAATACAATACATTTCAATCTTAGTAAGCAAACTGCAACAGGCCACATGCAACAGGCAACATGCAACAGGCAACATGCAACATGCAACAGGCCACATGCAACAGGCAACATGCAACAGGCACCAAAACCTTCACCAACCTTTTTTGAAATAGCTGTTTATGTACTTCTATGTTAAAATGCTAAAAACGTATTTTAAAAAAATCACTATACATACTTGCATCATTTGATCTAGCTCTGACACTAGGAAAAATAAAAGGAAAAGAAAAAAAGATGGGGTATTAGAATTACGCAATTTTAAGTTACAGAGAAGCAGGAACTAGGGAGGAGGGTCCATGGGTTCTCGAATCCTATTTGGGATATGAACAAAATAGTTGTCATCTGACGGAACCCGATTTCGATGGGAGGCTGGCACCCACTCGACACGCACCACCTTTGAAAGTAATATTCTGGATTTCAACAGCATTTCAACATGTCTCTGAGTGAGGGGGAGGGGGTATTTACCAGGCACCACCTACATCAATGATTGCGTCTCTATTTTGGGCTACAGCTTTGGACATTAATGTCCTTGTATGATTTAAAGTTTTATAAGTTCTCCATGCAGTTGTACCAATGTATATATGTTGTAGTAATTTCTGTTTGCATGCGACTCAATTCGTCGAGATTACTTACACTCGCTTGCCTGGTCTGACGGGGATTGTTACGTACTGTGGATCTAGGGAAAAAATAAGAATTCAAATAATTTTTTATTTATGAGACAAAAAAGGCCTTTTTTTATGTGTGTGTCAACGCGAAGTAAAGAAATATTTTTTGCTTATGTGTCTTGTCCAATTTTTGATCATCAATTGGCAATTTTTTTTTCTTTTCTTCTTAATTGTCCCTTTTTGTCTTTAATTCTTTTGTCTTTTCCTTCCTTCCTTCCTTCCTTCCTTCCTTCCTTCCTTCCTTCCTTCCTTCCTTCCTTCCTTCCTTCCTTCCTTCCTTCCTTCCTTCCTTCCTTCCTTCCTTCCTTCCTTCCTTCCTTACTTCCTTACTTCTTTCCTTACTTACTTTCTTCTTTCTTTTGAAGCCGCGAAGAAACATAGAACGTGGTGAGAGCAACACCCTTACTTGAACTAGTAAAATCTTTATTCAAATGTTTACTCACCTTCTAACATTCTGTAGAGTGGATACTCTCGTTTCCCTGGTCGAATTGGAATTGCCTTTTGTGCATCTGAGAAGCAAAATGAATGAACCAAAAACTGCATCAATATTAAACTATCGAATGCGCAAGTTTTTTTTCGTCAAATAAATGCTTGATAAAAAAGATATACATACATGTTCTATTACAGCGCGACTCATGCAAATCTTACCTTGATATTCTTTAGAGTTTCCTTCGTATTCACTTTCAACTAGAAGGGAAAATAGAGTTTAACTGTTACTGATGTCCATTAGTTTATCATATCATTCTATAACAACGCACATGTAAAATGGCTAAATGATAATAAATAATAATAGAAAGAAAAAAGAAAAAAGAAAAAAGAAAAAAGAAAAAAGAAAAAAGAAAAAAGAAAAAAGAAAAAAGAAAAAAGAAAAAAGAAAAAAAAAGAAGAGCTATAACAAACGTACGTGTTATAGAGTAGCATTTAACAGAAACGGGAATGAACTTCAAAGAGAAACTTGGATTTGAACTGAAGTCTTACTCGTTGAAGCTACAGTTAACGTTAGGGAAGAAAGCACATTTGGTGCCATGCATTCAACATTCCCGAAAATGTTTATCAGCGTATTATTTGGTTACCTGGTTAACGTTATCTATTTATTTCATTTAACTTAACTAAGTGAGTGTCAATGTGTAGGCGTGTAAAGGGCAGGGATGAATGGAGCGTTATTAACTAAGTGTGGGTTACGATGTGTGCAACTACGTCATACCTGGAAATTAAATTATAAACGAATTAAACGACGTTTAATGAGAGTAGTTTTCACCTCTGAATGGGAAACGAATAGCACGTGCACGATACAACCTGCCGTAAAATTAAAATGGCTTTCCATTGTTTTCTTTTCTTTTCGTTTAAGGTGGCTCTGTAGACTTTATTGCGCGCGCACACGAGCATGCGCAATACCGCAACTTGATGAATTTTTATTTTTATGACGTCACGAAAAAGTCTGTCGGGCGTTATCTTTTTTTAACAAGAAAGTAAAAAATCTTTCGGTAAAAAGTTTTCATGATACATAGTTAAAGCGATTGACAAAGGAATTCTGCACTAAGGAAAAAATTTGATTCAGCAAATTTAAGCAAATCGTATGAAAGATAACATAATGAACATAGATTATACTTAGTCTTCCCAACCCCTATAGAACATAAATAAGCAACACATAATGGGGTCTTTGGGGTTGAAGCATTAAAACTAGGGTTTTTAACTTTCTTTTCACTTACGATCTTTCTCAAGTCTAAATCCATAGCAAGTAACGACCAGCAGAGCGAGCAAGGCAGAAAACAGGAAAATGTTCAACGATGCCATGTTGGTGTGTCTCACAGTCCAAAAAGTCTGAAAACGTTAAAGGAAATTTTTAGTTATAACATTGATATAGATTAGCCTCGGAAATTTTGCCCGTCCGTTTGCTTTAAATGTTCTAAGGGTACCTTGAAACAGTTAAAATAAAGAAAGGAAATGAAAGAAAAGGAAAGTAAAGGCAAGCCGGCAAGGAAAGGAAAGGAAAGGAAAGGAAAGGAAAAAATAAACAAGATGTATAGATATAGCCACACCATTCTAAAATTATTGATATTAACATTAGTAACCACTAAAACGGAATTTGGTAAAACAATGAAATTGGCAGAAATTTATACCTAGAAACATCCGCCCAAAAATTGTTCAGTTGAAAAAACATTTAATAAAATAGGCATGAACAACGAAGCAATGAGGATTCATCCTCAAACATTATATACAAAAAGTCTTGAATAATACTGAGTAAAGCTGCTTACCTCAACAGAATAATAGTGTGAAGGGTTTGTTCTAGGTCTTCAACGTAGTGGTTACATCTCCAACTGTTCATCTATTTATACGCTTTCAGAGATCCGTTAATTTATTAATGAATTCATGGGCGTTGGATGTGTTAATATTAGACCGGCTTACTCCCACGTGAATTCACATCTGTTCATAAGGGCAAGCCCGTTTAGACGCGTTTTAATTGGCATCATTTGGGCTCAAGTGCGATCTGCTGTTACGGGCTGTTACGCATGCGTGCAAAGAAAAGCTTCATCATTTTGATTGAGAAAATACCGTAGTAAGCATCTCATGAGCGTGTAAATACATGGCTTCTTGCTTATTTTGCTCAAGGCAGATTCCCGATGCTCTGATGAATTTGCAGGCGTCTGGTTCTCACCCCTCGATCGATAAGACGTCAACGCCGACAAATTTCCTGAGTTCGAATTTCGGGGAGCCATCGGGAAATAAGATAACCACCCTTGGATATTCGGTAAATACTCGTAAAATAAGATAATTATCCGAAGAAATGATGAGAAAGGGAAGGAAACACAGCAAGAGATTCTAAGAAAAACGCCTCGTCGAACTGCTTCTATTTAATGTTGTTAAACTTAATTAGAGAAAAACTACTTCATCGACACCTGGGATGTAATTATCTATAACGGAGATCAACGTTGATCGATGACTCATTGAGTTCATTCAACTTCAAGATAATTTGAAGAGGGTGGGTAATCTTCATTAATGGCTTGCGAAATGTCTGTTCTTTGTCTTCTTTTACTATTCCTGTCGACGAAGCAAAACTTCCTTGTTTACTGATCCGAGTCGAATATTTTTACTCCACCAACTACCAGTCGGCCTTAATTCATGTGAATTGTCTACATTTTTCTTAATTCATCAATAAAGAAATGAGTCTTTTTTACGCCATTTGGTTAAGTGAACAAAAGAAAACAGGTTGATATGTAAAACCGGAGAGTCAATCTCGGTTGGATTATATGTGTTTGAGTTGTGTTTGTTTGATGTGTTGTTCTCTCTCTTGCCACGAGGGTTTTCCCCAGGTTCTCTTTCCTCCCTCCATAGAAATCAGCATGTGAGATGAGTTTGTTTGATGTGTTGTTCTCTCCCTTGCAGTAAGAGTTCATTTCTCCAGGTTCTCTGGTTTTCCTCCCTCCATAAAAATCAGCATGTGAGTTGTGTTTGTTTGATGTGTTGTTCTCTCCCTTGCCATGAGGCTTTTCCCCAGGTTCTCTGGTTTTCCTCCCTCCATAAAAATCAGCATGTGAGTTGAGTTAGTTTGTTTGATGTGTTGTTCTCTCCCTTACAGCAAGAGTTCATTTCTCCAGGTTCTCTGGTTTTCCTCCCTCCATAAAATTCAGCATGTGAGTTGAGTTTGTTTGATGTGTTGTTCTCTCCCTTGCAGCAAGAGTTCATTTCTCCAGGTTCTCTGGTTTTCCTCCCTCCATAAAAATCAACATGTGAGTCGAGTTTGTTTGGTGATACGGTGTTGTGACAGTGGGCCATTTTGAAACCATTGGCAGTATTTTTCATTTACTGAATTTGTATCGGCATTAAAAAAAGAGTTTTAAATCAATATCTTATAAAATTAAACTCAATACAACTCTGTATTTGCTGTTTTTTCTTTTTATAATAACTAAGCTTCCAGACGCTAAACCAAAATGGCGCTGGCTGTAGTCATGACAACAAATAAACAAAACCACAAAGCGTCTCATCTGGTTGTAGATTTCACAAGTTAAATTTCGTGCCATTTATCTTCCTGTGATTAGTGAAAAACTAGAGACTTGCCACCGAAGTTAAGAAAGAACAATGTTCAATTTAAGATTGTTCAAAGGTTCATTTGTTTAGCGCCAAACAAGTCATGCAACTAGTTGAAGCACCTGCGCCAGGCCACTAGCCATTTCTAGCAGCGGACGTTAAAATGTGATAGATCTGATGAACCGTGTTTAGCTGTTCAAAAAATGAAAAGAAAATCGAAAGAAAGAAAAAGTAAAGGCAAAACAAAAGACTGGAATCGAAAGAAATAGAAGAACAAAGTAGTATAATACGAATAGCGAATACTGAAACATCTGGCAAAATTATGCTTCAATCGAATCGTGAGAAACAGCTGAATGAATAATTTTTTTTTTAAATCTTTAAAGGTACCTTGATTAAATACATTAGCTTGAGATAATGCAGAATTGTTTTAGGGCAAATACAACTATTCTTCAGTTACCTCGATATATCGTATACTTATTTATTCCGTAGGCTAAGGGCTACACGTTTTACTGTGAGGACCACTCGAACCGTGAACACTTTGAGGTTTTTTCATACTTTTTTTCTCCTTTATCCCTCGTGTGAATCGATTGGAAATATGATTTATTTTGAACTATAAGATTATTTGAGTTCAGTGCTTCATTTTCAGAAGGTTTGAAGCATAGAAAAATCATGAAATAAAAAATATATAAATATCAAGTGTTCATGGTTCGAGTGTCCTCAATGTAATCATGATAAGGTATTATTATGAAGAAGCAGAATGTTTTAATGGTGAACGTCTTTATTGAGTTTCATCTTTATGAAGTAATTAATCAATCCCCTTCAGTCGGTTTACTGAATATATATAGCGAAAATATTGTAAAAATCTGATAATGTATAATTGTTATAATGGCTGGGATTGGTAATCAAGATGCAAAACGCATCTCAGTATGTTACTTTATACGTGTTTCTTTGGCAACCACCCAAACAAACCGACGCAAACGTACCCTGAAACAGATTGAACCCTGAAACAACCTCTGGGCTGATCAAAGTCAGGGCACGGCTAACTCACAGATAGAACCCTGAAATAACCTCTGGGCTGATCTAAGTCAGGGCATGGCTAACTCACAGATTGAACCCTGAAACAACCTCTGGGCTGATCTAAGTCAGGGCATGGCTAACTCACAGATAGAGCCCTGAAACAACCTCTGGGCTGATCTATGTCAGGGCATGGCTAACTCACAGATAGAACCCTGAAACAACCGCTGGGCTGATCTAAGTCAGGGCATGGCTAACTCACAGATCGAACCCTGAAACAACCTCTGGGCTGATCTAAGTCAGGGCACGGCTAACTCACAGATCAAACCCTGAAACAACCTCAGGGCTGATCTAATTCAGGGCACGGCTAACTCACAGATCAAACCCTGAAATAACCTCTGGGCTGATCTAAGTCAGGGCATGGCTAACTCACAGATCGAACCCTGAAACAACCTCTGGGCTGATCTAAGTCAGGGCATGGCTAACTTACAGATCAAACCCTGAAGCGACCTCTGGGCTGATCTAAGTCAGGGCATGGCTAACTCACAGATAGAACCCTGAAACAACCTCTGGGCTGATATAAGTCAGGGAACGGCTAACTCACAGATAGAATTTAATAGAATTGAAAATTTCTTGAAAGGCAAACATACGAAGATAATTATATAAAGTACAAAGATAAGATTGTTAACAAAGTATGCTACTTGAATACTAAATACTCATTGTGAACTGTTGCCGAAGTCATATGCATCGTGGCGGGAAGTCAAGATTTTTCTATATATATTATAAGAATGAGTATAGTTTTCTCCGAGTTTTCAGTGAAATAAATTTGAGGTTTGGTTAACCTTTTTTGAAACAGGTGGATATCAGAAAAGGCAAGTCAGATTAAGATCCCACCAGATTTCAATTTTTCAGCTAGCTGTTCGTTAAACATTTCTTTTAATGTTCAGCTCGTAAATATTGAACCATGTTTTTCTTCTTTTCATGGGTACGTTTCAGTCTTACATTTTAATAGTGTTTTTACCGTAATTTTGAATCCTTCTTTTCTTAGCCGATGTTACACGAGACGATTTGCAACGACGATTTGCCAGATAAAACGATTTTTAGAGTAACTTCGACTTCAGGCAACACGTTGCGAGTTTACGATCTGAAGTCAAAACCTCGCAACTCAAAATGACGAATTTTTCGCAGCATTGCACGAAAATATCGTCGTTGCAAATGGACTTTAATGATCGATCGAATTAAGTATTTTCAGTGTATTAGCAAATTAATTATATTCAAATGCTATCTCATAACGTGTTAGATAATGAATATCTTAATAACAGATTATCATATTGTTGCTTTTGTTTACAAATTTCTTTTAGAAACAATAAAATCCAACTCCTAAAGGAACACTTCAGAAAACAATTAATTCGCGAAAACTTCCCTCAATGATTTTAAATGTTTCTCATTAAGAGAAACACCTTCGTCCACAGATAGCCAAAACAAGGTTCCTGGGTATGGTTCACAAGGGAATGTATGGGAGTTTGGAGAAAATAAAACGTTTCACTGAGCAATTTGCTTTGTAATTTGCTACAGCGGGATTTGAGACATGTATTTAAGAGCGTTTGTTCGTTTTGTGCATTTTTTTAGTGTAATCCGTTCTAGAATATATATCGATGATAACTGTAGAGATTTTAAGAGCATCTTGTTTAAGGCAAATTGAACAAGCAAAAGATTCCTCACAATTCATTAGTGAAAAAATACCAAAAATATCGTCAAGTGGTAAATGTATGTATGAATATTTGTCTTTGGTTGTGTCAAAAGGCTTGCAAAAGGGAAATAAATACAGGGAAAACGATGAAAATGGGATCATGCGTGCCCAAAAGGATGATTATACAGTAGAACCACTTAAGACGTCAAGAATTTTATGCATATTTTAGGGCCGGGGGGTGCACTTGATGTGGTTTGGATAAATCATAAACTATATGTCATAAATATTTTTAAAGTCATTCGCATTTTGTATTTTGTAAAACAAAATAATTGTAGTGTCCCCCACCCCCACCCCAAATGATTTTCAGCTTCCGCCGCCGCTGTATTTATAGCTCTTGCTGAAGGGAATATTGTTTTCCAATAATTTAACAAAAAGCATTCAATGTTGGATGCTTAGTCTGGTTTAATATATTTATAGCTTTTCATAGCTGAAAGAAATATTGTTTTTCAATTAAACAAAAAGACCATCTCGCCTTGTTGATGACTCTGGCCGCCGCTTTCTTTTGTTTACGACAAACATGGCCGCCATGTCTGAGTACGTCTTTTACACAACAGTACTGAATAAAAAGACCACGCTCTCTTTCTAGTCAGTTAGAGAAAACATTTAACGAGATAAAATATATAATATTTACATATTTATTTCTACAGTATTTATCTTTAATTTTCTCTATATTTGTAGCCAGTTGGAGAAAACATGTTACGAGATAAAACATACAGTATTTACATATTTATTTCTACAGTATTTATCTTTAATTTTCTCTATTTTTGTAGTCAGTTGGAGAAAACATTTTACGAGAAAAACATACAGTATTTAAAGATAACTTTGCGTGAGATACGAATAATATTTTAAATCTTAATTATAATAACAATTACGGTTTTTATTACGCATTTATGCCAGCCTCAATGTGTTTACAGCGTACACAAGAAATTAGCTACAAAATTTAAAATCCTTTCACAATATTTACAAAGATTAAACCATGAAAATAATATGGTGAGAAGAGAGAATATAGTAATAATTATATAAGAGGTCTAATAATAAAAAACTGTACTGTCTTTATAAGATGGAACCATTGTTTTTCCAATGATAAGGATCTTTACAAAGTTTGTCCGTATTTCGATCCCACAAGGCTTTGCGATATATCTATTTTTAGCAACCGTAGGAAATGCTATTCGTGTGGAAAGCCTCAGCTTTTTCATCTGAAGAGTGAATATTCATTTTTATCTAACACCAATGAAGGTACTGCCAATCAGAATGCAGGAAACCCGTTTTATCTTCGGTGATATCTTCGGTTATCTACTTGAGTTTTGATTGGATTCTTCAACAATTGCCATGTCAAGCTAGAAAAATTCCCCAGAAACTCCATCACTGAATTTTAGTCGTAAAATGAATTTGAAGTTTGGAGTCTTCGAATTCTTTTTGAAAACTCAGAGTAAATAAACAACTCAATATTCGAACAATGAAATCATTAATGGAGACTAGGGGGTACGCTTGAGCCGTTTTGACTGTAAGTATCTTGGAAGTAAGAAAGCGATCAAAATGTACAGTTTCAAGGAGCAATACAGGGTTTACGCAAAGGGAGTACTTCGACAACTTTAAGGTACAATGAAGTTAGAGTACCAGTGTCTTTGCCTATATATATTAAATTATGTAAAAAACATTTTTAGTAACCAGTTTTTTATGAAATATAATACATCCATCTTAAAGACTGATGTTCATGTGTTCATTTTCCCCCGTCCTTTCTATGGATGTAAAAAACATCAGGGCGGGAAACCTGCTTGGGAAAACCAATAGAAACGTGTAAAAAGAAACAAGAAACCCAACGCAGATTTGGTCGAAACTTTGATAAAGTGTGATAGTAAGTTAAAAGACGAAAAAGCAGTATGCAAAACAGGCCTAAATGCGCTTTATGTATATACAGATAATAATGATGATGGTGATGATGATGATCATCATGATGATGATGATCATCATCATCATGATCATGATCATGATCATGATCATGATCATGATGATCATGATGATGATGATCATGATGATCATGATGATAATGATGATGATAATGATGATAATGATGATCATGATGATCATGATGATAATGATGATGATAATAATAATGATGATAATGATGATGATGATAATGATGATGATGACGACGATGATGATGATGATGCTCATAATAATAATATAAGTAGCAATATTACATAAACCTGAGCAATTTTAAAACTTCAAAGCCGAGAATCTTCAATTCCACTTTCTTCTGTCTCACATGCGTGATTAGTCATGCCTAGTTCGTATCCTGTTTCTTTATCTCTTGTTCCTTCAAGGCTGATATTAATCTTGTCCAATGAGCTGTCACCCTCCTTTGTCACGTCTGGTTTCATAGTGTGGCGTGACTGACTTTCTTTGGCATTTTGACTTCCGGTGTGGCAGTTCCTGGCACTTTGATTGGTTGGATTGGTATTAGCTCGTTCCCCACCGTTCTGAACGTTGTTGACTTGACAAGGGGCTTTGAGGTTTCCTGCCGGCATTTTCTGTAGGTTGTTATACGAAGGCAGGTTGCTGTTGTTTTTGGGACAAACGTTGCTTCTATTTCGGCAAGTTTGTCCGGTTCCATTCTGATCTCCCACAAATCCATTGTTCTTTGAGGACCCATTGGACGTCATTCGGGTGCTTTCCTGGACCCTTACATTTTCTTCTACCTTTCCACAGAAAAGTACCAGGAATGCGCTTCGGAATTCAGGCATCCTTACAATGTAGATGAAAACATTGATTCCTGAGTTACAGAACTGTAGGAACTTCATGACGAAAAGAACATTGAAATGAGGTAGTGCACAAGATTTGCAGAAATACAGAACGACCAGGAAGCACTGTAGAGGCAACCAAGTCAGCAGAGAGGCAAGGGTCACTATAAGCAGGGTTACCGCCAACTTCTGGTCTCGTGACGAACGATTTTGGTTTTGAGCACTTGGGTTATTCTTTCTCAGTTTTACACCAATAGTGATGTATGAAAACGAAATGACTAGTAATGCGATAGATGCGACAGAGAAAGCATGGTAGCTATAGATGTCGAGTAAAGATTGGTCGTATACTAATGACGTAACGTATAGGCAAGAGATATAGGTCGCTGTTATCCAAGGGAAGGCACACAATGCAACATACACTCTGAATCGTAACCTGCGATGCCGAAATGGATAAAAGATAGCGTGGAAACGCTCGATGGCAATATTTGATAGCGTCATGATAGAAGCTATTGCAGTCAGAGTGTCCATGACCTCAAGCACAACAATGAACGTATTCCATTGTGGACCGGTCCAGAAAAAGTACACACACATGAAATCTACCACACCTACGAGAAGATCTGCTACAGACAGACAGATAATAAGATAGTGAGATCGTCTGCGAAGGGACTGGGTCTTGACAAAGGTGATGATAGAGGCAAGGTTGCCAAGGACAACGATGGTTCCAAGGACTGCTAGTGATACCGTTTGGGCGATAATTTCCACCTGGGTGCGATAGAATGGGTCATAGCCGGGGACGTGTACGTATGTGTCATTTTTCTTGATAGGACTTGACGTCGTGTTATTCATTTCTTGAAGGCAAAATATTCTGAAAGGATAACAATAGCCCGTAGTTTTAAATTATTTTAGATACTTAGATTTCGTCGAGCATCGCAGTAAGAAATAACGGACTTGGGAAGGAGATTGAGACTAAGGGGGGTGGGGGACAGGAGTGAAAAACGTCTGTGCTCACAGTACGTATGAAAATTAGTCAAAAACATGTCTCACAAATACTAGACTTTACAACTCCCAGAACTTATAACTAAAGTCAGTTCTTGAAATTTTCAATTCATGTCCTTGGTAGTACGGTACCTTGGTCTCTCAAAAGTACACATGAAATATTTTTGCTATATATTCAAAGAAAACGAACATTTTCAATTATTTTTGCTCACTAAAACGCTCTTGGAACTTGGATAAAGATTCTAAAATCATTCTACGTATTCTTATACTTTTTTGTCAAAGTGGGATGGTACGTGCATGGAAGAAAGAGACTGCTATATTTCAAGCTAGAAAGTATATGTTGTTTCAGAGTTTCCAGGGATCTGTTAGAATTATGTGTAATGTGTATTTATGCATCGCACCTTTGATTTAGATTTTGGTCCAGAATCTTCGGCACTCAGATTCTACTGTTAAACGCCACGCGGGTGGTGATTAGTGTTTACATAATCAATTACCTGGAGAAAAAAACAACATATAAGCTCGGAAACTGTATAATAGTATAATAGATCTTTTAAAACATCTTAGTTCAATATATTTTTGAGAGTATAGATATTTCTAGAAAACACGGCTAAATCATCTTCCGAAGTTTGCATTTGACTACTATGGGACAACTCTTGTAAGAAATTAAGGATAAAACTGAAACTCCAGTGATATTTTTATGGCCGAACTCTTTTGAAAAATATGTTTTGAGATCAGATATTTCTAACTTAAATTATAATTATTATTATTATTATTATTTTTGGATCGATTTTTTTATTTAATTGGCTACTAGAAATTGAAGGTAAAACCACAATATTTCATGCATATAGGACAACTGAAGAAAGAAGGACACCATCAAAAATGAAAAATCAACATCATCCACTCTCTATTGTCATCAGTTATAGATGACTTGGCTGTAATTAGTTATAACCAGCTGAGCAAGATTCTATTTGCACCTTGCTGCATAAAAACAATATATCTCTTTTACTCCGACGAAGGACTAGCGTCCGAAACGTCAGTAAGTGATCTTTCTTATTTTTTTCATGGTGTAAAATTTATCTTTTTATCACAACTGTTTCATTAGAAACACCGACGCAGCCCACACTAGTTAATGCTAGTTTTTCGCTAGTTATCATATCTGTTTTTAAGTGTCCTAGCTATTATAGGAACGACTTACATGGTTTTCTTAGCTCCACCGGGTAAAAATGTGAAAATACACCAGGAAAATTGTAAAAGTGAACTACGACTTAACTACAGTTAAGTTCGGATGCAAGCAGGCTAACTAAAGCTTACTTTACATTGTACCGGGCGAACTTTTACAGTGAGTAAACTCGAACCATGAACACATGATATTTTTATATGTTTAATTTTATGAACTTTCTACTGCTTCAAACCTTCTGAAAATGAAGCACTGAACTCAAATAATCTTATTGTTCAAAATAAATCATATTTCCAATCGATTCACACAAGGGATAAAGGAGAAAAAAAGTATGAAAAAACCTCAAAGTGTTTACGGTTCGAGTGTCCTCACTTTAAACGTTCAAGAAGTTGTACATTTAGGCGTTCTGTTTACTCGGAACTGTGCTATCTGGACAAAAATTCAAACATCTAGCCCTGCAAATTTGGGACCTGCTCCTCGCAAATGATATATATGTACTGGTCCAATTTGTGTATGTTCAAAAATCCGTCCGAAACTTATGATGAATTTTGATATATAGAAAAATCCGAGAATGCTTAGAGCTTTAATTGCTGGCTATTTTAATTGATTAATAAGCAGAAATATCACAAAAAGATTTTAAAAGCGTCAATGTTACCTTTCCTTGTCGATCTTGTAGCTCGTTTTCTAAATGTCGAGAAGCAAATGCAATAAGCATTATCACTGGTAATCAATATAAATATATAAAACAATACAATGTCCTGTTGAGAAAATTTTATTACTTGGGCGTAATCTGATTGGTTGAACGAAAATTTCTCTTGATTTTGATTGGTTGGTTGGTTTTTAAGCCAATGTGATTGGCTACCAAAGTGCCAATCATTTTTTAAAATCTCATTTTGACAATTTATAACTCACTCAGTAAGCAAAATTATGAAAGATAAGAGTTGAAAAGGAATTGGGATTATCCTAGCAGGAAAATAAAGAGTTCTCACCATGATGCTTTTTCAGTCCTACACAAAATCCATCAAATTTTATCAACATATGTACAAGAAAACCGCCTCAGTGTTGATCAAAATCAGGGCACTGCTAATTTACAGATATAATTTAAATTTAGGGTTTTTAAAGTTTTGCGGAGGGAGGAAAAATGAAATCTGTTGTGAGAGTTTAATAATTCTCATTATTGGTTATTTAGTACTTTTGTTCAACAAACTATCTATTTATTTTCGTTACCAGTGCCTACCAGGCAATTACGTTCTGATATTCTTTGTTTTCTTAATTAATCTAGCTATTCGAATTTGAAATTCCTTGTTTTTTAAATGTTTTCTTGCTGTACACAATAACATCTGGGTTTTTTAGTCTTCTTTCTTATCGCTCTGATCATTGCATCCACCATTGCAGTGATGCCGAAATGCCAAACAAGCATGATCATACAGTTATTTTTACTGGGTTGCTATGGTAGCAAACCAGTCTTAAAATGAGATCCGTTTTTCGGGCGTCAGGTAGACCATAATTTCACACGTCATGATTGGTCGAGAACTTGTAAACAATGTTCAATATCCAATGAAGGTACCACACGACATCGAGGACGATGTATTTATAGTTTTTAGTGTTGTGTCACCATTAATTCATTCGTTCAGGGTTCGTGAAGTATTAGTTTGTCTGTAGGCATGTTGCGTACTATTGTCTTTAGGTTAGCTACGCTTAAACTACTTACAAACACACACGCCGTACGTGGTATTTTCATTTATGAAAATACAGAAAACAAAAACTGAAGAAAAAATGACCAGTTAAACACATTTGGCTAAGAGTATTTACATTGGTAAAACGTTTGTTTTGCAGCGAACAGTTTCGATACTGAAATATATATGTTTATCTCATCAGCTAGTCTTGAAAGGTACTCTAGTAGGTCAAGTAGAAATATAATATGCTTTGACAAGTCAGTAACGCAACACTAATGTCTTACTAGAATTTAAGATGTTTTTAATAAAGGGGGACTTTGAACCCAAAAGGAACACTTTGGTAAGAAATAATAGAGTATATAGGATTGGTGAGTGGGCGAGCTCTCGCACAGGCAATCCAGTGAACGCTCCAAGAGCGTCTAGTTCAATTAAATTGGAGTCCTTGAATGACATTATTCAAGTAGCTTAACAATCTGCATAAGAGGGAAAATTGAAGTTCCGCGGCATGATGCCGGGCATATGATCTATTTTTCTAGTATTATTAGTCTAAAAATGTAGGAGATGTAGAGAAAAAGGTTGGAATACATTGAGATAAATGGGTTTGAATTTGTTGGTAATTATAAAGGATTATTAACTGAATCGTCAGTCATGCCATACAAAATTACACCGTTTCAACAACAATTGCATCTTTTAAAACTGTGCACAATGCTCAAAGGTCTCAAATGTGAATAAAGAAAAGCAATACTGAGTCTTTTAACCATTTATTTAACTTTTTATAAATTGAAATACTCTGTTAACAGTACTGTTTTCTTTTTCTTTGCCTATCGTCTTTTAAGTACCCGGTTCGTGGGGAGAGTGCATGTTCCAGAATATGGTTCCTTCTAAGCTTCTAAAAATACCTTTTGAACCTTCAAAAGCAAGATAACATTTGGGACCAGAGTGCCGGGTTGAAAATCCTTTCCCTCTTTATTTACAACTCTTCCTTTTTTGTTTGGCTTTTTGAAAGAAGACGCTGACTAGAAGATGACATATATTTCTTATGAAATTTCTAAATTTTCTAGTCAGCGTCTTCTTTCAAAAAGCCAAACAAAAAAGTAAATATGGTTTGTTTTTTCTGTAGAGTAACTTATGAAGGGAAAGACTTAGGAGGATCGTACGTCTAGAATATTCCTGCCCCATTTCCGTGATGATACCATCTGCCAGTGTTGTCGGTTGTATCATGGGCTGTTACCACAACACAACCAGGCGTCACGCTGGTATAACCAAATCGAGTTTTAGGATTGAAGAATATTCTCAGAAAACAAGCCTTATTACCCTAGACAAAATATGCCATTATATATTTCTTATGCATGAGTTTTTTCTTCAAAAGTGTACGCATGTTGCTAAATAGCAAGATATATAACCAGAAGACAAACGATTATAAGCTGTTTTAAGAGTCGTAAAAGTTGTAAAAATCATACTTACTATACAGAAAAACAAACTATATATACTTCACAAGAGATAGTATGTCATCTTCTAGTTGGTTATTCTTTGAAGTTGCATTTACTAAAAAAGCAAACCAAAAAAGCTGAAGAATTGGAAATGATGATTAAGGGGGAAATGGGAGATCGCGAAGATTTTCAACCATCTGGTCCTAAATCTTCTCTTGCTTTTGAAGGTTAAAAAGGGATATTCTTAGAAGCTTATGAGGGAACATATTCATGTAACACTCTCCTCATGAAAGAAGTGTATACAAAGAAAAAGAAAACAGCTGTTAACCGGGGTATTTCAACTTATATATATGGCAAAATATATGGTTTAAGAAATTTGGTATAAATTTTCTTTATTTTACTTTTCTTTTTACTCATTTTTTCTTTATGAGACCTTTGAGCATTTGAATTGGAACCGTGTAATTCATCACCAAATTGAAACACATCAGTAATTTTAATCTCAATGTATTCCAAGCCTTTTTTTCTACATCTCCTACTCAGACTAATAATTACTAGAAAGATGGATCATATGTCCGGTATCATGTCGAGTTCAAATTTTTACTTTATGAGGATTGTGAAACAACTACGTACTTCAGTGAATGTCATCAAACTTTGAGCCCAAATTGGAATTGAAAATTCTTAGTCGTATGAGTATGAGTAGCCAATCACATTGCCTTAACTGAAACAAACCAACCAATTAAACAAAATAAAGGGAGATTTTCGTTATGTATATCGATAAACAGTGATAATGCTTATTGCTTCTCGACACTTAGAAAACGGGCTACAAGATAAAAAGCAAAGGTAATAATGACAAAATTTTGCAATATTTCTGCTCATTATTCAATACAATAGTCCTCAATTTAAAAAATAGTATGGAATGGAATGGAATGGAATCTTGCACTGTTGGCTGTACAACCTATTATATTCAAGTCATCTATGATATCATCTAACATTTTCCAACAAAAATCCGCCATTTTTTTTTGTCCCATCCGTAACGCCAAACCACAAAAAAGGATTTTTTTCACCTCCACCCAGCTAGTTATTGCTAGTTAAACTGTTCAGGATAAGCTTCTTCACATTATAATATCAAATCTGGACATTATTATTTTATCGCTACAGCCAGATAGGGAGGAGTGACGTCACCCTAGGACCCCCTAGATAGCCACCTATACAATAGGAAATATGAAATGTATATGTGATCAGAATTTTTTCTGAGTCCATTCAGTATGGTACGATCACATATACATGTTATATTCCATCACCATACGCAAACCAACATTATCAACAATAGGAAATAGTTGAATGTTGATTTTTCTTGTTTGATGGTTTCCTTATTTCTTCAGCTAGTTGTCCCATGATGTATTGTGAGCGGTTTCACCTGTTTCCAGTCATGATCAAAAATATATCATTCATTTCTATCCAAAAATAATATTTATATAATATAAGTTAGAAATGTATATTACAAAAGATATATACTCGGCCATCAAGAATATTCACTTTCTTATACATTAGTTTTCCCAAGATATGTTATGTTTACGCTTCAATTTCTGGTAGCCAAATGCAAAATTTCGGAAGACATATTCTCAGCGTATGATAGCCGGGAATATCTACCATGGATATATATTATATATATATATTTTTTTAAACAAAGATATTTTAAACCGATATCGAGGAAAAGGATTTTCGTCCTTTCCGTCAGTTGTCCCATGCATGATGTATTGTGACTTCAACTTCAATTTATAGTAACCACATTTTAAATAAATTTTAGGATATCAATAGAATATTATTGTAAAAGGGGCACAACGAGCACACCAAAAATAGTGTACAACAAAAAAGTTAACCTGCGTAGCGGCCCTTTGGTGAGTGGGCCGGGGTAGCTTCGCCGGGGAGAGGGCCGCTTCGCAGGCTACAAAAAAGTGAACGGAAAAAATGTAGAAAATTTAAAGAGAGAGACAGAAGTAGAGTAAAAGCGAAAGAAAATACAAATGTGTAGCTAGTGTGTACATGTGCAGTGCTTGGATTGATCACGACCGGTTGCTCTTTTGACATTTTTTTCGTCTTTATACCATCATGTTCATACGCGCTGGCGCTAGTTCAAATCGCTTTGCAAATTTGGCGATTCTATTCCGGCAATCAAACCGTTCGGAATTTATTTAAGTCGAGTATTTGAATTGAAACTCGATGAAATATGTCCGATATAGAAAATTGAGTACACATCGGATATACTGTTTGCACTATATTCAGATCATCAAAACTGAAAACTAAAAAAACAATATAAATCAAAAAAAGAATTATTTAGCTAGCCTTTGTAATTTCATTAAGTTTTGGGAGATGTAAAATTTAGTATTTTTCCACAGGTATCCCAAGCTGGGTTTCTGTGGTTTCCTGTAGAACTTATAAGGCAATGGATGGCGATTTTTCGAAAAAATTAAAAATCAGTAAATCACACAAATAAATGTCCCTACTTGTGTTTCGTGTTTTGCTTTGAGTCTCTGTGAAGTTCATTTACAGCAATATTGAGCGAGTATTGTGGTGGAGTATCCCTCGTACTTAAAAATTTTTTAAATCGCCATACATTGCCTTATAAGTTCGACAGGAAACCACAGAAACCCAGCTTGGGATACCTGTGATTTTTCAAGCAAGTTTTTGACTAATTTTCATACAGACTATGAGCACAGACGTTTTTCACTTCTGTCCCCCATTCCTCCTTGCATGGTCTTTGAATATTTAAAATTATTAAAAACTAGATATTATAATTATTATAATTTCAGAATATTTTGCCTGCAATAAATGAATAACACGACGTCAAGTCCTATAAAGAACAATGGCACATACGTACACGTCCCCGGCTATGACCCATTCTATCGCACCCAGGTGGAAATTATCGCCCAAACGGTATCACTAGCAATCCTTGGAACCATCGTTGTCCTTGGCAACCTAATCTCTATCATCACCTTTGTCAAGACCCAGTCCCTTCGCAGACGATCTCACTATCTTATTATCTGTCTGTCTGTAGCAGATCTTCTCGTAGGCGTGGTAGATTTTATGTGTGTGTACTTTTTCTGGACCGGTCCACAATGGAATACGTTCATTGTTGTGCTTGAGGTCATGGACACTCTGACTGCAATAGCTTCTATCATGACGCTATCAAATATTGCCATCGAGCGTTTCCACGCTATCTTTTATCCATTTCGGCATCGCAGGTTACGATTCAGAGTGTATGTTGCATTGTGTACCTTCCCTTGGATAACAGCGACCTATATCTCTGGCCTGTACGTTACGTCATTAGTATACGACAAATCTTTCTTCGATATCTATACCTACCATGCTTTCTCTGTCGCATCTATCGCATTACTAGTCATTTCGTTTTCATACATCACTATTGGTGTAAAACTGAGAAAGAATAACCCAAGTACTCAAAACCAAAATCGTTCGTCACGAGACCAGAAGTTGGCGGTAACCCTGCTGATAGTGACCCTTGCCTCTCTGCTGACTTGGTTGCCTCTACAGTGCTTCCTGGTCGTTCTGTATTTCTGCAAATCTTGTGTACTACCTCATTTCAATGTTCTTTTCGTCATGAAGTTCCTACAGTTCTGTAACTCAGGAATCAATGTTTTCATCTACATTGTAAGGATGCCTGAATTCCGAAGCGCATTCCTGGTACTTTTCTGTGGAAAGAGTGAAGAAAATGCGTCCGCAAAGAACAATGGATTTGTGGGAGATCAGAATGGAACTGGACAAACTTGCCGAAATAGAAGCAACGTTTGTCCCAAAAACAACAGCAACCTGCCTTCGTATAACAACCTACAGGAAATGCCGGCAGGAAACCTCCAAGCCCCTTGTCAAGTCAACAATACCAACGTTCAAAATAGTGGAACACGATCTAATACCAATCCAACCAATCAGAACGCCAGGAACTGGAACACCGGAAGTCAAAATGCCGAAGAAAGTGAGTCACGCAACATCAAGAAACCAGGTGACAGCTCATTGGACAAGTTTAATATCAGCCTTGAAGGAACAAGAGATAAAGAAACAGGATACGAACTAGGCGTGACTAATCACGCATGTGAGACTGAATCAAGTGGAATCGAAGACTCTAAGCTTTGAAGTCTTAAAATTGCTTAGGTTCATGTACATTTATTAGACCTCTTCCACGTGACTTCAAAGCAGCTCAATTTGGAGGGCAAAACAAAAGAATTTCAATCTCATGAGAATTGGAACCTGATGATAACTAGCGGTAAGCTAGTGTGGGCTGCGTCGGTGTTTCTAATGAAACAGTTGTGATAAAAAGTTAAGTTTTACACCGTAAAAATTTTATCTCTCTTATTTTTTACGGCCGGTGTAAAACTTAACATTTTATCACAAGAATTGGAACCTATTGTTTTGTACTCCAGATTGAGCTGTATTCCGAAGTGCTGCAAGGGGTATTCTTTGGTTATGTTATGTATATAGAGGATATTACACGGTGGCGCGAACATATGAAGTTTATCTTCGAGTGGAAAAAAAGATTTCACGAGTGAGCGTAGCGAACAAGTGAAATCTTTTTTTCCACGAGAAGATAAACTTCATATGTTCAAGCCAACGTGTAATTTTCTTTTTATTATATAGATATGAGTGTTTTAGCTGGAAAATAAATTTAAAAAATAGACGAAAAAGTTCTCCAAAGTGTCTTTATTTTGCAAATATAGTCAAAATATTACAATAGCAATAATAGCAAACAATTTATCTTAAAACATGTAAAAAACAAAATGTATATAATTCATTGAACTCTTTGTCATTCAGTAGTGAATAAGAGTACACATTTTTACGAAGGTGGCGGTCTACGCTTTAGTTGTAAAAAAGCTCTTATAGAAGATGGTTCGTACTCTTCACCGTTTTTCTTTCGTACGCCAAGGACAAACCTGACTACAAGATCTTGCAATTCTTTCGGAGGAATTGTATGAATCTCTCGGTTTTCCTGTTCACTTAGGAGAAATTCGTTGAATATTCTCAGGTCATAAAGTGTCTTTTTCTTTGTATTTTCGTTCTCCTGTTGTTCGCTGAAAGATTTGATGTATTCGTCTGTGACTTTTACGAATCTCGCCATTTTGTCGGACTAGTGTTTTGACAACTCGCGCCGAAATGAGCGGGGAAAACCAAGGAATGACGTCATCGATATCCTCACTAGTGAGGATATGGAAAATATGTCCACCGTACCCCGGATGTAGTTTCGTATGAGATCTACGAGTGGCGTATTTTACAGTAAAACACTCATATCCATATAATAAATAAAGCGTATTTCGGCCTTGTTTGCATAGCGTTTTTTTCAGTTTTGTACCGAAATGTGTTTTTTCTTGGTTTTCTTGTTTCCTATTTCTTTTTACACGTTTCCAGTTTGCCAATTGTTTCCCTGACTTTATTTGATTTAACAGTTTACTTTAGAGTACTCGTACAGCAGCTGATCCTAGCTTCAAATTGGCGTCCGGCTGTATTCGTGGAAAGAAAAAAGGAAATAGGGAATCAAAGGTTGTTCTATAGCTAAATCTACATCGACACCTACTTTATTTCTCTTCAACACTTTCATGAAGATCTAGAGTTTAACATAAATATATATTTAACAATTATTCACCGACGGCAAAGTGAATATCCGTGATTGTTATATAGCTAATCATTTTGACTATATAACGAGCATTCTCATTGGTTGATAGATGCTCACGTGATACAAGTTAAATCTAACTGTATCCCGACCGGGATACAAGTGCCCAGCGCACGGAATAAAAATTCAAATTATCTAAATTGACTTGTCTAAAATGATTAGCTATATAACAAAACGCTTAATGACTGATCCCTCAGGAAACCAGTTAGTTTTGTTTCCCTCCAATCTCAATGTTTCCCTCGGCCGGAGCCTCGGGAAACATTGAGATTCTCGGGAAACAAAACTAACTGTTTCCCTCGGAACCAGTCATTAAGTGTATAATATTTACCGAGACGTAGTCGATAATAGACCTTTTTACAGATACGGCGGACATCTTATAGCACTCGACGTAGAAATTACGTCACTGCAAAACTGAAGTGTCATGAAGCCTGCGAAAACTGACTTGGTTATAAAAGTTTATATCTGAGATGAATCTAAATTTCAGACAGAGGTTTTTGATATTTTGTATTCATTTAAAATGATATTTGTTACTGAGTGGGGAAATGAAATAAAGAAATAACCGTTTCCCGTGACGGCTGGGCTAGAAAGGATGACACCTCATTTTTGCAAATTTATTCGATTCTGATTGGCTAATATTTTTACTCAGATCAGCTGGTTGTTTTAAGTGAGACATTATGGGATGCCGAGGGGGCAATTTTTGGAAAATTTATTGTATACTCAGCTGTCAGGGTGTGTTTTTATAATATGACTTTTTGCTAGATACAATTAGAAACACATCTACTGATACTACCTTTTACTTTTATTTAAATTGGGCTCCCTGTGTTCCCAGTATGAGCGGAAATCAGTTGTGTGACCGTGTCATCGAATCTGGTACCGGGCAATGCTAATCACCGGGCATGTACTTAGTAAAAGACTAATAGAAATGGCTGTGTCTTCTCGTAGTGACATACTAGACTGTCATATTCGTAAGTAATAAGCTTAATAATTATAATTTATGTAATGAGAAATGTTGTGACATGGTCACCGATGTAAATCATGGCGTATAGATACAGTAGCTTATAAATTCGTAAATAAGATTTAAGCTTACTTTTAAACGTATTGAGCTTTATACATTACTAGTTCAACTTCGAATTCTGCTATGAATATCCCAGATTGCTTTCTAACTATGAACAGGAAGGTATACTAGATTATTTTATCGAAACTCCTAAGAAAATTCATGTAAGCTTACCTTTATTTGGAGTTTGAAGCAAAGAAATAAGATGGCTGCAGTTTGGCTTCATTAGCGAAGAGTTAAGCTTAATTCTTTGTTTCACAATACCAAATCAGTGAATTTTCTTAGAAATCCTTTCACTAAAAAAGATCATTGTCATTTAAACAAGCTTTTTTTTCTCAGGTGAAAGGAATCTTTTAGATATTTAATTTTTCATCTTTGGCCCTCAGACCTCGTTTCCATTCTTTTGTTTTAAATCATTTCCGGTTTAGAGCCTAAGTGTGTATCATGCTCTGCAACCTCATCCAATAATTATAATGCACCAGTCAAAGTAAAGCCCGACCCCCCCCCCCACCCCGGGATATAGGTGGGGATTGGTTTTGAACAGCGTACCAAAACTGACAAATGCCCCACCACATGGGGAAGATATTTGAGGTCAAAAGCCCCACCCCCTAGGGCGAAAGAGCATGCAACATAACTTGAAAACTAAACAGGGTTTCTATAATGATGACTCACTCCCATTTTTTCTGCGCTTATATCAAAAATACAAAAAAATCAGTATAGAATTCCAATTTTAATGCTTTTTCTTAAATCATGTCAACAATTATTTTGTGGCACAAAGATCGCAGTACCATAAACCATGAGAACTCTTTGCAGGGACAATAGCCGCCATCTTGGATTTTACAAAAACGAATCCCCACCTAATGCCCGACCTCTTTAGGTGGGGACGCCAAAATGTACAAATGCCCCACATGGTCGGGCTCTGAAAACCTGCTAAACTCGTACTAAATCCCCACTAAAGCCCCACATATCCCGGGGTGGGGGGGGGTCGGGCTTTACTTTGACTGGTGCATAAGCTTTACTTACAATACTTAATAATAATAGTAATGATAGTTTCTTAAAAACGCATATAACTAGGGTCTCTATGCTTTTAACAATAATATAAATAGCTAAAAGATGTGTATATAAATAGTAATAAGAATAAGAATAAGAATAATAATAATAATAATAATAATAATAAAAATAATAATAATAATAAAGATTAACAGATTAGTTATGACTAAGTGAAAAAAGATGAGTTTTCAATAAAGACTTGAAACGTTCAGTACTCTCAGCGTTTTTAACGTCATCTGTCATCTGTCATCTGTCATCTGTCATCATGTTATTGTTTCTTTCCTTTTCATTTATAGATCTATGGGATAATGAGACCTATGAATACCCATATCCACCACCTGAACTTAAAAAGATCTGCAAGCCATTCTTTATTAATGACTTAGAGGATGCAATGAAGTCCAGTCCAGTAAGAAAGGCTTTGTTTGTGCAAGTAAATCAGACTTACATAGAAACAGGTAAATTTTGGCACTGGTATAATTAAATTTGTGAATTTTCATACTTTGATACTAAATGAGGCTATAACCCTGAGGAAGCACACTATTATCAACTCCAGTCTGAGGTATTATGGTTCATTATATTCTAGAAAGGTAGTTACAATGCATTATGAGTCCCCTACTCTCAACTTTTGAACAATAGAGCTAGGTTTTTCACGGAAGCCATGTTTAAGGACACTCATGCAGGAACAATGCAATGCTTTTTGCATGACAAGAAAATTTATTTCCTTTGTAGTCGTACTAGCTGTAGCGGTACCATATCTCACTGTACGTAGCTGATCGTAGCTGCAACTACACATTGTGATCTATAGCTAAGGATGAATAACTGAAAGACAATAGGAAGCTGTATCAATGTTAGGGCAGAATTTTACCCAGTTGTTGTTCACCAATTTCCTTTGTACTTTGAATTTTCTAGTTCGATCTGTCTACATTTTTTCAGTTTTAACCCGGACTTGCAGTACAAAATCTGCTATGATATATATTTTAACCATTGCAGGCTATAGCTGTACTCTGGCTTTTTTTTATAGACATGAATATTGATTATATTTTTGATGCTTACAGACCTAATATTAGATCTAGCCAAGACCAACAACACATTGGTTGGAGTGCTTGGCTGGGTGGATTTACAAGATCCTAATGTAGGTATATTCTTGAAATTAACTAATTAATTAATTAATTAATGGAAATGCGCTATATAAATAAATATAAAATGTTGAAGGGGCGAATATGCCTAATGGTGATCAGTGATTAATAATGGTGATTACATTAATGAAAGGAACTGTGGTCGCATTTATATATCACATCACAGAGACAAAATTAAATTAAGTAACAATGCACGTAAGAAGTAGGCAACTCTATTGTTTTGCGGCAATTGCAACTTCCCCACATAATAATGTCTTAGTTTTCAGACTGAAAGTATATCAGCCTATAGGTAACACATTTTAAAAATAAAATGTGCAAAAACTCTGTTTTGGAACAAAGTTTCTTTTGTACTAAAAAATCTCGTCCAATCATAAGACAAGTGCTCAAAACAATAGCCAAAACAAATTTATAATCCGATTTGTTCCCCACATAGAAATTTTGATATATAAAGGCACAAGCAATCTTAGATGAAAAGTGAATCAGATATCAAATTGAATCTTAGTTTTGAAAATATGGCAGATTTTCATGTTTTATCCAATGAGATGGACGGATTAGACAATACACAATTAGCACCTTTCTACATTCCATTACCATTTGCCTGCCTAGTTCTTACTAGGACCATTACTTAAAACCAAGTAATTCAAGCACTTCCGAGAATGATGCAAGTGTAAACCTTTGTCTTCAGGTTCTCCCCCCCTCCCCCCCCCCCCCCCCCAGGCATATCATAATATTAATGAATGCTCCATATAAACTTGGTTTTGTCTTCACTTCATCATTTAACAGTGGAATCAATGACTTAATTAACTATTAAACTCACTATCTCTCTTCAGCTGGATAGTATTTTGGAGAAATATCAAAAGCATCCCAAGTTTAAGGGTGTCCGGCACATAGTTGAAGCAGAACCAGATGACTGGTTAGCTTGTCAAGAGGTTCAAAGAGGACTTGGTAAGTATTGCATGATATAATGTTAGGACTTATGTTTTATTTGCCTGTTATCGTAGTAGTTCTAGCATCATGTTTTACTTAATCTTTACACATGTCCAGCATATAATTGCAGTTGTTTGAATTGGACTACCTGTGTCTCAATTCTGGTTTGGTAGTCGGCAGACAAATGACCAATAGTTAACCAATGCTTGGTCAACACACAGCTGACAGTCAGCCATACACAATTACCTTCTGGGCTAGCTTAAGCTTCAACACAAACAACACCATAATTAATAGCTAGGGTATAATAAAGACGTTCGTACCAAGCTAGACCAGAATGCACCATGTTCCCTATCACAGAAAAGGCTAAAGGATACATAGTCACATCCTCATTTTTTTCTTTTAATCAGGCATGCTGGAGAAGAGAGGACTAGTCTATGAATTGTTGATAAGGTATGTGACATAGCATGGAAGACAATATTGGATATTAATGCATATGGGAGGGTTTGAGGACCTAAAATGAAAAGAAACATGTGGGGGTATTCAGTAAGAGCAAACCAAACTCACATTGTGCACTTAGCACTCACCAAGGCGACCCAGGTTTGAGTTCGGGCAATGGACTTGGTGTTGTATGTGAGTACGGTTTTTCCTCCCTCTGTAAAAATCTACTTCTTAACTCCAATCGAAATGCAGTGGAAGAAGATCAAACCACTCTGTGAAATCCACTGTTAATTTGCATTTATTATTATTATTATTATTATTATTATTATTATTATTATTATTATTATTATTATTATTAATGTTTGTTTGTTTGTGTTTAGGGACAGACACTTGAAACTAGTCAAGGAAGTTGTCAGTAAATTTCCAAAGTAAGTTATTTATATTTAGATGCCATGCTAACATGAAAATTGAAAAAAAATCACACTTTTTCTCGATGGAGTTTGTGGCATTTTCTTTTGTATTTCCATGTCAATTTTTAGAAGTGTACGCTGTGTAACTAATTATGATGTATAACTATGATATGTAGGTATTAACTAATTTTTCTGTCAATTGTCAACCAGAAATACACTAAATTGGATAATCAAACAAATCAGAGTTCAAAAAACTTATTCACCTATTTCCAAAGTTCAAGTTTCAGTCAATGTTATGATGAGAAAAAATCATTCTACAATACTGCACGTACACCATGAAATAGTTACCAGTTTTCCTTTGAACTTTTGAGAAGCAAGAGATTTATTAATTTTTCATTGCATTATTTCCAGGTTAACATTTATAGTGAATCATAATGCCAAGCCAAACATCAAGGGTGGCCAGCGCATCGCGGAATGGAAAGCAGGCATAGCAGAATTGGCTAAATGTCCAAATGTGTGTTGTAAATTGTAAGTGGAATGCTCATGTCATGCTCACCATGGCTACCCCCTAGGCCTCCCAATTCTGTGCATGGTCCATTCCATTCTCAAAGTCTGTGTATTGTTTGTGCTAGCCAAAAAACGAAGGACCACTATCCATATATCAGTTCATTGGTCAAACATGAAGCGTTCAATCGAGGCTGCAAGGTTCAAATTTGGATAATCCTTTGAAACTACCTTGCTGCCTCAACTGAATGTTTTGTATGTGATCAGTGAACCATGGTGAGTCCAAGATCTGCAACCAGCATTTTCTGGTTCTGGCTTTGTTTTGAATGTGTTCTTGACAAACAATTTTTTTTCCTCATTTCGTTTCAGGTCAGGAATGATAACTGAAGCGGATTATGAAAAATGGACTGTAGATGATATTATTCCATTTGTGAAGGTAATTCTTGCATCCCGTGGTACAGTGCCATGGCACAGAAAGGGATACCTTTTTACAAATGTGACTTTTGAAACATGCAAATCCCGGCGTATTTAAACTAGAGAGGCATTCACATAATCATGAACATGAAAAGATAGAAAGGCACCCACATGAGAAAAACACTCAACCCGAAAAAAACTCACAATATTATCAACAAGAAAGAAAGTTGTTAAATATTGGATTTCATCAAAGCTGCAGTAGAGGCACAAATTTGATCAGGGAGGGGAGGGGTGCACCCCTTAAAATCAAAGGGGAGAAACCTAGTATTTTGTATTCATTTGGTTATCTTCAAAGTAGGGGCACAAAGACCTAAGCAGGGAGGTTTACACTCCTCCCCTGTTTGAACTTTCCCTTCAATCTCTCCATGAATTTCCATTCCAAGAAATGGAATTACCAAAACAAAGTTCTTAGTCAACTTAATGAAAAAATTTTTTGGGCAATTCTGTATACAGTACATACCGGTAGCCGAAAATGCCGAAAGGTGGATGGAATGCATGATAAATCTATATAAATCTACTATAATAATAGAATATTCTTTAAGGTCCTGACAAACAGTCCTGACATTTGTCCCTGTGTCAGGATCAATGTTAGGAGCACTTGCTGTGGTCCGCCGACAATATCAAGATGTGATTTTTTTATCGTATACATGTTTGTAACTAATCAAATGCCTTGATTCCATTTTATTCCAGCATGTAGTGTCGGTATTTGGAGTGGATCGCTGCGTCTATGGCTCTGATTGGCCAGTTTGTTACCTAGCTACCGATTCATACAATGTGGTTTATGAGACCTGCCTTCAAGCACTGTCATATCTTTCTGATGATGACAAGATCAAAATATTTTGTACCAATGCAAAACGAATTTACAATATCTAACCAAAATATTGTCAATAATTACTGACAGAATTTTTTTTAAATTTAATTTTACAAGAAAAGCTAGATTAGGATAGGAATGGGTTGATTTTGGGTCAATAATTCGCAAGAAGATTTATTACAATGTTCCGTGTCCTTCGAAGAAACCCCATAATGAACCTTTTGTTTTATAATTTTATAAAAAGTTTTGGATTTTTCTTCCATAATTTTCAGTCTAAACCAATATAATAATTATACATATCATATCGAATATTTCATCAGAATGGTTATCCATTTGCAGCACTAAAATTTATAAGGATGTAAAACAAAACAGCTGGATAAATAAATTAAATCACCAAGACTGGATTTAGGAAGTGGATTTAGTGGATAGCAATCACTGTTTGCAGTTTTAAAACTAAGAATAGAGAATGACATAATATAATAATATTATTCAATACTTTATTAGACTCTCTTGCACATGAACGTCAATTTAGCAGAGCTCATTTTGGAGGACAAAACAAAAGAATTTCTGTCTTTTGAGAATTGGAAACCTGTTGTTTTGTCCTCCAAATTGAGAGACATTCTGATGTACTGCAAGGGGTTTACAGACAGACAGACAGACAGATAGATAGATACAGTAGATAATTCATTAAGATTATTTACAAAGTCGTATGAGATAGGCTTTAAAAAATCAGGTGCTGCTGACATGGTAAATTGAAATCTTGCTGGCACCTTAAATTATCTGGAAATACTGTATGCCTTGAAGGGAGCAGCTGATAGATCTTATTACAATTATGGTTGATCCAGGGTTGGTTCAGGGTTTCATCAAAATTAAACCCCCTAAATGAGTATTACAGACCCCAAATAATTTATACTGTATTTAGAAAATATCTGAGGTAAAAAAAGCATTCCGACGGCAGTTGCACTCCCTAACTAAAATTTCGCAGTCCAAATTTTGAACCCCTTGGCAAAAATTCTGGATTTGCCCCTATATATTAGATGGTTCAGACTTTACAAAATCAAATAATTTCCTACACGAACAGTTCATTACATCCATCACTAAGTTTGTGTCTTAATGTACTAAAATCGGATATTAAATTCACGATTACAAGAATTGCTTTTGTACATGTTTAGATTGTCACTAAAACAAGTTGGAGTGGAATGATGGGATACGGGTGAGCAGTTAGCCATTCCAAGGTTGCATAAAAAAAGTGGGTCTAGTTGGTGGCATTGCAGTGCATTGTGGGACTGTTAAAGGAGACGGAAATTTATAGACACTACAGTACAATGTTCGGTACCTTGGAAAAATAAATGATACAGTGACAATTTACTTCCATTTAGATCGAAAGCCTCGTGAATTGTTGAAAGGTTTGCCGCTGTATTCTTGTGACGAACGTTTGTCATTTTTAAACTTGTACTGACGATGTGGACCTTGTGATTGATGACGGTCATAGGCTGGTGACGAGTGTGATTTACTACGAGTGTAGCCTGGAGACGAATGGTGGTGATGAGATGTTTCCATCTCTTCCCAGTCCTCAACCATTCTTGTGAATGCTTCGGGTAGAGGTTGTCTTCGCTTGTTAAACTGAAGGAAAAAAAAACAGCAAAATTGGATTAAATTATGTGGCAGCCATGTTGGTTGAAACAATAAGTTTTGAATCCCTTGGTCCCCTTGCCCTCGCTTTGAGGCATTTCAGAATGTTCCAAAGGTTTTTTTTCTCATGGGAATAAACATGGCTGACATGTGCCATTTAAGCCCGTTTGAAGCTTCATAGAAGCATCCTGGGAGTGGTTTCATCATGCCGCATTTTGACCAGGTCTTAGCTAGGACCACAAAGGTTTTTACACCACCACATGGCAGCAGCCATGTTAGATGGCAGGCATTCTGTATAACATCTAGTATGTTCTTTGTCAGTTATATTATCAGATCTTTTGACTTCCTTGCTTGCTCTTGATTGGAAGCTTGTTCAATTGCTATTGAGGCAGACTGCACCAAAACAACCCAATTTTATTTTAAGTGACATTGGCTACAGTACATACCTTTTTATTTTTTGGTCTTTTTTGTTGACTGGTTTGATAATCATTGCCGTATTCTTCATTATCATGAACAAGTTCTACGATGCGCTACGGTATAAAGAAAAAGAAACAATTATAGTAGAGTGATTTTACTTGGCTTGTGAAACAAAGTTGTACAATAGTCCCCTTCACAGTTCCCTGCGCCATCTTTACACTTGGACAATTATTCACATGTCTCTATCAACGCAAGATCACCTCATGTCTCGCTTCAATGCAAAGGCATGGCTACCTTTCAAGATGGTGCAGGGAACTGTGAAGGGGTCTATTTCATGTTATGCCACTTTACTCGCGGCCAGTACTGTATTAGTGAATAACAGCCAAAGTAAGACAAAAGAAAACTGTTACAATGGAATTAGTGTCTAACTATGTGTTATGCTAGTCCATACTACATTTTTGCAGGTAAGTAAAATTATTAACTCAAACATTCAAAATAGAATATTTTGAAGCAGAAACATTTAATGTAGTAATACTGTAGCTACTGTATATAATTATGTTGGCATACCTCATTGTGAGATGCAGGCTGAGAATATTTCTCTTTTTTCTTTTTCTTTTTCTTCATATTGTGCTCAGCCTGTTTTCCTTTTTTCGATTCATAATGATGTGGTGTTCCACTGTGCTTTCTTTTTGACCCTATTATTACTTGACCAGCATTTGAATCCCCATGCCTATAGGTTGATCCTGAAAAACATTTTCAATACATTAGATAAGACTGTACTAAATGTTTTTTAACAAATACCTGTACTTGGATTAATTCTTTGGGTGAATAAATGTTACATATTAAGACAATTTGCAATGATAATTTTTCTCGCAACACTGTGGAAAAAAATTGATCATTCTATGTTGCAAAATTTTGACTTCAGTTCAAAAACGCCCAAAGTCGAAATTACGTTTAAAAAAATTATGTCTGCCATGTTACATGGTATCAATTTTTCGTGCTACACAAGTGTTGCACAAAAAAAATTGCAAATTGTTTCGTGCATTGCCTTAAAACCAAAAAGAGCGATCAGTTCAAACAGGTGTACCACTGAGCTTGCTATTGGGACCTTCATATTCAAGTTCTTTAACACAGAATCATCATTATAACATGTATACATATATTATCATCGGATACCTAAAATAAATTCTACTGTAGATCAACAATATTGCATTAAATTATCTGATTAAAAAAAAGAGTACTCACAGATTGAATTGGAATTTGAAAGTTAACACTGTTTTAAAAAGGGCTATTTGAGAAGGGATAAAAATCTAGTGGAGAAAAACCTCAAAATCAAGAGAGAGACCCAATAAACAGTGGTTACCTTGTCGATCGTGTGGTGTTGAACTTTGTATAGTGATGGTGATGTCTTCATCCATTTCTTGCACTCTACTGCTTTGACCAGACCAAGAATTCCTCTTATTTTTTCCTCTCTGTCTTTTTTCATTTTTTTCCCTTATTCGTTCAAAGAACTGCCCGACTCTTCCATCATGCACACTGGAGCCCCCTCTATCACAAATACCTTCCTCAATATCCTCTGTCCTTCTGCTTTCGTGGCGACCATGGCTCTGGTTTGGCCATGACTGTCTTTCTTCTTTTCGTCTTTGTTGTTTTTTAGTTCTATCGGTGATTCCTTCTCGGGGCTGGCCGACTGTTCCATCATGAGTTTTGGTTCGTTTCCTACTGTTATCTTGGAAAGTGTGCCTATCTTGTTGGTCTTCTGGATCTCCATCATACTTCACAACAAAAGGGTAGGTTGGAGTCATGTAATTGTCCATCCTATCATGTATGCATTCCTAAGGCAGATGCATGAAGAATTTAGTATTTGATACACAGGATGGGGGGGGGGGGAGGGGACGGGAATGAACAGGATGGGGGAAGGGATGGGGACTAAACATGATGGGGGTGGGGAGGTGGCCAGGCTTTGTCAAAGAAACAAGTGCTTCACACACTTCATAATGGAGGAATCTTAGGGGACTGTGGGCATTATCAATAAAAGGAAGAGTGAACATAAAGAGAACAGAGTGCATGTACCGTACTGATTTACTCAAATAGATGCAACCCCCCCCCCCCCCCCCAGCTCTTTCACCTGGCTTTTATTCAGGACCTGGCATTTATTCCTGACCAGTAAATATGGTATTGACAGAGCAGTTTTCGTATGAGTGGGAATTTACTATAAGGCCAATTCATAGCCATATTGTGTCTTATTCAATGCTAACAGGTTTTAAGGCATGTTGCACCATGTACATGCTGTAAGTCAGTACCGTATATGTTTCTCACTCATACAATAACCACTCTATGAGATATTTTATAGCAACTCACATGTCCATAGTGTCCTTCTTCAGAGCAGTTATAGCAATATACTGGTCCAGTGAACTCGCCTGCTCTATTAACAACTGGCTGCTTCTTTGGATTTGTCTGTTTGTTGCAGTAGAATTATGCTTTATAAATGTTTGACTCAAAATTCAAAATACCAAAACATCTGAGTATGTACTGTATAATTATGTAGGCTACCACACAGTACACAAATAAAGCCTTTTATTTTATATATTAGACCTCTTTACTGTTTGGGTTTAATGTTTTCCCATTTTAGACCATGTGTCATTCCCTAGACTATCATTTCTTTGTTTAACGGTTGCGCATGAGAAGATACATGAATATGGATACAACTCAAACAAAGAATCTAATTCTCAAGAAAATGACACATGGTCTGAAATGGTTTTTAAAACATTAAGTTAGTAATAGAGGTCTTTTGAGTTTGGGCATGTTTTTCCATTTCAAACCATGTTTCATTGTAACAGTTGCTCTTTTACTCCGACGAAGGACTAGCGTCCAAAACGTCAGTAAGTGATCTCTCTTATTTTTTACGGTGTAAAATTTAACTTTTTATCCATACATGTTTCATTTTCTTGACAACACTTCTATCTTCTAGTAACACTTTTTAAGTAATTTATCTTCTTAAAAGGAGAGAAGGACAGCATAGTAGTGGGAGTGTTCACCTCACACTAATGCAAAGCTGGTTCGATTACCTGTGGACTCTGTGTCGTACTGTATGCGAGTAGAGTTGATTGTTGGTTCTCTCCTGTGCTTCGATGGTTTTTCACCATGTACTGTACTGTATACCAGTTTTTCTCCCTCCACAAAAATGAACTTCTAAATTCCAATCTGAATTTCAGTGGATGAGAAGCTACTCTGTAGAAACACCACTGCATGCTAAATCCCATTTTTAAAATTCTATTTTGAGGGATAGCACTTAGTCTTAGTTGAAAGCAATGCCTTAACAAAGCAGACCATTGATTTGATAAACTCCTTAATTTAAGTATATCCCTTACCGTGCGATGATACTGCCTCCAGTGATCAGGACAATCCTACAATGGTAAAAATAAAGGTTCTTACTATATTTTGTCCAATCATAGATCATAATTATCAAGTGAACATTGACTATTAAAAATGTTAATTCATGTTTAATCACCGGGAGATATTCACCTTGTAAAAGTGTCCTAACATGTAACATCTACGACACTGGTCATGGGGCCGACTTCGGGGCTTCTTACAGTTCTATAAAAACAATGCACTGTATTAACGATCAACTAACATCAAGTAGAGAAATAACATCAAGATACAGACTGTCGTCTTACCATTACTCGATGTCCTGGTTCATGGCAGTTAAAACACAGTTCATTAGGGCAACGTCTCCTTATATGTTCGCCACCACACAGAAAGCAACTGATTTTCTGAAACATATTAAACAGTTTCTATAAATGTTTCTTTTTTGGGCTGCCTGTGTATAGCAATGTTCATGCTGACATCACTTATCTATCTATAGATCTATTGGCTGCTGAAACAAAATTTGCTGTTTGGCAAATTTGAATGAAAAAATATTCTTGGCATCAATGTTTGTAAACAGCTCATGAACATCGCTAAAGGGAGCCCCAAAAAAGTGGAGGAGCCAAAGGAAGGGCCAATGTCTTTAATTGAGCAGTTTTCGTATGACAATGAAAACTGAACTTAGGGCACAGACTGTGCCTTGTTGTGACCATTTGAGCCTGCCTTTTTACATGTATACTCATACGAAATCTGCTCTAAGGCCAATTGCAGACTTCAAACTTTTGTTGTGTCAAATCCAATTGTCTTTGAGGCCAGCGGCTAAGAAAACACAGAGAACTACCATATACAGCGCTCGACCTCAAAGGCAATTAGATACAACACGGCAATATAGTTTGATGAGGCTTTGGGGGTAGTAATTACATGTACCTTTGGTGTGGGACAATCAATGGCCTTATGACCCTTCTCATTACAGTTGTGACATCTGAAGTTTCCTTCTTTCTTGTAGTATCTTGCCACTGGTCGGCGTTTACCATCAGCTAATAAACCAGTCTAAAATTTGTAATATTCAATAATCAACATATTATATATTTAAGCAAATTTTCTATGACTGTGCCAATGCCATGGTAATATTGCAGAGTTGAGCCAATCACAGTGTGGAATCACTACTCATTCAATAGCCATTCCAAAGATGCACAAGAGACTAGGTTGAATTTATATCAACTTTATAATGTTATATTTATTATATTTTTTCCAAATATGACATGACCGGGTGTTCAAAAACCGGTCAAGTACCAAATTTGGCAGGACATTGACTGTTGACCAGCCATATTTTGAGCCCTGCATTGTAGTGTGTTTCATTGAGTCCCTATTTATCATTCATTTTCATATATTCAAGCTCTTTCACTTGCTTACCTCCAAATCTTCTTTAATCAAACTCCAGTTTTCTACAAACAATAACAAAATGTCAATAACTATTCACAAAAATGAAGTTCCATTAGGCCTCTCACTCTAATGGGCAAAAAGTCAAATAGCCCATTCAGCTGTATCTCATTGGATTTTCTCTCATACTGTAGCTACTGTAGCCCTCAAGCTGATAGTGTAAAGGCACAGACACATAGTGCAACATTTCATGCAATATTGCAAACAGTGTTGCTGAAGTAGGATGGTGTTCTACTGTATTTCAGCAACATTGCATACAACAAATTGCATTTTGTGACAAGGCTTGCAACATCTATTACCTGCAACATTGCATGTGTCCTTAGCTTAATAGACCATATTTATCTTGGTAAAATGTTAATGTTTTCCTATTTCAGACCAGGTGTCATTCCCTTTCATTTCTTTGTTAAATGGTTGCGCATGAGAAGACAGTCACATGAATATGGATACAACTTGAACAATTAAAGAATCTTATTCTCAAGAGAATGACACATGGTCTGAAATGGGAAAACATTACAGCCTCCAAATAAAGTCTAAAGATAAACAAATACAGTATGCCCTACTGTATGACCAACCTTGGGCAGATCCAGTGGCTTCACCCCTAGGGTCATCTTCATCATCATCATCTTTATCATCATCATTATTCTCTTCCTGATTGCTGTTATTCCCACTGCGATTATCACTACTGCAACTTTCATCATCAATAACAATATATTCTATTTTCTCAGCTGAATCTTCATCTTCACTCGACAGATTATCTTGGACTTCCTTTGTTTCAAAAGTTAGAGTTAGTACAACATTTTTTTATTGCTCGCGTTGGGAATGAACTCAGCCGTCATTGTTTGATTGACTGAAGCAACACACCAAACACCTAGGAAAGGTCACACTCAGATATATGTAAAGCAATGTAATGGATTAGAGTTACCACTGATTCAATAAACCTCTTTAACTTCGTATGCAAATTGCCCATTTCAGACCACATGACATTCCCTTGAGAAATGTTCTTTTGTTAAAATATTTACACATGAAAGAATCAACTCCCAAGAGTGGCATCACGTGGTCTGAAATGGGCACAACAAACAACGAAGGTAAAGAGGTCTATTGCTACTCACTTATTGAGACAAACAGTCATGACATGGAAATCAGGCAATACATTGCCATCAATCAAAGTACATGTAAAGGTTTGATTGACTGCAGTGTATTGCCTGCATCCCTGTTGCGATGGTTGTCTCACTCAGCATGCAGCAAAGAAAACAGACCTAATGAATCATACCTTGTCATCTTGTTGTTTGGCATCAATTACTGCTGGACTACGCGTACCATCAGATGAATCAGCACCTACATCTTTACAAAAAATAAGCAAACAAATATTAAATAAATAAACAATAAACATGTCACTTGGTATAATTCTTTGCTGGCAAAGTCTCCTTTAATTTTCCTTCTTCTTCCTTTTTTTCCAGATCAGCTTACTAAAAATAACATATGCTATCATTGTTCAGCAGACTCAAATATATACAGTTGCTCATCAGAAATTTTATTTAGCATGTGTATAAGATTTCCTGTCATTTTAAGTCATGGATAGCGGCTACAAGTCTCCTTTTCCCTGCAAATGCCATTGAGTCCAGCAAAAGAAAAACAAAAGGAGATTTGGTACTTAGCAGGGAATCAGTATAATGTCTATGCTGCAAAATATTGAAAGCTACAGTACAGTACATCAGTAATACCTTTATCATCCAAGTCTTCTTCATTGGGCAAAGAGAAGGAATAATGCACTTGGCTGTAAAGGGCTTCTTCTATCTCACTTTCAATCCCTTCCTCACTGTTTAATAAACAGAAAAATAAGAATCCAATTTATTTATGGTCTGCATGCAAGCACAACATTGCTACACAAGTCCATACTCGTAAATAACAAGGACTATACAGTGTAGTTGATTTACATTTTACCAGACTGTTTTCATTCACTACAGTACATACATACAGGTATAATGACTGAGACATGGTGCAATTGTCTATCATCAATCTAAAATACTGTTTAGTGGTGATAACCATGACCTTGGTATGATTGTGTCTGTGCCATGTGAATGCCAAGTTTTAGGCATTTGATTGGATGGAAAGTAAATTCTTGTGCAATGTGATTGGTCTAAAGTAGCAAATTACGCCTTGCAGCATCATGACTGGGTTCATGCTGTAAGCTTCTCACAGTTATAAGAAAACTGCTCTATCATGTGTTTACCTGTCTGAGGACTTTTCACCATAAAGTTCATTTTCATAGGCTCTGAAGCTGTCTTCGTCAAACTCCTCATCGCTCATAATTATTCAATGTCTAGAAACTGAAAAAAAAATGATACATAATACCAAGTTTATTACTTTTTGAGTTGGGCTTCCTGTGGTTCAACTTTAAAAAGGCCTCTTGCATCGTAAACTCTGAACAAATCCGGTGTATTTGAATTGGTAATTAAAAAACAACTCAACTCATGGTTTACTGAGGCTATAAAGTAGCATTAGGATGCAAGAAAATACCTCCAAAATCTGTTCAATACATAGGAGACGCTACATTGTATAAAGTTGGCGATTTGTCACGTGTTCCCAACTTTAACATCAAATTTCTTCTCTCACCTTATCATATCATCCATTAAACATTGACTGTAGCCTACAACATCAATTGAATGTTATATTTTTAGCGTAAAAGCTGGACTGGAGACAAACAAATGAGTAAAAACATTGAACGTTCAGACTTGATAAAAGAGAACTGCTACTTCCGCCGCCATCTTTTAAGAAGCTTGAGTCATAAGGTACAGCGGCTATATAGCTGAGGGAGGGGAGGGTAAGTAAGTAATTTGCACTTCATATAAACTTAATAAAATAGATAAATCATAAAGATAAGCTACAACAGAAATAAGAAATAAGCTATCATAGATTTAAATTCAGAAAAAAAAGCGGATGTTAACTTTTTTTCCTTATTTTTTTACGGTGTTTCAAAAAGGCTGCGTCGGTCGTATTTTTGGTCAGTGATTGTTCATATGTAAATCAGTTCGATTCAAGATGGCTGACAAAACGTTTCTTGACGATGTGGGCCAAATTGATCTGGAACTTGATGTACCTTTTAATGAATTTGAAGACGAATTCCCACAAGATACTCAAGAAGAAATCAAGAACTTACCCGTGCAAAGTATTAAGACTGTAAATTCAACAGGTTCTGCAGAAATTTTAACTAAAAGTTGTGTGGTTGATAAAGACACCTCTGGGCTGTCAAATGAAGGCCTCTTAATAAAGTTAGGCCAAGGCACGAAGCACGAAGAATCTACTAATGATGACGATGTAGAGGAAGGGGAAGTGTTAAGCCAGGAGGAGGAAATGCAGTTACTAATGGACACAATGAAAGACGATACAAAAGACAATGTTGAGGATGGCCAAAATATTTCATGTGTTCATCAAAATAGGGGGAACTTAAAACGAAAAGTGGACAGAAATGATTCTGCATTAGATGAAGAAGCTGATATGGATATTGATGAGAATTTGTTATTAGAATCTGATGAGGATTCAATGTTACAAGAAAAGAAGTTTAAGAAGGAAGAAGATGGTGAAGGTTAGCTAGTCTCCTTTGCAGCAGTTGTTAGTGTCGGTCTCAAAACTTGTCCTCACTAACGGCTGCTTACTGCAGCCAGGCATTCCATTACAATTGTTTTATTTAAACCAATCAGGAGGAAACCTGTGACAGGCCACCTATTGATTTCCCACCAAATATGATAAAGAAATTATAAAACTCCTTTTGTTTCTTATCTGGCGTGCTTCAGTTCTTGATTTTATAATTAGAGCTGTGATTGGCTAAGCCATTAGAATGGATTGCCTGGCAGCAGTAAGCAGCCATTAGTGGGGATGGATTTTGAGACTGACACTTAGAATGGTTGCAAAGGAGACTAGGTGAAGGTACATATGTATATTATAGAAAAAGAAGCCAAGTAAGTATCTAGACCCCCATGAAAATTGCCTTGGATGGGAGACAAACAGAACAAAAATGCACAAAAGAAATGGCACAAATTCCACCAAAAAAAGTGTGATTTCTTTTGTTTTTACAAGTTATCTTGGCATCCAAGAAAGTTTTGAAAGGGGTATAGTCAGTATGTACTATAATAGCTAGAACAATATTTCATATGACTGTGAAAGATTCACATCTCTTTTTCTAACATATTATGTGCTTCAAGACCAACCAATGAAGAAAGCTACCAAAGGTGGTAAGAAGAAAAAGAAAAAGAAATACAGATTGGCAACAGCACAGTATGGGAGAACCCCTCAACCAATCATTGGAAGGCTGTTTAGACCTTTATTGGCAACAGAAAATGATGCACCTGAAGTGCTTGCTGGTCAGTTGGCAGACCGACTAGAAGAGGTACAATGCAACCAGGGGCGGATTTAGGGGGGGGCTGGGGGGGCCGCGGCCCCCTCTTTAGCTGCCGGTTTTTTTTTTTTTTGCTTTTCTACTGCCTCATGCATTAAGGAAATTTATTTTATTTTTTAATTTGATCCTATCCGGCCCCCCCTTTTGAAATTAATGTGTTAAAACTTGGTAATAATTTATGGAACAGTGTCAACATTGTAGTGCGCCACGTTGTTTTTTTTTTTTGTTTTTTTTTGCTTCGGCGATTTTTTAGGTGTCTTATCAAAATGGCCACGCTACGCCCCTAATTTGACCCTGTCCGGCCCCCCCTTTTAAAAATTCCTGGATCCGCCCCTGGCAACTACCATAAATTAAAGCATCTATAATATATATAATACACACATATATAATGTATTATACATTCTTGTTTCTTTAGGAAAAAGAAGACCTCATACTACGAGTATTACGAACCATTGGTAACAAGAAGGCAATTGAAATATTTCAAGAAACAAAGAAAATACAAGTGGAAGGTGGAATGAGTACAGTTCACGGAAACAGAAGGTAAGGCTACATCTCCATCCAATGTTTGTTTGCCCTACATGTGCCATAAGTTCATTGGCCAATCCAAGATTTTTGTCACGGAAGGGTGCAGCTTTGTAGGAGCACCCACCGCAAAAACACTGAACCAAAAAAAAAAAACGATTGAACTTATCTTGTGCTGGATATTTTGTAAGTTGCAAAGAAGGGCTACAAAGCCTGCCAAAGAAAAAACATTCAGTATTAGTTATTTTCAAAATAGGGACACAAAGTGGATCCAGGGTGTGCACACCCCCTGCACCCCTCCCCTCCATCCCTGAAGTTTCACCATAAACAGCATATTAGTTATTTAAAAATATTTCTCCATTTTCTTTGTTTCAATATTGTATTTCTTTTTCAGACGAACTAGTGGTGGTATCTTCATCTTCCTCTTAAAAAGCAAAGGTTATGCAACTAAGGAGCAGTTGAAGGAAATATTTGCTGCTGAACGAGAAAAAGTCAAGCAACTAATAAAAGAACAGAAGAAAAGAGACAAAGAACTGAGGGAAAAAGGAATCCATGATTTAAGACAAAAACTGGCAGAAAAAAAAGAAATGCTTATGAAAACTGAAGATAACGAGTCAGGAAATGGAAGTGTGTTGGAAGCAAGCAAGAGTGAAGGATTGTTATAGACCTAGAAATAAGGACTAACATTCACAAGCCCTTACTCACTAAACTACTGTATCACATTTGATCTGTTGCTCCAGTAGCTACAAGGAAGAAAAAACAAGAGCTTGTCAAAAACATTACAAATCAAAGACAGCAATGGCAGGCTGTTTGTATTACCATAGCAACAGTACCAATAAATCTGAGCAGTTTCAGACTAAACCTCATAAGTACATGTAGTATTGAAGTACACTTAATTGGGTCAAAACATTTAAAATCAAAAATAGCAATGCCAGGCTGGTGTTTATCTGTTTGTATTACCATAGCAACAGGACCAATAAATCTGAGCATGTTCAGACTGAACCTCATAAGTAGTGTTGAAGTACACTTGATCATGAGACTTATTTCGAGATGACATCAGAAGATCTCCTGTACACTTCTCTGCACTTCTACGATGTATATTGCATGTACCATACTTGAGAACGCACATGACTAATATGCATGAGAAAAAACCTGTTGAATGTGTTAAAATAGACCCCTTGCAGCAAGTCAGAATGCTGCTCTATTTGGAGGAAAAAGCAATAGGTTTCCGATTCTCATTAGATTGAAATCCTTTGACATCACGTGCAAGGGGTCTATACTTGCCCTGTACAATAGGTTTGTCGCGAAAGTGATTGGCATATTGCTTTGCGAAATGCGCCAGTTGAAGTGTGAATACTTTCCCCAAGTATCATAGACTCAAAGTTCACTTAAAACAAAGTAGTAATCCTTCCGTATTCCCCACTTTCTCTGAACCAAGAGCTCACACTGAACCTCTTTTTAAATCTCTCGATATGCTTAAATTACATGATCTAATTAACTTTAAGATTCTTTCATTTGTCTTCCAGTGGTTCCATAAAATGACTCCTACCTCCTTCTCTGATCATTTTAGTCTTGTATCCTCAGTTCATGATTATCCAACTCGTCAATCTTTAAATAAAAATATCTTTTTGCAAAATGTTAACACTACTCAATATGGTTTGCGCTCCCTTAAACATGCTGGATCTATCCTTTGGAACTCATTACCCTTAAACTTGAAGGAAAAACCATCACTTAAATCTTTTTGTAGAACTATTAAAAAATCTCTCATCGGCAATTACTCTTCTGATATTTAAACATAATTTAATTAATCAATTGTATATATAATTTTGGAATACAAATTTAAGTAATTTTCTTATATATTATTTATTATTGTAAAGTTAGGTCATCCTCTCGATTAGTTTATGCTATTTAGGATGACCTTTTCTCTTTATATGTAACCTATTCCATTCTTGTAAATATTTGTCGTATATATTACTTATTGGATATCTTGTAAATTATATTATTATTTTCTAAATTATTATTATTATTATATATCAAAGAAGAATAAAAAATATTGATTGATTGATTGATTGATTGACTTGATTTTTATCGTGAACCCGGCCCCATACTGACGCTGGACAATATCTGGCTAGAAAGACCCTTCAGTTTTTACCAAGCAAGGGCGATATGGTAAGAAAGCGCGCATGGCAGCTTTGTTTTTCGCGCCACTTTTTACTAAGTCGCTTTTATTTTTAGAGCGGTTTTCGTATGATTCGGAAACATACGGTACTGACTTTCAGCACGTATATGGTATGACATGTCTTAACATTGAAAAGGTTTCCCATTGTCTTCCAGTAACTCATCCAATCACAACACGTAGTGCACAGCTACGGTGAGATACGGTACGGCTATGCATAGTACGACTGTAATCTGACTTTGCGTTATCGTTTCCCACTCGCTCATATGAAAACCGCTGTAATGGAACGTTTAAATGATTTCAAATGCATATTTTCTCCCTTTTCTTTTCAAAGTGCATTTTCCCGCCGTCGCCAAGTACCGACTAACTGGTTCCTCTTGTTAACGTAAACAAAGCTTTCAGGAAGCCGTTTCTTTTGGACGCTTTCCCAAAAACTATAAGCTCTATAATCACTGATCTCTTTGGATCGGTTCCCAGTCGTACTTATAAGCTTGACACTGTTAGTATATAGCGCTTATCAAAGTCTCGTGTTACTGTTAGTACTGAACCTCTTAACCAGCCAACAACGTATCACAACAAATCTGTAAGAATTTCCTCAAAAATGGCAGAAAAGAAAATGATTCTTACTTTACTTACTTTGTGGACGCTGTTCTTAGTTTTTGAAGGTATGTCATTTCGTTAAAAACTTCTATAAACTTGTGCTCACTTATTAAGAAGATTGCTATCTTTGTTTACTGAACTATACGACATTACTTGTTTGTAAGTGAACGAGGAACTAATGTGGTCCTCAATAGTTACAACACTACTGACTTGTCCTTTGTAAATAAGTTAGTTTTTCATATAAGCCTTGAATTTTTCTAGAAAGTCTTTTTATGTGGCTCTAGATCTGAGTTTTGTAGTCCCTCTAAATCCCATGATGCGACGTCATATTGGATCGATCAATGGACTATCATTTCAGTTAACTTTATAAGGTCCGTCCTTTCCAGGAAACTCGCTAGAAATTCGAACTTTCAGTTTATTGAACCTTCCTAACACACAATTCTCATTTCTGTCCTTTTCCACAAGAAAATGCGACTATAGAACTGATTTGAAGATGTAACGTCCATTTTCCATGATTGTCATGATGTTTTTCTCTATAGTAAAAGTAACTGACATGACCTCACAATGTGATGCTCAGTGGAAAGGAGTCAAGTCCCATCGTTTCTTATATCGGAGTTTAGATTTTAAAAGGTCTCCCAAGGTTTCTTAAGTCTAGGACTTAAAATTGAAATTCTTGAAAGGTTTGACAGGCTTTTGATGCAGGAGGCACCAGCAGTGTATTGACGAGCAGGAAAATAACAGGTTTAAGTTTGCGCGCAAACCGGTTTAGAGTACATTCTTCAATATTGTTGTACTTTAGAAATAGCAAGAATTAGGCCGTTAGTGTAGTATTGTGTCATGAAATTCCACGATCAGAATCCCTTGCACACATTTCAGAATAGTCCATTTTAATTTTAAGATAATCAGGAATAACATTACTTTGGGAAAGTGGAATTCTAGGAAGAAAATTCCTGGTGAATTGTTATTCTCTAGCAGATCGTAGTCATCATGAAAAAGGCGTAGATGACAGGCCTACGAGAGAAAGGTTTCCAAAGTTTAACATCTTGTAGTTGACTGTTGGTGGCGAAAGATAAAGTCAAAAGTCAAAATTTCTCGAAGTGTCACTTTGTAGGAATACATTTCGGCTTTGTTCTGGCTGATAGGGACTATCATAATCTCGCTTACCACCTTCCCACATTGCTCCCTCCCTCCCTCCTCTATCTCTCTCTCTCCCTATCCGATACATTCTTACTACTTTTGACTATCACACATGTGTTCTTACATTGACAGAACGTGTAATCAGATGTTTTCTTGTTGCTAATTGATGTAATTCGAAGTTCGATGACAAGTATTTGTATTGAGGAGCAATACATGACCTCAAGTACCGGAAATATCAAAGTTACTTTATATACTATTACTTGGCATGGCTTTCAACATTACTATACGGAAAGATTTCATTACTAGGATGGTTGAGTAAAAACCCCGGGGGGACTCCCGTATATAGAAGGGCGGGGATGCTAGTCGGAAGTTTTGAAAATGACCCCTGAAAGGTACCAAAATTATCTTTCTCGTAGTCATGCTTAACAATCTCAAGTTTCACCCCTAAATGGTACCAAATGACGCTAATTTTACAGCATTTTAGTTAGTTTTTCATATGAACACCCTAAAAGGTACCAAATAACGAAAATTAGCCCCTAAAAGGTACGACGAGCATCCCCAACCCTTTCACATCGGAGTCCCCCCCCCCTCCCCTCTCGGGTAAAAACAAAACTACTGACGCTAGTTACAAGACGTGGTTCCTTTTGTATAGGTCACGACTATATAAATTGTGATTCATATTAACAGAGTACATCGTTAGCTGCCATAGACCCCTTGCAGCACGTCGGAATGCAGCTCAATTTGGAGGACAAAACAATAGGTTTAATTTCCAATTCTCAAGAGATTGAATTTCTTTTGTGTTGTCCCCCAAATTGAGCTGCTTTGATATCACGTGCAAGGGGTCCGGCTATAGCTTATACAATCAACTTGCGGCTTGTTTGTATGTCTATGGAAGACAGGTCTAAAGTCCATTGGCCTTGTCAGTTTGTACGTGAAGACATGCATTTCGGTAAAGTGTATTTTTAGCTGTAGTTACCAATAGTAATTTCGATACGTGACTGACAACTACGAAAACAATGTTGGCACTCATCACCATGAATTCAACAATTGACTTTCCTAGATGTAGTTTTACTTACCCTATATCTACAACAAGATATGACGTACGATACTGTGTCATTCTGATTGGATATACGGTAACTTGACCAGCTTTGATTGGTTATTCATTTTGACCCATGATCCGATCCCCATTAAACGACTTCCTCTGTCCACTTTACGTCGTTTTGTTTTGCATGTCATGGACTCTCTAACATGAAAAATCCCTTAATTCTTTCGTATTTTCGACGTTACCCAAAAGTTGTTTTCATTTCGCAGTCGACATACTTTGGTACCCTGGGTACAAGAGGCCCGAGTGGGGGAATGGTTCTCAGGATAACTTTTATGGCGGGAGGTGGCTTATATATTATCCCAAGTAGCAAAAAAATCGGCTCGTCTTTGTCAGAAAATGAAGTTGTACCCAATACCTTGTCTGTCTTACTACCGATATCAGGGGAGAATTCTCCCCTATCGATATATACACTGTCAAAGGTTAAGTTAATGTTTTTGATATTCATGAACGAGCTATAAACCTTGGACTTTCCATAGCTTTTTTCATGCTAACACTGTGGCCGGATACGACATTGGTTTAGCTTGTTCACACTTATTATTAGTGGTATTCGCGGGCACGGTACATGTGACCTCCATGAATTTTGGCGTCTACACATGCAGGTACTTCAACATTAGTGCCGGCCCAGCAAATGAGAATCGCCCTCTCGAACACCGTGCTCAGGAACAAAGTTGGAACGTTAAAGTACGAAGATGAATTGTCCGGCAGTCGGGTCATACGTGAGAAGAGTTTCTAGTTGGTTCTCTTCAGTCCTTCGAGGGCTTTTTTCCGGGTTCTCCGGTTTTCCTCCATCCACAAAAATCAATTTCTAAATTCCAAAGTTTTGTTAGCTACAATGGTCATTAAGTGCTACCCTCGTAAAGAATGATTTTTCTGATTTCTTTGTATTCTAGGTTCCAAGGGATTCCCCGATACCAAGTTACATTGTAATCCAAGAAGCATGGACCTGATAGTCAAATCGTCTTCCAACCAGACCCTTCAACTCAATCTCGTCAACGGTAGCTGTAAGGTAGCGAGGATTAACAACACGCATGTTCTTTTTCAAACACCGCTGACCGCATGCGGTACACAGTACAAATTCTCTGACGAACGTGTAGTATTTTTCAATTGGCTGATAATTAGGAAGTCTAGCCAATCAGGAATGAGGCATAAATCACGTGTTCTTGAGCGTTCTATGCCATTTTACTGTGTGTATAAAAAGAAAGATGTTGCAGATATTTTTAAGGGTAAGTCATCCTAAATGTTCCAAATATAACACTTAAAAACGCTTAGAAACTTTTGTTGACCTTCTACAAAAAGGTATGAATTAAAATCTTTTTGAATTGGATATAGATATAGACCCCTTTCACCCTTTATGTCAAAGAAGCTCAATTTGAAGGAAAAAAACAAAAGAATTTCAATCTCCTGAGATTTGGAACCTATTGTTGTGCTCTTGAGCTGCATTCCGAAGAGCTGCGAGGGGAAAGAAATACAAGCATCTAAAATTTACCATAAACTTAAAAGCAAGACTCAAAGCTTCTCTGTTTCTCATACAAATCCTCGTACTAGAGCACTGATTGAAGTTTTGCTCCATCACTAATGCTACCATGCCATTCAAATGCTGATTGCATTGGGTATATCCAAAGCGCAAAACCTTTCAAGATCTCTTTATATATGTTTTAACTTTGTAATTGCAGTTATTGAGCCTCTAAATTTCGACCCCAATAAATCAAGTCCCCAAGAGCTGTTCAGTTTACTCGGGCTGCCTGTTAAGATTCGATGTACATTCAGAAACGGCGCTTCTCCAGTGACGGTGAAATTCTTTAAAAATCAAACCATGGTTGCCAAGGTAACAAACCAATCAATGCAGACAGAGATTGTGATGGCCAGAAAAAAGGATTTTGGTGAATATACTTGTATTGCAAGAGATGGAGACGGAAAGATAGCAATGCATAATATTACCATTAAACACCTCGGTAAGTGCGGTAACTGTCTTTAGTCCAACACCATTGAAAATAAAGCCAATAAGAATGCAGGAAAGCTGATTATGCCACTCAGAACTATTGTTTACTGTATATATGCATGCATGGCACATAATGGAATATCCCACTCGTCACAGAACTAGTGTATTTGCTTAGATATACACTTACCCAAAATTTCGCTTGTATGTATACTAGAAAATTTAGGGGCTCATGATCATGGGATATAGCCCCTTCACAGTTCCTTGCACCATCTTGAAAGGCATCCGTGTCTTTGCATCGAAGTGGGGCATGAGGTGAGCTTGCAATGATAGAGACCTTTTTTAACACCTTGGGCAATTATTCATATGTCTCTATCATTGCAAGCTCACCGTTCGTCTCGCTTCTGTGCAAAGGAACTGCTACGTACCTTTCAAGATGGTGCAGGGAACTGTGAAGGGGACTATTTCATGTTATGCCACTCAAAACCATTGTATAATGTATAGAGGCTTTGGACCATCACGTGATTGCCCTTCCCCCATTTCTCGTGCGGAATGTTCATCAGCTGAATCGTAAGTTTTCAATAGAATTCTTTCTGGCTGACAGCACATGGTGGTCAGTGTTTGACCACATTTTGTAGCAGATAATGAGATTCAAAGACTTCTACCAGTTTAATGGAATCCAGTACTTATATAAATGAAAGCGGAAATGGAATAAAGAGAATTAATATCCAATTGCTTTATTTGTTAGATCACGCCGCTGTACCTCGTGACGGAGTCTACATCACGTGCTCCGAGTCCTCATTCCACGTGATCATGAATCGGACTTTGTACCCATGGTTACAGCCTTCATTGAAACACTTGCATTTGCGTGACCATTCGTGTGAGCCCTGGCACATCAACAATACCCATATCATATTGAACTCCACTTATGATCAATGCAAAACCATCAGAAAAGAAAGCTTTGGGGAAATAATTTATGATAATGTATTCATTGTCCATGTCAAGCCTCGTGATGGTTTCCCTATGTTGAATGTCCCGGATATTGAGTTTGATATTGAATGTCGACTGAGAAGAAAACCTCGAACAAGAATAAACGTTATGCCATTAACTCAGGGCAAAGTTTATTATCTTAAAGGTAAATAAGTATGTCGTATGATGGTGAAAAGAAAACGTTCTACTAGAGGCTTAATTTGTTCCATCACGTGATGGCAGCCATGACAGAAGGCAGGAACAATTGAATCTTGTCTAATCTGGTTTACACGAGAAAGAATTCAGTTTCCAGGGGAAAAGACTCTATTGTTGTGCCACCTGTCATGGCTGCCCTAATATGATGGTGCAAAACCTCGATATTGCTGGTTTGTAAGCATTTCGATTCAAGAGAGTCATTTTACAGACATGGCGGCCATGTTGGCGGAACAATAATGGAAGCTAATGAGAAATACCACCAACATGGCGGCGACGACGTAACGCAAAAACGAGGAGTACTTCATTGACTTCCATTTTTTTCTTTGTACCGCTATATTAATTTCTGAATATTTTTACTTTACTTGGATTTTGACTTATTTATAGTTCACCTTCTGTTCCCTTAATGGGCTTTTATCACACGGCGGCCAAGCTAAATTTAAGCTAAATTTTACACCGTAAAAAATAAGAAAGATCACTTACTGACGTTTCGGACGCTAGTCCTTCGTCGGAGTAAAAAAGGTAATCACCACAGTAATATATTTGCCTTTACCTCCAGGTGAGTTATTCGGTATATTCCATCATGGGAGTACAGTAAGAGCTGTGTGTCAAACAGATCCCCACGAGAAGTTCATCGCATGGAGGGTCAAGAATGGGCAGCAGCCATTGACGAAACGCAAGAAAAAAATCCTGAGTAAAACGTTGGTGGTGGAGAATGTTACAGATAGTGATGGAGGGGTTTACGTCTGTATTACCGCAAGAAGGCACTTGAGATTCCACTTTTTTGTAAAAGGTAAATGTATATGTCCAAATAAAACGGAGAAGGTAGATCATCTATCTATATAAAGACCTCTTTAGCTTGGGCGTAATGTTTTCCCATTTCAGACCACGTGTCATTCTCTTGAGAAAAAGATTCTTTGTTTGAGTTATATCCATATTCATGTGTCTTCTCATGTGCAAAATTCGGTTAAACAAAGAAATAATAGTGAAGGATCTATCTTATGAAAATTAAATAAAGTGTGTATGAGTATAGACCCCTTTCACGTGACGTCATCATAGCAACTCAATTTGGAGGACATAACAAAAGAATTTCAATCTCCTGAGAATTAGAAAGCTATTGTTTTGTCCTCCAAATTGAAGTGCATTCCAAAGTGCTGCAAATGGTCTATAGAATGGATTTGGGGAAATGGAAGAGAGGGGACGGGTGTACATTTCTCTAATTACAGCGCATTCCAATAGGGCCTTTTTAGGCTTTAAACCGAAATGTCTTGTATTAACCTCCGTTTTTTCTCGATCCGAAGCTCATTTTCACGCCAAGAGCAAGCAGTACATCAGGAAGGGGAGGAATGGTGTTGTAGCTTGTTCGGTTGGTGGTTTCCCCAAAGTAACGAAGGCATGGACAAACAATGGTGTTAAAATAGAGATGAAAGGACGCTTTTCCATCGACAAGAAGGGAAATTTGATGATAGCTGAAGCACGGAAAGAAGATAATGGAATGTACGCATGCGAAGTGGAACAAGTTTTTCAAGTGCCATTAAGAATGAGAACTTTTAAGGAGATAAATATCATGGTTGAGATATATGGTAAGCTTTGATGGTTTGTTTGCTCATAGTATATTCATCCATAAATCTATCCATCAATATTCGTCCGACCATATATCCATCAATCTATCCATCCAAGCAATCATCTATGCCTTCATGTATCTGTTCAATCCGTCATCTATCCATCCCTCCATCAATCAATTCATCATGCAATCCATTCAAGCAATCATCTTTCCATGCATGTATGCATCCAACCACCAATTCACCCAGTTCTCCATCCATCCATCCATTTATCTCCCCATATATCTATCCATCCATCCATCCATCTATGCGTCCAACTATCCATGTTCAAATTATCCATCCACATTGCCCCTTCATCCATACTCCCTCAATTCAGTAATCCAACATGTATACACCATCAATGCTCCATTCATCGATGCGTCCATCGATTTATGCCTTGCATGCACGCATTCATTCATTCATCCATCCATCCATCCATCCATTCATTCATTCATTTATTCAATAGATAACCTTTATCCAAGTAGGAGGCATTTTTCCATTGACGCACATTATTATCAATTCATACTGTTTTTGCTGTATGCCATTTCCTTCCAGAGCCCCTGGTTCTCGATAGATACCGAACTAGCAGAAAACACATCAAGACATTCAAAGGCCTCAAAACCAATATCATATGCTCCTTCAAACACGGAGCCACTCCTATATCAATAACGTTATCAAAGAACGGTCAAAACATCAAATCAAATGGATCTGTGATCAAGGTCATAGGACGAACGCTTTACGCCTTACTGGATACAACAGACGCAGGGAGCTTTGGGAAGTACGTTTGTGTTGCGAAAGATGCCGTCGGAAAGAAGATTCATCATGTCATGAATCTGAAAAAAATAGGTAAATATTTTATTATGTATGTTTTTGAGATATAAATTGTATCTACATAGTTTTGAAATTGCAGTTTTTTTTAGAGTTGCAGAGATACTTGACCTTAATTCACACACACTCAACTTTTTACTCCAAACGTATCAAGACAAAACGTAAAAGCAATGGTGAAATTAAAGGAAGTCTGCAGTTCGACAGACAGGCAAGGTAGGGCCTTTGGGACTCCAGCAGGACACCCCTATCAAAACCCAGTCCAGGTGTCCACCCACTTCCTGGATCCTGTACATGTGCTTGCATTATAATGCAACACCCCTATCAAAACCCAGTCCAGGTGTCCACCCCCTTCCTGGATCCTGTACATGTGCTTGTATTATAATGCAACACCCCTATCAAAACCCAGTCCAGGTGTCCACCCACTTCCTGGATCCTGTACATGTGCTTGTATTATAATGCAACACCCCTATCAAAACCCAGTCCAGGTGTCCACCCCCTTCCTGGATCCTGTACATGTGCTTGTATTATAATGCAACACCCCTATCAAAACCCAGTCCAGGTGTCCACCCCCTTCCTGGATCCAGTACATGTGCTTGTATTATAATGCAATCTTTTTGTAGTATTTACAGGCAAGAAGGGTTTTCTCAAAAACGGCTTGAGTTTAAACTGCTACGAGGACTACATGGATATAACGTTCAATCTGTTCGAGTACCCCTTTCTCGACCCTAACAACTACCACATCCATCTAAACTCATCGGAATGTCAGCCTTACGAGTTCACAAACACATACATTCGAATCCAGGCCCCGCTTTCAGGATGTGGAACCACGGTAAAGCAGCATGGTCACGTGGCTATCTACTATAACAGTTTGATTGCTCATTTGGCAAAGGAAAAATGGCGGAATAAGATGATAACTAGAGTCCCGGATGTAGTGTTTCCATTCAACTGCGCCTACGAGAAGAAGATCGTTAAAGAAAACACTGTTCAAGTTCCTATGGGTAAGTGAAAAGAAATGAATACAACACACATTATTATATGGCAAGGTAATTTCACGCGCTATGATTGGTCTATTTGCGGTCCATAATTTACGGTACGGACCGAAAATCAAAATTGTCTCTCCTAGCCTTGCCATATAATAAATATCTTCAAGTTATTAACCTCGTTTACTCGGGCCCTACCGTAAGTTATGGATCCTCGTTTTTCCGCTTTTTTATGGGCCATAAGGCAGTGGAAAAAAACTCGTCCCATAACTTACGGTAGGGACCTCAAACTCGGTTAGTAAGAGCTATTTATATCGGTCGGTCACGAATATTCTTTTGAGTGATGGTCCAAAATGTGCGACAAGTTGCACGATTTTGTTGCTCGTATTCCCGTACCTTTAATTTACTAAACAATTATTAACAACTTTTAGATTCTCTGAAAGTCAACGCGCTTCAGTCCAGTCCTCTCTACGTCACATCATTGGTAAACATCAGGATGCGATTGACATGTGCTTTCATCGGGGGAGTTCCTCCTATGAAAATCAACATGATCAAAGATGGGAAAGAAGTTGTTGGGGCTGAAAAAGTTAACGAAAATACCTTAACTGCAGTAGTTCGGGCTGGTTTTTCTGCTGTGGGGTCGTATAAGTGTAATGCAATCGATGCGACTGGTCAGAAGGCTGTACATAAGATTACACTGGGATTAACAGGTATATCACTGAATGCATTTTACCATTAACATAGACCGTGTTTGTGACTATAGACCTATTCAGTTACATTCATGCAGCAACTCACTGGTTTCATACTTTGAACTTTGAGTCGAGGGGCACTAATTTGCATAAATACAATAGCTTGTTATCCTTCAATGCACATGAAAACCAGAGCCAAGTGCAAAGTGTCCCTTAAATTTGATGCAAATGAGCCAAATCGAAATGATTTATGGGTCGTAAGAAAGCAAGGTATTCACCACTTTCCACACATCGGTTCACTGTTCAAACACAAGCATTCAGTCGAGGTTGCAAGGTTCAAATTTGAATAATCCTTTAAAACTACTTTGCAACCTCGATTAAATGCTTTGTCTCTGACCAGTGAAATGATGTATGGAAAATGTTGAATATGCCTTTCTTGAATAGGTTGAATGGTTCTAAGTCGAGGTTGAGCTTAATGTGCTCATACATTTACGAAAATATTGTTACATCTTAACAAGTTCTTATTCAGCTTTCATGCACTTGTTTTTCTTAGATTGGAAAAAAGTGGCAAAGACAGGAATTTCGGTCCATTGTGACTCTAATTCTATCAGTATTTCGCTGGATCGTCGTGTTCACACGTGGATTCACCCAGAATTCCTCACCATCCATCTTGTAGACCAGACGTGTAAACCCTCTTTTATCGACTCGACGCATGCGCTCATCGCAATACCGCTGGACAGTTGTGGTACTTCATATAAAGAGACCGACAAACATGTTGTGTATCGAAACAAACTGATATTAAGTGAACGTGCTGAGGTTTTTCGTGTGGTTACCTGGTCACCTGTGGTTGTTTTTCCAGTCGAGTGCAGATATAAACGAAAACCTGGCGGTGGTCTTATACCTTCTGGACACGCGTGAGATTTGCTGGCTGGGTTGCTCCTCTATTAACTATGGTGGCTCTGATTATTTTACTGCATGGGTATCATGCATCATCTTAATTTGAAGCCGAAAACCAAACAGTACTCTGATACCTTGTGGACACGTGTGAGATTGGCTGGTTGGCTCTCTGATTGTTTTACTGCATGGATATGCTATCAGGACTTTGGCAGATGTAAATAATATGTACTGGCGTGTGATCATCTTTATTTGAAGCCGAAAACAAGACAGTGCTCTGATACCTTGTGGACACGTGGGATTTGCTATTTTTGTCGCTAACAGACCTGACTATCATTATTTTGAGAGTAAATGGTTTGAACCCGGGAGTAGTAGTTGAGTGAGTAATGTGATCGTCCGGGTCTACTAATTATCATTATTTTATTGCATGAATCTGCTGTCAGGACTTTGGCAGATGAAAATAAAACTTACTACTGGTGTCTGGTAGAGAACAAACACTAAAAGCGTGCAACACTAGACACTCTAGCTATTTCATAGAAAACACGAACAGTGATACGATAATCAAGCATAAAAACATGACATGGCGCACGTTTTATACCAGTCAAATGTTTCATTAATCAAATCGGAAGACCCTTAGACTAAAGCGGGAAATACACGTTGCGGTTTGTCGGCCCGATTCATCGTCTCGACACCATCGGGAAGCAAATCGTGCGTGTAGTTTAGAGCTCGATTCAAACCCGATTCGAAAATATTGAATTGGCCCGATTCATAAAATCTGTAGCAGTCACAGATTATCTCATGTCTGCCCGATTTTAAAAGTGAAATTGGGCTTGAATCGGCACACTAAAGTACACGCACGATTTGTTTCCCGTCATATTCTAACGTATAATCGGGCCGACAATCGCAGCGCGTAGAAGGGCGTTTTAAAAGACCTACAGTCACTAAATATAATAAAAAGGAGAAACAAGACGCAAATAAATCGAGACGACCAGAGTTCTAGACAGAGTTCTAGGCAGAGTGTTTGCACAAAACTCATGGAACAAATAGTTCTAATTAGTACTGAATGGCACTAATTAAACAATAACAAAATAATATAAAGTTATAAATAAAAAAGAGTATACCGCGACGTTTCGGTGCTCTTTTTTATTTATAACTTTATGTTTTTCAAAATCGCTACTTATAAAAAAATAATAGCTGGAATTAGCACAATTTAGCTCTTCTTACAGTACTATTAGGGTTGAACGCTTTTCGTGTTTGTACTCTACCAGTTTTTTGTATATATGTACATAGTTGCAAGGGTGTATCCCAATTTTCCATGAGGAAAGTCACTCCCAACTACCCTACACAAATTATTCCTCCCTTCCCATCGTATGTGTATATGATGCTGAAAACTGATAACTTTAGATTAGTGCATGATGACAAAAATACGCCGTGCGGGCAACATAATTGTAAAATTAAAATTTTGAAACGCATATTGACTTTCAGTCATAACTTTTCTTATTACCGTCTACTACTGACCTTGTCTTAACTTAACCAATCAGAATGATGCATGTAAACGTCCATTTCAACCGGAGCCTCTCTTTTCTCGATGCTGACCATAAGTAGCGCAGGCTCTAGGGTCGAGAAGGATTACTTAACACCCATACGCATGAGAATCTCCCAGCTGCTTTGCTTACTAACTCAAGAGACTTGGAGCTGACTGATTTTACGGAGAGGTAAGAAAATAAGAAAAAATTATTGTAAAAAAATGGAAGCCTATGATAAAATGGCTTTTCCCTGACCTAGAGAAATAACTAAACACATTTGAAAATCAAAAAAAAAACTAATTTTTGGAATGCAGCTTCTTACTTTTTTTTCTCTCAAATATTTTATCTTATATTTTTGTTAGTTTTGTTTGTAATTTATTATATATATATATATTGTACTTTCGTGTCTGAAATTTTTGTAATTTTTCTAATTTAAAATAACTTAATTTAATAAGAAAAAAAAAAAAAAGAAAATAAGAAAAAAGTGACAAAAACTTACAGAAAAAAAAAGACAATACATCTTTTTGAGCGTAATATCTCTAACAGCAAAAGAGATTTTGGATTACGATTGCAGTAGAAACTGAGAAATTAAGGAAACTTCCGTGAAACATTTCACAGATGGCAATAGCTATGTCTTCAAAATATGCCATCCCAATTTCAAATTCTTAGAGATATGCATCTAGTATGTTATATGTGTTATATTGGAAAAGCAACTCAGGATAAAAGAAAATAGCGTTTTCCAAATGTCATAATATGGTGAGGAATATGAGTAATTCATACGAAGTATAAGATATACATAATATATGATGCCATTTGTTATCGTATATTTGAAATTAATGTTTAGGAACTCCAAAATTTACGAGTACGGCAAGTTGAAAGTTTGAGTATAAAATCATTCAATTTTTTGAAGTTTGAGGAAATATTTTAATATGAGACAGTCAAATTGAAATTCATTTCTACTGATAAAGATATGGCTGAAATTGCTGTTATCTAGAAGATAAGATTGGTTGTCTTTTCTTTTCCGTTTCTTTTGTTTTCTTTCTTTCTATCTTTCTTTCATTACTCGTTTTCTGTGTCTCTCTCGCAAATTATGCCATTAAAATCAATTCAGCTTTTTGATCCCGCCTCTATCTATGTAGCACAAGTTCCATAAAACATATGACATATAGCAACTCATTAAAACATTAAGTCAACAAATACGAAAATATCAATTCGCTAGACAAAATTCATCAAAATTTTATGAAAACTCCGTTCCTTCAATAACAACTTTTCTAAACCATCTGTCAGTTGGGATTTATTCAAATGTGTTAGCATCTTGGCTGGAAAGTGAAGTGTTAGTCCGCACAAGGTTTTTCTTCGTTTACTCTAGAGTAAGAAATAATAATAATTAAAAGAATGCAAGACTTCGTTTGCTTTTCATTTTAAAGGTATTGAGTTTGGAGTGTCATGTCGTATGGTCTAACATTTTTTTAGCCATTTGCCAGGGAGACTCGACAGTGTCTCCCCGTATCACGACTTAAAACGGAAACTGATTTTTGTTTTTCATTTAAAAAGTCAAGGCAAATCCAACACCTGTGCATGTTTGATAATAGGGCTACACCAAGTTATTACTTAGTCAACGATTAGATACAGATAGTTTTATTTTTATATGAGGAACTCACAGGTAATACTTGAAAAAAGTTCGGTCAAATTGTCGTGAAGCGCCGTGTAAAAACAATTATTTAACAGATTTTTTTTTTTTTTTTTTTTTTTTTTTTTTGAAAAAAAAAGGCATCGCGTTGTTAGATTCTGGTCCCTCAAACGGCAGATATACTGATACACTAATCACCATATATTTTCATAGTTTCCTTGGATTTCATTCTATCTTTTGCAAACCTTCGCACCCAAAGACTGGTATTATTTCATCTATATACAATTTGGAGAATTTTTCGATTCTTTTCCACCATTTTTGGAGAATCTTTTGCCTGTCAATTGACCGCGTTTCATCTTTGCCGTAAACAAGATGCTAAACTGAAACTCTCTATCATATCACCCTCGTTTCTTCGTTTTGTAATATCCGCGGTGTGTTAACATTTCCGACTCCAAGTCCATTTTCGTGAGTGACTCGGGTGACACTAACCGAGTTAATCGAGAAAATGGTTGTGAATTAATAGTTCGAAAGGCTTCAAAACTACGTTTGGACTGAAAATCGAAAAAGAAACTTTGTAAACAGAGCGCAAGCTGAACAATCATACATTTCACTGGATCATTTCTCTTTGATGGTTTGTTTTCTTTTTTTGGGTTGAAGAATTTTCATTTCAGACCACCTGTCATTCTCTTGAGATTAATAATCCCTTTTAGTTCTATCCATATTCATGCGTTTTCTCATGTACAACCGTTAAACAAAAAAAAAATGATACTCTAGGGAATGACGTGTTCTGAAATGGGAAAAACATTACTTCAAAGCTTCAAGAGTCTATATCATCCACAACAATCCTTCCTAGCTGTTTTCGTGCAAACAGTTTAATTCGAAGCAAACATTTTTCGAGGCCCCGCAGAGTGTACTAGCTTTATCCCAGTACTCTAGCATCTAAAGCTTAAAAATTATTAGCAAAATAACATTACGCCGTATACGTAAAATTGGTAAGCAACATCTCTTTTCTTAAAATCATTTCAAATGTCAATAATTATTTTATATTATAATAAGTAAATATTTTTGTTTTCTTTACTTTAATTTTGCGTTTGTCTTAATACCATTTATTTGTTTAGGAACTTTTAGAGTTTTCAAAATGAATAAGTGAATAAGAAAGAAACGCAAACATGGTGTTAGTATTAAAATCGTTTGGAACCATACAGACGTTTCGAACCGCGTTAGTCCTTCATCGGAGTAAAAGAAGAAAACATTTTTGCGCCTTATTTTGGGATACAATTGAGTTGCAATAAGTTCAATAAGTACCGACATTACAAACTGTTGTTCCCTATTGCTGTGATTCTAAGTATGACCAAGTTTAAATGAGAAAAGTCTTCTCCATCTGCCCCTATGATTAGCATTTAGATAGGTATTGTGGCCGCTAAATTGCGGCCGTGTTTTCAATTTGGCTCAAGAACAAGATCTGAAACAAAAGGACTAGTTTAATTTCGACTTAACAGACAGCTACTTCTTCTGTGGAATAACGTAGACACTATTGTCTTGAATAATGGAGAATATGGTCCATAAATCATATTATTTTCAAACTTAGAAATTTCAACAATTTTTGTTGCGTTTTATGTCTTCAGAAACAAGAATGAACAACTCGACAACCAACTCCACATCCTTAACAACAAACTCCAACTACAGAAGTCAATTGACTATCATCGTACAAGTGACATCCATAGCGATTCTTGGTGTCATCATAGTTCTTGGCAACCTCGCTATCATCTTAACTTTCATCAAGACGCCTTCTCTTCTTCGCCAAAGATGTTTTAACCTCCTCATAAGTCTGTCCGTAGCAGATTTTCTTGTTGGAGTGGTGGATTTCATCGACGTGTATTATTTTTATTCACCAGAAACTGTGACGCGAAAATTCCTCAAATCCCTTGGATTTCTAGGCATTCTGAGTGGAACTGCTTCGATTCTCACTTTAGCAAGTATTTCTTTAGAGCGGTTTATTGCCACGGTTTTCCCGTTTCGATACCGCCATCTGGGATGGCGAGTTTACGCAATACTCATTGCACTCCCCTGGATGATTGCCTTAGTGATATCTTCATTCTATGTTTTCGATATTCTATATATTGTCTACAGGTATTTCCGGGTTATTTTTCCGATTTTTGCTGTTTTGATTATTCTACTCATATACACTGGTATTGCAATTAAGATACGGCTAAGCAAGATGAGCACGAGGAACGAGAATCGCAGGAAGCGTAATCAAAGACTAATAGTCACGCTTCTTATCATCACTATGGCATCGCTCATATGTTGGCTTCCTTTGCAGTTATTTCAAATAATACGATACTTTTGCCATTCTTGCCCGAAAGCTCACATCAACCTCTTTTATCTGATGATATTCCTTCAATGCTGCAATTCAGGAATAAACATATTCATCTACTTACTGCGCATGCCCGAGTTTCGAAAGGCTTGTTCTGCAATTTTTTGTCCGAGAAGAGGCCGCATAACTCAGTCAACAGTAGTTCCTTCTTTAAACAAAAGCGCCTTTGAAGATGAAAAAAATTCCCAAGGAACAAAAACAGGAGAAGATAATCATTCTTTCTGTATGGCGGATTTTAGAAATAATGAATCTAGTAGTTATCAAGGTTTGCAGGAAAGAAAAGAGTCAAGTATTGATGTACTGGCAACACTTCCGAACTTCAGCCAGTGCTCCATTCCGAAGATCCAAGTAACTGCATGCCTTCATGATCATGACGTCAGTTGAAGTCACGCCAGTAACACTGTGACACGCCACTCATGCAACGTGACACTTGATCTCAGGTGAACCTTGTTCACTCGTAAAAGCTTTAGTTTTTACCCAAGATGATATGACAGGCTCAAATGGACAATGACAATGACAATGATTTTGTTTGCACCTTAAAAGTATACATTTAACTTCCCTAAACCGCGCTTGACTCAGTCAGTCTTTGAAGCCAACGTTCTTCTCGGAATGGACCACGATTCCAAGAAATATTAGCACAACGATAGCTGTGAAAACACGATATGCACAATATATTATATATCAAATTTTCCATCGATTCTGTGCGTGGCAGGTGGGACAAGGGTTTGGCTGATTGGTCGGAAGAGCCTACGAAGCAAGCAGTTGATATAGAGTGAAGTCATTAAACCCGTGAAATAAAATTTGCTTGTTAAAGTGTAATAGTCAAAAGGACACAAAAAAAAACATTGGAATTAGGGTCTACTAAAGTGTATTATCTATTTCGAGGGTTTAGTGATGTCACTCTAATAGACCTTTTTTGCTCTATCACTATTTTCGACTTCGTGCGCTTTCAGAACAATAGGTGCAGCAAAGATTTTACGAAATTTGAACATCTTTAGAATTTGAACAAAAGATGCTTGTATTTCATTGTTGTTATTAAGAACGAGTCAGGCCATACCAATGCACAACACTTACGTATTCTGAAATTATGACTTGACTACAAGTACTAGTGTTGTTCAACAATGAAATACGAGTATCTTTTGTTCAAATTCTAAAGATGTTCAAATTTCGTACACTCTTTTTTTTTTCCACGGGTTAATTAGAATAACTCTAGATAGAACGACAATAGATTTCATGAATACATTACATCAACTGAGAGCTATGTAGGTTCTCCCACTAGGGCAGAAGGCCTTTTAAAAAATTACCGTCAGGTCCGAAGACTTATACGACGCCTCAGCTCTGAGGATGTCTAATGAGAATTGGATTTTGAAATTTAGGTAAATAAACCATGATTTAATGAATGTAATCACGATTATTTCAATGCAACTGAGCATGAGGTTGAAAAAGACTAACCTTTGAATCAGCTCAGTTCGACTCCCCGATACCTTTGTTCCTCTACATGAGAGCCAACGTTTTAGAATAGCTTTTGTACACTGATCAGCTGGTCTAGGTAACTCAGCCCAAGGCAAGTCTTCTTCATCCAGCTTCAAAATCGTCTTATCAATCGTAAAGTTTTCGTCCATAGACGCCATCTTGAAAATGAAGCGTCTCGCAAAACACTCCCCGAATGCAACGCGCGCATTGTTAGTTACCAGTTTCCGGCACAACTCCAAAACAGCGAATGTGGGGAATCGATTATTTTGGAATTAATTATATTTTGGAATTTCATTTTGAAGACGTTGGTTCGAATCCCATCGTACAGGATAGTATTTTTTTTTAGAATTTTTCTTTCTTTTTTTTAGCTTTTATTTTTTCATATTTTATGTGTATCTTAAGATTCAACCCAAATATTGTTAACATTTCTTTATTTATAATCTGAGGGCTAATCAATCCCAGCCCAAAATTTTACAATGTCTCAGTCCCAGTCATGCAAAATCTCAGTCCGAGTTATAGAGTTAGAGTAAGAGATTTTGCGAAATTCCAATCCCAGTTATTACTAAATCCCAGTCCCAGTGCAAGAAATCACATTTTCCAAGCTCAAAAAAAGGTGAATCTCAGCTCCAACTTTACCCCTTCAGGACCCTCTTTACAGAGACCTATTAACAATTCATAGCATTATTACCTGTCAGAAAATATCTAAGTTTACTAATGCGTTACAATCAACTAGCAAATCACTGTAAAACATCTCATCTCAATGATGAAGTAATCTTGAACGTGACTTCATGTTAAAAATTCGAAATGACAGATAAGGAACGTATAAGTATTAATAATTCATCAGTAAAATCAACTGGTAGAACGAACTTTACATTTTTCCTGGTATCGCATAAATTATACAAACTATTATCATTGGCTACCGAGAAATTCACTACCAGGTCAATGTGTGGTACAGTACCTGTCATAGAAACGAGTGAAAAACGCACTGCGCATGCTCGGACGTTCTTCGTGTTTACAAAGAAAACTATTGGAGATTCACTGGCGTTTAGTAAATCTCTAAAGTTAAAGCCGTTCGTGGAAAGTTAGTGCTTATTTTTTCCTGTAACATTTCTTTAGTTGTTTTCTTTCCCTGGTCAAATAAAACAAGACATCAAAATCTCCAATCCTCTGCTTCGTAAACACGACTCGTCTATGAATTTTCTGCCGAACTTCCGAGCATGCGCAGTGCGTTTTTCACTCATTGTTGAGCTTATGAATTATAAAGGAGTTTGACTACACAAGATAACCTGTTGATTTTTGCTACGGTAAACTGAATTTTACTAACGATAGTTTATTTATTTTGAAACTAAATTGAATTCGTTAGTAATAAACTTTCCTCTTAAGCCTGTCCATTTCAGTTTTAAACATTTAAGCACGACAAGAGTTTGTTGAACCACCATATAAGTTTTTTTATTGATATTATCACAGCTCAAGTACAAGTACATCTAAAGTAATAACCAGGCTTTAGAAATTAGCTTATACGTTTTGAGGTAGTATATCAATTGTACAACTGTACTTATTTGGATTTCTGAAAAACAAATAAGAACGAAATCAAAATTTAAAAATTGATTACGACTTCTTTCTCCCATAGTACACATTCAACAATAGATATATTTACTGCGGGATTTCGCGAAGCTTTGCTTAATTAACAAGGTAACCCAGTCAGCCATAATCTGGTTTTCACGGGCCTTAAGAGATTTAACCGAAATTAAGGGAATGTTGATTTTTGTGGAGGAAGGAAAACCAGAGGACCTGGAGAAAAACCCTCGAGGCAAGAGAGAGAATCAACAAATAATTGTCGATTACGGAAGTGGAACTCGAGTTGACTTTGGTAAGAGGCGAGCGTTCTCACCGCTACGCCACCCGTTCTTCCTAAAGAAGGAAATGCTTTGTATAGTCTAGCTTATATGCGACTGTGGTGAGTTGGATATCTTTTTACCTGTTTTTTCAGCTCAGCACATGTTTTCTGACATACATCGTTAATGAAGGCATGGCTTCTGTGATGCCTGTCTGTACAGGCTGCTATGATTTTTTTTCTGTCTCGGTCGTTGCAGACAAATGGCATTTTATCGAAGATAGCTGGAAAAAGAGAAACAAATAAACTGTTATAAACTGCAGAACTGATCATCATCTAACATATACAATCATATCTGACAGCAACAAGGACAAAAAGACACATCAATCACTTGTCAATTCATGATTTGAGAAGATATATAAGCCTAATTTCAAGAAAGTAGTTTGTTCTTGGCTGGAGACATAACTCGTTTATACATCGTCACTGAAAAGAAAATGGAATTATGATATACTTACGGCGTGGGGCCCGCTTGTCCCTCGTCTGAATTTCTGTTAGGAAAGGAAGATAAAAAAAATTATGCCATTGGAGATTTTCAATCAAATAGAAAACTCACTGATCTAGGTTATAATTATATATGGTAGGTTTTAACGAAGATATCACAAATTGCTTCCTACGTAGACTTACCATCATGATCCAGGAAATGTTGTGGCAAATGCTTTGCTTTCGATACAGTTAAGGACAAGACGAAGCAGACCAGAAACACCAACAATACTTTGCCTGTAAACATCTTTGTTAACCTTTTTTACGCGGGTAGACTGTGTCTTTTCTTCTATCGTCTTGAGTTCCTTAAATCACTGTTGCTTGCTCACTTATGATCTACTGATTCTCCAGTGGGTCTTGTTATGTGTGTTTACGAAGCAACATTCAGCCAATCAGAAGTCAAGTTGATAGTGGCTGATCACTGACAAAAAGAATGGTTTAATCAGATGTCAAACTGATAGTGGCTGATCACTGACAAAAGGAATGGTCCGTGGGCGTTTCCTTCATACAAATTTCAAATATTTAGAAAATTGATTTCTGACGACGTTTGATTTTAAATGTTGAAAAGGTTCTGTTATGTAATGTCATAAAATCATATATAATTCAAAAACATGATGGTTGAAGAAAACAAGTTGATCTTATCTTGATGCAGTAATGTGGGAATATCGTAGAATTTCCAAGTTATTTTTTGGAAGATTTCATAGCATATTTTGTTTCTCCCTCCCCCTACCCCCACTATGTTGGGTGCGCTCAAAAATCGTGGCCGGCAACTTAGCAACCCTTCAACTGAACCAACCGAGGGAGAAGAAGTAGAGTTTACGAGTAAAGTTTTTTTGGACATAAATTAGTATGACAAATTGTATACCACGCGAAAAGGTTACTGTCTTAACTGTTTTTGTCCCAGATTGTAGCTAATCACAAAGTTTCGAGTTTAATATTAAATCAATTTGCAGCAACTCGTATGTTTTCAAAGTAACCAAAATTACATGTTATAGAGGGCCTGGCTGACCCACATGCCCATGTGTTACATGCTTGTGTGTAGTGTTCTTTATGCGTAGTGTAGTCAAAATAGGTTACTGTCTTAACTGTTTTTGTCCCAGATTGTAGCTAATCACAAAGTTTCGAGTTTAATATTAAATCAATTCGCAGCAAGTCGTATGTTTTCAAAGACAACCAAAATTACATGTATCTGTTGGGAAAATGCAACTTGTTGTCCTTAGAAAAATATAGTAGTGCAGTTTATTCTAAAGAAGAAAAGAAGAATCAGACTCAAAATATACTGTAAGTAAATAAAACAAATATATTGTAAACTAGAATTTCTTGACTGACCAAGTCTTGGTCCAAAATAAACTTATTTATTAATGACTTCGTGGGTGGTTGTCGACTCGAAAGTTTTAACTCTTCGACAACCACACACACAACCTTACATTATCTTCTTGTAATGTATATTGAACTTGTAAGTTCAGATGTAATATATATATATATATATATACACCGAATCCCTAAAACTTTGACATTTTTGCGATATATATACATATATGTTTGAGTGCTATTTTTGTTGAAAAATAGAAAGTAAACAAGAAGAAAATCAACTGCAAACATGTTAAAAAGCCTCATTAGGTATTCTAGAACAACTTGGTAACAAATGTTTGTTGAAAAACGACTGAAATCGCTGTCTTTCATATATATGTATATATATCGCAAGTGTCAAAGTTTTAGGGATTCGGTGTATATATATATATTTCCTACCATGTTGTAACTTTATGTAATATTTAAAAATGTGTGTGAATAAATAAAAGTCTAAGAAATTATAATTCTAAATAGTAAAGTAGAGATAAAAATGGCGCACGTTATTTCTCTATGTCTAAATGACGTTACCGGAAAAATGTTCGAATTTCTTAAAGAAAATTAAAGACCACAGGTTTGTAAATACACTGGACACTGCACTGGATAAGTGGTGCTCCACTGTGCATGTGCTACCCTGACAGAACATTCCTTGGATTATGGTCCGATGTTTGGTCATTCGTAAATTGTTGGAAGAAAATCGTACTTTAAATAAGACATACTTTGGACTTTTTTTCCAGAAGTGTAAAATAGGCGAATTTTATACGGGTAAAAACCAAGGTAGTAGCTTTAGAAAACTGAAGAAAAAAAACCCACTTATTTTTTTAGAAATACAATTTTTTGTACTGCCTTTTTTCATATTAACAGTCCGCAGGCACTTGCTTTGTGTTATGAGGAAACCTCTTTCTTACTTACCTACTTTCACGTTTTGACCGGTCGATCGTATACCGAATACAAAACAATAAATAGTAACACATAGCAAATAGTAAATAAATGATAAAAATCCAAGACACCAATAAAATGCAATGAAATTGTCGTTGGAATATGTGTGAACATATCGGTATTTTTTTCTTTTGTCACATGTACTTTTAGTGGCGTTTTAGAGCATAATGACCAGAGACCCTGAAATTTATTCTATTTTACCCTGCTAAATTCTAAGAAAATTACCCTGGGTGGGTATCCAGAAACCTCTTTATCATTAGTTTCTGTGATTTCTGTAATTTATTCTATTTTACCCTACTAAATTCTAAGAAAATTACCCTGGGTGGGTATCCAGAAACCTCTTTATCATTAGTTTCTGTGATTTATTGTTTTGAAGACCTAAATAGTAACCAATAGACTTAATAGTGGCATAGTAGAGTCAAGATCAAAACAATTGTCCAAAATACAGCCCTGATATATATTTTATTGGTTAACTGGTGGTGCATGGGCACCAGCATAGTTAATGGAGTGGAATGGTTTGGAAACCTGTTGTTCTAGATTTTTGTTTGGCGAGCGATGAACTAAAGCAAGTATGGCTGGAAATACTAGTTTCCGTACTATTTTAATGTACGAACATTTTGAAAGTGTAAAATTTCATTTCTAAGATTGTAAAGAAGAGGATTAATAATTCCGCACAGATAAAGTTAAGTTACTAGTTGATAAATAAGAAAGCATTCAAAAAGGTGATTCGCTTTTCAGTAAACAATTAATCTCTACCATATAGAATTGATTAAGAAATATCTCCTATTTTAGAACAGTTTTGAGGAAAAAACGTCTATGTTCCCTAATCTACGATGAACAAACGCTGCAACTTTTCCTTCTCTGTGAACGGTCAACGTCATATAACAATAGAAAAGGTTGAACAAAAACCTAGAGCAATAGGTTTCCAAACCATTCCACTCCATTAACTATGGCACCAGTAATAAACTTGTCCTCAGACACCTCTTGAAAGGCTCGATACTGGGTGTTCGTAGTGAGAGTGAAACCCCTTTTACTTGGGCAAGATTTATTAAACTGACAGCTAGTTGCACGGTCGCGAAATGTTCTTCCAATATCTATCTGCTGTAAAATAAGCCTCTATTCAGCGGATCCCCTATCAAGCGAGCAGAAGGCAATGTCCAAAAGTGACCACTTAATACTTGTTTTAAAATATATATAATATATTGCAAATATATCTTCGAAATAATATATAATTTATATCTTCAATATATCTTCTTTTGTGCTTTTGATTTATTCCTAGTCCACTGGGCTGCGGGTGTTCGGGTGTTGTGTGGCAACGTTCTTGCAAGTAGCCGCTGTACGTAAATCCTTCTTATTGTTGTATATATTCAAATCTTATTACTTGTAATCTTGAGTTTTTCAAATTTATTTGCCATTCAAAAATAAATAAAGCTTTATTATTTATTTAAATTTATTAAATTATTAAATGATCGTTGTAGCAGCAATTGAAGTATAATTTTAAGAAACAAAACGACAACCTTTAGTTTAAACATGTTTCGGCGACATCGCTCGCCATCGTCAGTGAGGTTTATTGAAGATGTGGTTGTCGTTTTGTTTCTTAAAATTATTTAAAAAACTCATGAATATTTAATGAGGAAAACACAATAGATATCATTGTTCCTGGAGGAGGTTTTAAATATCATAAAACATCCTCTTCATTTGCATAAACTTTAACTCGGATTTTCTCTGGTAAACTTGGTTCATTCGTCAAAATTTTAAGCTGTTTTTTAAGCTGTTCAATAAACTCGCAGATCGTGTTTTATCGGGCTTAAAACCACTCGGCTTCGCCTCGTGTTTTAAATCCCGATAAAACACTCCTGCTCGTTTATTAAACAGTACATAATATATTCATGTCGAAACATCCTTGCCAAATATTTATATTTTTTGTGTGCTAAACTGCATTTTCAAATTTGACTTAAATGAGTGTTCAAAAATGAAAACAATTAGTTACGAAATACTTTCACGATTGATAAACATGCTGCGAGCTACGCTCTCCCATAATTATTTATCCCATACAGCATTGCCACCTGTATTGCATCTAAATTGAAACGTAAGGTTTTAATTACAGCCTTCACGATATTGAGTCAAATACTCGATGTGTTTCTACAGCTGTTGAGTGTGATTTACTTAATAAACCGATATAGGAAGAAGATCACGTCTCATTTCATCAAAAGGTTCTACAAGATTGCTATCCGATAGAGGTAAGTTTATGAAGTGTAATTTTGATCATATATTTTAGAAGCATTCTCTTGATGCAGAGTTTCGATTTATTCTGTTTTCGGCAGTGTGAATTACTCAATAATAGTTATCGGCTGAAAAAGTGACGGGACATAATATTTATATTTCTCAATCATCGAAAAGCTTACAAGAACCAACTGCAAAATCAGATCAATATTGTTTTTCATGCAACTTAAAAGAACTTTAAGTAGATACAACGACTGATCGACTCTTAGCTTCCAATAATCTAATCCGGAGCCTGAATAGACTCTCGACTTTTTCTCGATTTTTATCTCGACTTTTGTCTCCATTTTTTCTCGAATTTTCCCTCGCCTTTATAGTTTTCTGGACTTTTTCCTCAACTTTTTCTCTCGACTTTTTTCCCACTTTTGTCTCGACCTTTTCTCGATTTTTTCTCGACTTGTCTCTCCACTTTTTCTCGAATTTTATCTCGAATTTTCCCTCGCCTTTTCTCTGGACTTTTTCCTCAACTTTTTCTTTCGACTTTTTTCCCACTTTTGTCTCGACCTTTTCTCGATTTTTTCTCGACTTGTCTCTCCACTTTTTCTCGAATTTTATCTCGAATTTTCCCTCGCCTTTTCTCTGGACTTTTTCCTCAACTTTTATGCGGTAAATTTACTCACAAGTTAGATTCTACAAGAAACTAAAATCATTTTTAAACAATTTTAGGGAAAAGAATGGGCCTAGCAACCAATGCAAGCAGCCTACAAACCAACACAACAAACCCTTCTACACAAAGCCAGCTGTCTGTCACAGCTCAAGTGACGTCACTAGCAGTACTTGGTTTCGTCATAGTATTTGGTAACCTAGCCTGCATAATTACCTTCATCAAGACCCAATCTCTTCGCAGAAAATCTCACTACCTCATCATATTTTTATCCGTGGCAGATCTCTGTGTAGGTGGTGTAGTATTCATGTCGATATACTACTTTGTGGGCGTGAGTAATTGGTACCACAGCGATATATTCACACACTCTTTGGACTTTCTTGACAGTTTAACATCAAATGGCTCCATGCTGACCTTGGTAGCTATTTCTTTAGAACGTTTTTATGCCATCATTTATCCATTTCTCCACCGCAGACTTCGCTTCAGGCATTATCTTGTTTGTGTCATTGTCTGTTGGTTTGTATCGTTGGCAAATTGTTTTCCTTATTTGCTTGCTGTCATTGATCAACCAGAATTGGCTTCCAAATCTGAGTTTATGCTCTTTTATAAATGGCTCGCTGTTATCACTCCAGTTCTTGCACTGCTCGTCATATCTTTCTCCTACATTACTATCGCAGTTAAAATGAGACGAAAAAATCGGCCAGAAGTTCCAAACCACAGTCGCCCGTTGCGTGACCAAAAACTAGTGGTCACCCTTGTTATCGTTACATTGACTTCTCTCTTAACGTGGCTGCCGTTACAATGTTTAGGTGTCATTTTATTCTTCTGTCCAAACTGTGTTTCAATCAATATCAATTTAATGGATCTTGTGTTCTTCGTAAAATATTTGCAATATTGTAATTCCGCTATCAATGTATTCATGTACATTGTACGCATGCCCGAATTCCGTAAAGCATTTCTAAACCTTACATTCCATCGTGCACCACGTGACTCGTCTCAACCACAAACAAGACGAATGTCAACCTTCATAATCTCATTCCAGAACAGAGGTTTCGAACTGACCGAAACATCCAATGGCAAGAAGAGGCAGCTTGACTCAAAAATCAATCAACAAAATAAAAAACTAAACGTACAACTCAAGGGGATAAACGAAAGGAAATAAACGTTTCAAAGAAGACCCCTATCTGATCTTCCATTTCTCGTTAATATTACAGTCAGTTGACAAATAAATATTTCTTCAAAATTGGTGTAAAATTGCCTCGTCCCCAAACTACTCATTGTCAGCTCTCCTAAATCCAAAATAGCGGACGCCTCAGAGCTAAAACACGTAGCCTGGCAAAACGCTCGGAACTATTTTTCAAAATAGACGAATCGCATTGATTTCTTTACAAAACTTTTTTGCTTTTTTATTAGTCGTTTTTCATTGTTTCTCTTAAAAAATCCCCCTTCACATCTCGTACGTATTGAGCATAAACCGCTCGATTTACTACCGTAGACCGCTCGATCGATTCACCGAAATCGAGGTTTTGGCAAGGGTACTCGTCTGAGAGGCACATTCATAACGTCATGCCGAACAGCGAAATTTTTTTAAAAGTAATAAATGTCTAATAATTATAAATAACAGAATAGATTACTTCTCTCTGGTGAGAAGGTTTCCAAAAGATAAAGTGAGATGCAGGGAAAAGATGAAAACGTGGTAATGCGGCATGTCTGCCTTTGTGAGAAGAAAAACCGTATGGCAGCCATATATATATTTTGGTTTTTACTGTTTTATAAAATCTCTCTTCTCCCGTTGGAGCTCGAGGTTAATAAATAAAATGTTGAAATGTAAACCGTTCTTTATTCTGTGGTATTTCTTTATTCACAATACTCTTGTTTTGATCCGTTCCTTCAAATATTCTGAGTACGTCCCTGATTTATGCAGCAAAATATATTTTTTAAGGATGATCTAAGAACAACTGCAAACATAAAAACAGGTGCAGAACGTAGTATTCAAATAAAGTTACTGTAATTCTCAATATTTTGCAGACTCTGACATCTTAACTGCTTGTTGGGAAATTGGTTTTTCGCTGATGTTAATTATCAAAACTAATCAGTCGGTACCTTTTATATTTTCAACGGGAACTGAACTCGCAAGTATCGAGTTCGCAGAATACCAGTGAGAATCGCAGTATAATCGAATGACTGGCGAAGATTCTTTTCACAGTTGACTTGCTATGCTTGTGATATTCCATTGCTTCTTAGTCAGAACGACAAGAATTGTATTTTTTTCATATTGGTTCAAAAATGAAGAGAAAAGAGAACAAAGATGAATATAAACAATAGGAAAAGTAACAAACTGAAAAGGACAATATGAGGGGAACTATAACTATTCAATGAGCACAGCCGGTATCAACTCTAAAAACGTATACTATCAGGCCAATTTCACCAGCTTGATATCACAAATTTTTGACCAAATTCAGATTGGTCGGTAGACTCAATAGTTGAGGACAATTACTAGTTTCGGCCGTACCGCGATGCCTACAATTGTCAATGCCTTTTCATCAAACAATAAGCCTTTTTTAATAAAACAAGTAAAATCGCATGCGGCCCAGGGGAAGTTTTCATCTACGAAAATCTTTCAATAAATGTGCAAAATTCATTTTCAATATAACGGGCCCCATACGATGACCCGTCCTCATAATGTTGAGGTTTTAGCAGAGAAAGATTGGTTTTAAATGTTCGGTCTGGTAAAACTAACAGTAAAATTTAAACTTAGCGAACAAACGTGCCAAACGTCTTTTGTCGTCGTCACCGGTAATATATAACAGGCTACAAAAGCAGATAACCAGAGGATCGAGGTTGACTTTCAAATACGACTGGTTGTAAATCGAAAACATAACGAACAGCAAACGCAAGGCAGAAGGAGTAGAAAAAGGTCCTACAACAGATCTATCTACCAGTCGACGATAAGGTATGTTCAGTAGTTATTCTGTTATGTTTTTTCACCTTCGACCTTTAATTGTTGTTGTTTGACTATATTTTAAAGCAAATTTCACACTTTTAGGGGGAAAAATCGGGGTTTTTTTGGTTTGTCGACTTTGGCAATTTTTGTTTTGGTCCGGCGATTTTTGCGATTTTTGCCTCCATCTTTTTAGCTCCTTCCGCCGCCCCTGGGTTTTGTAGGGGTTTGGGAATCTGGTTCGATCGGTCTTGATAGTCGAGCTAGAAGGATATAGTGATATAGCTATTTTATGCTTTTCGCTTAAACGATGATATAGGCGCGCAGTGCATTGTAGGAGTTTTTAATAACAGCAGCTGACACTGGAAAAATGATGGAAATATGTTTCAACAAATTTCTATACTATGGATCCGAAGTTCAAAAATCATGGAAAAATCATGTAAGTCAGCACTTTCATACCATGGAAGTGTCCAAAAGGTTCGAGTTATTATTATAATTTCAGATTATTTTGCCCACAAGAAATGAATAACACGACGTTAAGTCCTATCAAGAACAATGACACATACGCATACGTACGCGTCACCGGCTATAACTCATCCTATCGTACCCAGGTAGAAATTATCGCCCAAACGGCGTCACTAGCAATCCTTGGAACCATCATTGTCCTTGGCAACCTAATCTCTATCATCACCTTTGTCAAGACCCAGTCCCTTCGCAGACGATCTCACTATCTTATCATCAGTCTGTCTGTAGCAGATCTTCTCGTAGGTGTGGTAGATTTCATGTGTGTGTACTTTTTCTGGACCGGTCCACAATGGAATACGTTCATTGTTGTGCTTGAGGTCATGGACACTCTGACTACAATAGCTTCTATCATGACGCTATCAAATATTGCCATCGAGCGTTTCCACGCTATCTTTTATCCATTCCGACATCGCAGGTTACGATTCAGAGTGTATGTTGCATTGTGTGTCTTCCCTTGGATAACATCTACCTATATCTCTTGCCTATACGTTACGTCATTAGTATACGGTCAACCTTTATTCGACATCTATACCTACCATGCTTTCTTTGTCGCATCTATCGCATTACTAGTCATTTTGTTTTCATACATCACTATTGATGTAAAACTGAGAAAGAATAACCCAAGTGCTCAAAACCAAAATCGTTCGTCACGAGACCAGAAGTTGGCGGTAACCCTGCTGATAGTGACCCTTGCCTCTCTGCTGACTTGGTTGCCTCTACAGTGCTTCGTGGTCGTTCTGTATTTCTGCAAATCTTGTCAACTACCTCATTTCAATGTCCTTTTCGTCATGAAGTTCCTACAGTTCTGTAACTCAGGAATCAATGTTTTCATCTACATTGTAAGGATGCCTGAATTCCGAAGCGCATTCCTGGTACTTTTCTGTGGAAAGAGTGAAGAAAATGTGAGGGTCCAGGAAAGCACCCGAATGACGTCCAATGCGTCCTCAAAGAACAATGGATTTGTGGGAGATCAGAATGGAACCGGACAAACTTGCCGAAATAGAAGCAACGTTTGTCCCAAAAACAAAAGCAACCTGCCTTCGTATAACAATCTACAGAAAATGCCCGCAGGAAACCTCCAAACCCCTTATCAAATCAAGAGTAGCAACGTTCAAAATGGCGGGGCAATAGCTAATACCAATCTAACTAATCAGAACTCTAGGAACTGCAACACTGAAACTCAAAATGCCAAAGAAAGTGAGTCACGCAACACCAAGAAACCAGACGTGACAAAGGAGGGTGACAGCACATTGGACAAGATTAATAGCAGCCTTGGAGGAACAAGAGATAAAGAAACAGGATTCGAAGTTGGCGTGACTAATCACGCATGTGAGACTGAAGCAAGTGGAATCGAAGATTCTCGACTTTGAGATGTGTTATTTAGATTCAGAACACTAGCTTATATGCTCCCGAGAAGTAAACAAATGACTCAGTTCCCGCCGAAACAATAAAATCTGATGGGAACAGATAAGAACAATACGACCCAATTACTTGCATTTACACGTCATTGTACATAAGATTTTTTTGCTTTTTGTGCCTGCAGTTTTCATAAGTTCCTTATATACAAGAGGAAGATACGCCTTGTAATAAACCAGACCAGAGAAATCCATATTTACTACATACCTTATAACCTTATAGGCTACGTATATCGGAGAGACTGGTAGATCGTTCAATACCAGGCGTGATGAACATCACAATGCAGTTGAGAAACAGGATAATCGTAACAACATTGCCATGCATCATACCAAGACTGGCCATGCAATTAATTGGGAATCTAGTGAATGTCTTTCTTATTGTAAAAATAGAAAGCAACGCCTCGTACTTGAGAGTTGGTTTACAAAGTTTGAGCTGAATCCACTCAACCGCTCAATTAAACTACCCACGCCATACAACAGGCTATTAAACAGAAACTGAAGCGACGCCAAGTCAGCGACGCGCATTTTTTCACAACCTTACCTATTGTTCTATTGTTCTATTGTTTATTGTGGCAGTATAAATAAGACCCATATCTGACTTTTTCTTCACTGGACTCTGAAGATGACTTCCGCACAGGTTGTCGAAACGTCAGTCACATCAAACAGTCCTTCTCAGGACTACATCCACCCGGATGATCATTATACAAATATTGTCTCTTCGAGAAATATTGTTACTTCGAAAAATATACCTTATAACGTGAAATTTTCGCAAAATTAGAACTTCCCGATTTTGGAAGTCGCATATTTTACGACACTTGAATTTCGCGATTTTCGCGAATTTCGCGATTTTATTGAATCATTCATAACTCGTTTAATTTCCATATACGAAAAAATTACTTTAGAAAATCTACTTTACTGCGTAACATCAAAAAAAGTTCGCCTTAGTTCCTTGGTTTCAGTAGTATATTGAACACTGAATTTTGCGGAGGGAGGAAAACCGGAGAGCCCGGAGAAAAACCCTCGAAGGAGAGAACCAACAAGCAACGCCACTCACATAATGACACAATGGTGATAGGCGAGTGATCTATTCGCTCAGCCATCCGTGCTTCCCATAAAATTTATTCATGATTCCGGATAATCTTCCTACACAAAATTTCATGATTCGTTTCCATTTCAAAGATGTGACTTATGATTTCTGATTCAAGTATACGGTATATATCATGAGTAAAACCTAGGCATTGAGGTGGACTACTATAAGACAATTAAACCCCCCCTCTCCCTCTGTGTGTGTGTGTCTGTCTGTCTGTCTGTCTGTCTGTCTGTCTGTCTTCTGTCTGTCAGTCTGTCAGTCTGTCAGTCTGTCAGTCTGTCAGTCTGTCAGTCTGTCAGTCTGTCTGTCTGTCTGTCTGTCTGTCTGTCTGTCTGTCTGTCTGTCTGTCTGTCTGTCTGTCTGTCTGTCTGTCTGTCTGTCTGTCTGTCTGTCTGTCTGTCTGTCTGTCTGTCTGTCTGTCTGTCTGTCTGTCTGTCTGTCTGTCTGTCTGTCTGTCTGTCTGTCTGTCTGTCTGTCTGTCTGTCTGTCTGTCTGTCTGTCTGTCTGTCTGTCTGTCTGTCTGTCTGTCTGTCTGTCTGTCTGTCTGTCTGTCTGTCTGTCTGTCTGTCTGTCTGTCTGTCTGTCTGTCTGTCTGTCTGTCTGTCTGTCTGTCTGTCTGTCTGTCTGTCTGTCTGTCTGTCTGTCTGTCTGTCTGTCTGTCTGTCTGTCTGTCTGTCTGTCTGTCTGTCTGTCTGTCTGTCTGTCTGTCTGTCTGTCTGTCTGTCTGTCTGTCTGTCTGTCTGTCTGTCTGTCTGTCTGTCTGTCTGTCTGTCTCTTAATGTAATGAATATAACACTTACCTATTTGACTGCCTTGGATAAAGAAGATGATAGTCTTTGACTCCTTGGTGCTTGACTATGTGAACATGTTTCACGACACCCTTTCCTAGATTCCTCTGCACTTGCCCTTTCTAAGATCTAGAAAAAATATATAATCATTTAAATTACAAACTTGTTTTCCATAATTTTGTAAGATATGGTTTATAAACATAGAATTTTGTTGCCTAAAGGGCTTTAATTATATATATATAATATTATATTATATAATGTATAAATTGTAAATTATACTGCCTACATTTGCAAAGTGACATAGTGAGGGAGGGCAAGGGAGAGCGACCCCCCTAAAATTTTTGGGTCGAGCCTTTTTTTGTGATTGATGGGTGATGGCAATGCCACTGGCATAGGGAGAGGGTGGGCAGATGCCCCCTTCCAAATTTTACGTTCATATTCTAGGTGCCCCCCCCCCTCCAGATCCTAGGTCCTCACTACACCTCTGAAACTGCGATTTGTGGATATACACTGTACAAAGTGCAAAAATGTGATAATAAAAATACTACTGTTGTATTGTATGTATATTCCATTATATTTAGGGGCAGAATTGCAAGGACTGTATTACTATTGCATGATAGAATAAAGAATGTCAAGAAGTTTTCAATGACTTATTATTTTTTTTCAAGGAGTACAGTGAATTTAGTCAAACTGTTGAATAGTTGACATCAACTAAATTAGTTAAGTTATTTACTATTTAACAGTGTGACTAAATTCACTCTATCATTAGCTTGTTGGAAAAAGTGAACATGCCAGTGGAGGATCCAGGGGAGGGATGCAGGGGGTGCGCACCCCCACCCCACTCCCCCTTGGAGAAACTTTATTCCCCTATTTTGAAGATACACATTATGAAATACAGTTTTTTTTCTTTGATTCTGAGAGTTGCACCCTTGGGCTGACTTTGTACCCTGCACCCCTCCCTGAACAAAATACTGGATCTGACCCTGCATGCTTTGAAAGCACATGGTCAACTCAATAAGTCAAGCCCAATTGTATCAATTAAAGCATAAATTCAAGGAGTTTGAGCAAAAATGCTAAAATTCAAGAGCTTTTCAATCACCTCTGAAAATTAATATTAAATTCAAGGAGTTCAAGGACTGAGTAGCTATAGCACGAACCCTGTACTTATTGGAACCTTACTGCAAGCATCAAAATATTTTCCGTGCGCTTTTAATATCTGAAACTTGAAAGATTATGTAGTGTACAAGGCCGCATTTTGTAGAGTGACTTTATTAGAAGTGATTGGGGCTGTCTTATATTTCCTCAAATTGTGCGGTCCACACGTATTTAGACAGCCTTTTTGAACTTCAATTGAGTGTAAATAAACTTACCTTTTTAAGAATTCCCTTTATTTGAGCCATTACAAAAACAAGGATACGAACCCTGAGGTCAGTGACATCTACATAGTATTGACAGAGCCTCTTACCTTGCAATTTTCAACCGCTTGGCAACAGAAATAAAAGCTAATCATCTCGTTTCCCGGACCCTCGATAGAAGCCTCTAAAACACTCTAAATTTTTATGAAATACTCTTAATATTCGCCACGTTTTCGGCACACTGAATAGGTACACATATGAAGTAGTTGATAGAGTCATTGCGTTGCAAATATCATGATGATTTAAGGTTAAAAAATGATTTTTTTAATCCTACTTCGCCTTCTCGTAGTTCTTTCCTGAAAATATTTTGCGAAAGGCGTTATTCGTTTGTACACAGGCTTACCAAACCTCTTGTTTGAGTAGAAATTTTTTTGTTGGGGTTTGGGGTTCCTGTGGTTTCTCTCTTTGCTTTGATTCTTTCGGGGTTTATTTTACTATAATAATAATAATAATAATAATAATAATAATAATAATAATAATAATAATAATAATAATAATAATAATAATAATATAATAATGATAATAATAACAACAATAATAATAATAATAATAACGTTTAACACTAATAAACTTGTGGCCCTCGAATTTATTAGTGTTTTTACACTATTTCGTGTAATACCCTCGTTAAATAAAGACATTATTATTATTATTTACTGATCAAAGAGATAATGGGTTGTTTAGGAGTTTGTGTTGGACATATTGTCAAAAATGCATCAAAAATACTGGATTTGGTTTATTAACAAACAGAACTCATTAAAAATAAGCTCCGCCCAAAATGGTTCGATTTCGATTTCTGGCGATGGACTTTTCGGAATTGAAGTGAGTTTTGGACTGTTCTAAAGAGAGAAAAAAAATGAATTATGTCATCTTCTGTTTTCCACCTGTACTAAACCTCACCTGAACTAGGAGTATCCCTTCACTTGAACTAGGAGTATCCCTTCACTTGAACTAGGAGTATCCCTTCACTTGAACTAGGAGTATCCCTTCACTTGAACTAGGAGTATCCCTTCACTTGAACTAGGAGTATCCCTTCTCCTAAACTAAGAGCATCCCTAACCTGAACTAGGAGTATCGACCAGGGGGTACTCTCTATAACTGACTGTACGGGGATGCTCCACCCGAAAGGGGTACCTTTTTCAAGCCGCAGGTGTAGAAAAGTGATGGGAATTTGTGAATTTTGGTACAAAAAGGGGCAGCTTTTCTTCAAAGGTATATGAAAGGGCTACCTATTTGCTGAAATTTGGTACATAAAACAATAAGGGGTCGTTAATAATAGAAATAATGAATAATCCATTATCATCATTATTATTATTGTTATTATTATTATCATCATCATCTTCTTCATTATTATTATTATTTATTATTAAATTTCTTCTAATGCATGCAGACAATATATATTTCGTACTGCGCTTGAAAACAGGGCAAGAAACATAATAATAATAATAACTTTATTTATGTGTCAAAAGGTATTCTAGCTTGCAATAAAATTGTAAGCTAATTGTGGACACCTAACTACCTATCTATACATTATAAAACACCCTCCCATTCTCACCCTGTAATATAGAAAATATCGGATTGAAAAATATCAAAAAAGTATCAATAATAAAATGTGATAAAAATAATTAATTTATATAAATATTATAGTATGAAACAGTTTTAAGTTAGATAAATGTATCAACTAAAAAAAAATACTACGTGTTACATAAATAACAGTTATTGCATCTCTCTGCTATAAGATTGTCAATATCTACTTTCTTTATCCTTCTCTTAAATGAACTAATTGATTCGGAATTCTTAATCTCCTTTGACAACTTAGCCCAAATAACCGGCCCCATATATCTTAAACTATGCTTACCATTAGTGATGGTATTAAACCTAGGAATTATAAAATCGTCTAAATTTTTAAGGCCATAGTGGCTAGTATTTAAACTAAAGATATCCGATATATAGTTAGGACACAATTTGTTTTTAACTTTATACATAAGTATTGCAATATCCTGCAATCTCCTATTAAACAATGTCGTAAGCTTTGCTTTAGAAAGGAGTTCTTTATAGGTACTATACTTATCTCGGTAAATTGCTCTTAGCGCCTTCTCTTGTAATCGTTCCACTTTTATTCTATCTGATTGTCTGCAAAAGTGCCATACTAAGTGACAATATGTTAATTGTGGTAAGATAAATGATTTATAGATTCTTAATTTAGCTGAAGTGGAGAGTAAATTTCTGAGTCTCATAATAACTCCAACTTTCCTCGCTACCTTTTTAGTTAAATTTTCAACATGACTATCAAACTTCAGATATTCATCAAATGTAACCCCTAATAATGTCATTTCAGAATTAGCTTTAATGTCATTATGTAGTGCTTTAATGTTCAAGTCCTTGTTTTTGTTTTTTTGTCCAAAACTGATTGTCTGGAACTTTTCATTGTTACACTTGAGTAGATTACTTTCATACCAATCCATTATGTTCAGACCATCCTTCGTCAATACCTTCTCCACGTCTTCTATTCTCTCAGCAGCAGTATAGATCTGATGATCATCTGCGTACATTGATATTCTGCTTTGGTCGATGTTATACACCAGGTCGTTTTGATATATATTCCACATCAAAGGGCCAAAATTGGAGCCTTGGGGACATCCTCTTACGACTGTTTTCCACTCGCTCATGATTTCACTACCCATTCTGACTCTGTTCTTCCTCGCTGAGAAATATGATCGTAACAGTTCAATAGCATCATCACCAAATCCATATCCCTTTAGCTTTGCTAACAATAGCGGTGGATTTAGAGAGTCAAACGCTTTAGATAAATCAGACGACAGCACTCCGATTACTTTTTTCTCATCCAATGACTTTTTCCAATCTTCCAAGAGTTGTATTAGTGCTGTTTCACAACTGTCTCTTTTGCGGTATGCTGTTAAGTTCCTGCTCAAGTAAGGTTCAATATAGTGCGATACTTGGCCTGCCAGTAACTGTTCAAATAGTTTATCAATCATGCTTAAGACTGTGATTGGTCTGTAATTCTTCATGTCTTTGTGGAAAGGAAATACAATAAAAAGTAATCCCCAAAAGCTTCGTCATCCTTAATTCATATTTGAAATTCTAAACAACATCGAAGCTATTTTCATGTTGAGGTTGTTATTTTGATCATATCTAAATGTTTACCGACACTCAAGAAGACACCGCGGCTTGGAATATCTTAACTAATGTATTTCTGCTACATGGTAAACTTTGCCATGTACGATTCCTAATTCAAAACAGCATCGACGCTGTTATTTTTATGTCGAGATAGTTATGTCCATTTTTCAGGACTTTCAGGTTAGAAGTTTATTTTATAGGAATTTAGTTCTGATTGAACACAAGATTCTCAGAGGCACATGTGTAGTCGTATTCATGGTCGTTGCTAAGGGCTTCACATCATTGCTCAAAACGTTTTGAACGGTTTTGTTGACAAAGGAAAAAATATATTATTCAATTGACAAAACTGTTTACTGATATTACTAAACAAAATGGTATAGTATCAGTAGGAGAGAAATAATCACAAATGTTGTTATTTCTCACTCGAGAGAAACTCCTCGAGAGAATAAGGCCCAGTTTAGATGTCGAATTTCACTAGTGCTGAATCTAACGCAAATGAGCTTGAACAAAAGGTTTTGTTCATTTGCATTAGATTGGGCACATGTGAAATTCGACGTCTAAACCGGGCCTTAGATTCGGCACATGTGAAAATCGACGTCTAAACCGGGCCTCAGTAAAGGAGTCTGTAAACACAAGTATTGACGCTAATATTTTTCTTGATAACGTTTTCATGATCAAATACATATGTTCGGATATTTCGTAAAACGGGCTTGCAAAATAAGAAGCAAAACAACTTGTTTTTACAAGCATCTTCAATTAATTCACCCATAAATAACGGTTCAATTGCGCTATACATGTCGGTGTCTGGTCTTTAGACGATGATGAAGGGCGTATTTGCCAGAGGCTAGATAGAACTCAAAAGAAGCCTAGTTAAGGATACGAAACACTGAGATTGAATGACATCGGAACAGCTCCTTTTCTGAACTAGCCAATGCAGGATCGACTCAATATGATGATCGCAGAATCAAAAAGTCTAAAGATCCCGCATACGTTGTATTTGTGCTTAGTCGGTGAGCATCTCTGAGGACTGAAGAGATTTAAAGAAGAAACTTACAATCCAATATGTCGAAGGCTGATCTTATTTTCCATGGAGGGAACATCATCACCATGGATGAAACTCTGCCCTCGGCTGAAGCTGTAGCCATTAAAGAAGGCAAAATCGTCTTGGTCGGAACGAAAACTGAAGTGTTGAAGTTGGCTGGTCCAGGGACACAAATCGTGGAGCTTCGAGGGAAGGAAACACTTCTCCCCGGCTTCATCGAGCCTCATCAGCACGCAACCCAAATGATCATGAATCGCTGTATGTACATCAACTGTGGCGCATACAAATACGAAACGTACGACGAGATCAAGAAACTCATCGAAACAACAGTGGCTGCTACTGACCCAGCAAGTGGCAAGTGGTGCTTGTTTCTTGGCTGGGATCCCGAGATGATTCCTACCTTACCTAAGCTGAATTTTGACGTGCTGGATTCATTTTCAACTGAAATTCCTATTACTATTATAGGCCAGAGTGGTCATGTCGCTTGGGCGAATCGAAAAGTATTTGAAGTCGCAGAGATTCCCGAAGACATCGAAGATCCAGACGGAGGAGTCTTCGTGAGGGATGAAAACGGCAAGTTAACGGGACAAATGCTGGAAGCACCAGCGATGGTCATGGCCTTTCGTGCCCCTCCCCCAACAATCCAAGACATGGCTAAAGCTCTCGAAGAACAGTGGGACGAGTACACCAGTTGTGGGTTCACTACATTAACTGACTTGGCCTACCTACCAACTTCTGGTCTTGATGACCTTGTCCAACAGAAGTCAACAAAGCCTGACTGCCCTATACGATTGGCTATGTATAAGCTGGTTAGTGGTCCAGGTGACGAAGTGAAAACCAAAATAGCGGCCTGCTGTGGTGCTCCAATGCCACAACCAAAGAAAAAAGTCAAACAAAAAATCAAAGAAAATGACAAACTCTGGATTGCTGGTATCAAGGTCATCGCAGACGGGTCCCCTCATTGTGGCACAGCAGCAGTTCGCGAGGCATTTCTTGATACCGACTTGACCCGACTACTTGGGTTCCCTCCACCTCCATGCTATGGAATGCTGAACTATGATGATGCTTCTTTGTTGGAGACCATCAGATACTGGCACGGACAGGGATATCAAGTTTCTACACATGCTCATGGCGAGAAAGCAATCGAGCAAGTTTTGAAGACATATGAACAGGTGAGACCATCAAAATGTCATTCACTAATTCTAACAAGGAAACTGAAATATCATACGTTGGTATTTTTCATACTGATTTTGTGGGACCAAAGTTTTGAAAATCCAAACATTCTTGGCAGTCGGGTAAGAACTGGGACGATTTTCGTCGATTTATGGTTACTGTTTGCATATTTTTTTTCCTTTTTTTCAAAACATATGCTCTCTTGTTTACGCCAAGAGCAAAAGCCCATCGAGGTGGCTCACTAGCTATTTCTGTGTTTTGATTCGTTTTACAACATTGCTGATACCTATAAACTAATAGCAATCCATATTTCATTAAAGGTGTTACAGAAGTCAAAGTCAACTGATCGTCGTCACCGCATAGAGCATCTTGGCCTCTGTGAGGAAGCTCACATGGTTAAGGCAGCAAAACTGAACCTTGCTTTATCCTTCTTTGTGCAACATCTGTACTTCTATGCAAAGGCATATTCAGAATCCATTTTTGGACCAGAGCGCACAAATCGTTGGACCCCATTGAGTTTGGCCACCAAGCACAAGCTTCGCTGGACCATCCATCAGGATCATCCTGCATTTCCCCTGCCTCCTGAGCCTTTGGCCAACATGATGACAGCAGTTACACGAACAAGAAAAGGGGCTCCCAGCATTGTCTATGGAAAGGAGTACTGCGTGCCTATACAAGAAGCACTAAAGGCATACACCATCAATGCAGCATGGCAGATCCACAAGGAGAAGGAGCTGGGTAGTTTGACAGTGGGAAAGAAAGCAGATCTTGTGATTCTGAGTGAGAACCCATTGCAAGTGAATCCATTCAAGCTGGTAGACATCAAGGTTATCGAGACCTATCTGGATGGAAGATGCAACAATTTGAGACCAGGATAATGAGATGATATTACAAGAACAATAAGGACACCTTTTCCATAGCTTAGTTTTACCAAACTTCACATATGGTCTATCTGTACATGGAGCAGCAGTTGCTGAACTAACTACCATACAGGCCTTTCTTGATCGCTGCTTTAAACGTAAATATATATCCATCAGATTAGACATAAACAAGATCTTAGAACAACAGGACATTCGGCTTTATAAGAAGGCAGCCTCTACTGAAAGCCATCCTCTCTATAGTTTAATACCTAAGCCTAAATCAACTAGATATAACTTAAGATACTCTGCAGCAGCTAAACCAAAAATTAATACTTCTCGATTTATTAACACTTTTTTCAACAGACTACTGTTTAATTATGATGTAATTGATTTGTAACTTTTCGACTTTTTTGTTCTTGTAATATAAGAAGTGTACTTTCTTCTTATTTCAATAAAGACGTATTATTATTATTATTATTATTATTATTATTATTTTAACAATAAAAGTTAAATATCTATAGCATGTACCTATAGATGTATTGTAGTTGAATATGTATTTCTTTATTCTAATAAAGGCAGAAAGTACCTATAGAAAAAATAAGAAAGATGCTTATAATAACTTTGATAAGGCATTGAACAGTACTCACTGCAATCAAGTTTAAGACCAATGTAATCAAAAAAAGTTAAGCCAGCTATTAATTCTTTTATCTTGAAACTTTCAGTGTTGATGCACATTGACACAGTGACAATGTGCATTGCAAAGCAATTTCCAATTTCTTCAGTAATTGCATGTGATTGTTTAAACCAATAAAGTTAATTCTAATCAATTAGAACTGTGCAATATGAGTGTTTATCCTACTGTCCTATAACACTGCCGTCCTTGCATTTATGATAAAGTTGTAAATTGGAGGGGCTAATCATCCTTACTTGCAGCTGAAGAGCTGAATTGCGAAGGACGCAGCTCAACGTGGTCGAGTCGAAGGCATACGAAGGCGAAAGATCGAATTACGGAGGGAGGAAAAACCGGAGAACCCGGAGAAAAACCCTCGAAGCAACGGAGAGAACCAACAAACTCAACTCATTAAGGTGCCGAGTCCGGGCATCGAACCCGGGACCATAGCAGTGAGAGGCGAGAACTTACGCACTACGCCACCCTTGCTTCCCTTAAACATGTGTGTGTGTGTGTGTGTGTGTGTGTGTGTGTGGTGTGTGTGTGTGTGTGTGTGAGTGTGTGTTTGTGTGTGTGTGTGTGTGTGTACCGCAAGGTACCATGGAACAATCCTCCCACCGACTACACGTGGGGTTAGTTCAAATTCTGTATGACATGTTAGATGCGGATTAAAGAGCCTATATCGAACTAGAAGATATGACATGGTGTCAGAAGTGGGATCAACTCAAGATTTAACTTTTTCCGAGCGAGGGATAGTCGAAAAAATCGAAAATTAGGCCAAGTTCAAGCTAATTATATTCGAGTCAAAACAACCACTTCAAGAAGCCGCAAAGTGATTTCGAACTCAAGTTTTCACGTTTTCAAGCATCAGATATACATCAAATTCGAGTCTTCAAATACAAAACCAAGTCAAATTCAAGTCTACAAGGAAATCTAGTCAATAATCATCGTTCAAAGTGAGATAATTCGACGAAATTGGAAGCGAAATTCAAGTATTACGTTCGAGAGATAATTGTTTACAAAGCCGCCGAAACCAAGTTACACGATGGCAGAGGGATTCACACCGCCTACGATGGATTGGACGAGTCCAGGAGATGTCTATAAACGATTTTTAAAAACTTTTCAAACAGAAATGTGAACTGATTTTCGAAGGACCTTTAGGAAAAACAGAAGAAGAAAAGAAAGTAAGATTGTTGTTATTATGGGTCGGCGACAAAGGACTGGAGATCTATAACACCGCCAGATGGACGACAGATAGTGACAAGCTTAAATTAAAACTAGTATTCCAGAATGTAGAAGCTTATACGAAGCCACAGAGTAACCATATTTTAGCAAGATTTCAACTTAGATGCCTCAAACAAGAAGACATGACTCTGGAAGAATTCGTTACAAAAGCACGAGTCCTCATTGACGACAGCGGATACGACGCAAGGTTCAAAGAGGAGACATTAAGAGACACGTTGGTATTTGGATTAAAATCGAACAAAGTAAGGAAAGACGTCATCGCTTTAGGAAATTCACTGACATTTCAGCAAGTATATGACCTAGCGAAAACCGAAGAAAGCGCGGGAGGACAGATGAGAATCATAACTGGAAGCCACAATGATAACTCAATCAAAGAGACGCACGCCGTACGATTACACAGGAAGCCCGCACAGAATTCAAGACAAAATGACACACAACGCCGCCAGGAATACAATTACCAAAACAATAAGCAGAAAGGACCACATCGTTCCAAACCAAGAAAATTCAATTTCAGATTTAACGGTTGCTTCCGCTGCGGGAACAAACACGAAAGATCCGCCGCATGTCCAGCAAAACACCAGAAATGCATATACTGTGGTAAGATCAGACACTTCCTCAAAGCCTCCATGAAAAAGAGAATGAAAGAAGTTCACGAGATAGTCGACAGCCCTGACTATCAAGGACAAGATATCTACCTGAATACTCAAGAGCATCTAGAAACTCCCTCATATACTTCCAGCTGATTTCTCTTAGCGGCGCGCAAAGCATTGTTTGTCAAATCGAAACGTTCCTAACACCCAGTCTCCAAATATATTTTCCCCGCGCGGCCACTACGAAAGCTATCATTTCTGCGCGATGTTTACGTTGATAAACATCAAATTGTAAAAGGATAAAATCAAAAAAACTAATAAAAAACCTTTCAAACGAATGAACGGATGTTTAATCTATCGATTTATTGAGTAAAGATAGAATAATGAACCGATTTTATGAGAATTTTCACGATTTTTCTGGTCGTTTATAAGAGCTCAGTGACTGTTGATAAATTAAGTCAAAATTTGGGTAAATGTAGGATTAAATCTGGAATTTGTAAATTAGTTATCTCAACGGCAGACGAAGCACATATTTAAACCGCCGCCATATTGAAATTTGTTTGGAACGCTTGGCCGTGCGACAAAAATGGCTCTGATTGGCTAATTTAAACCGGAAGTGCTTTGCGAAATCAGCTGGTTACAATTACGCAGAAAACGGAACAAGTGATACCGAACCAATTAGTGTGTTTCTTGGATCCATAACATCTGAACATTCAATAGATAACATTGAAAACCACCCCAACAGGATATATGCCAGCGTAAAGTTAAACGATCAACACGATCTTAAAATGAAAGTAGACACTGGAGCAGACACCTGCATCCTCACTACAGACGATCTTCAAGACATACCGTTTCCTGTCAACATAGAACCATCTAACAGCATTCTCAAGGGTTATGGAGGTTCCCAGATACGCAACTTGGGTGTCACAACACTCAAGGCTACAGTGAAAGATAAGTCAATCAGCATCCAGTATACTATCGAAAACGTTCCAGAAAATCCAGTTTTGAAGTAAATATTGAGTTTTTGGAAAAATATTAAAATTTCAACTTTGATGGCCATACAATGCTTTATAATTGACTTCGTGGCTTCAGGAAGGTCAATCTGAAGAATATCTGGAATATCTCTTTTTGTAGAAAAGCTAGACCGCTAAGGTAAAAAGTTTCATCTACTTTGAACCTCTGCCATGCTGTCCAGGTAGAATTTGTGGTGATATCTGACGCGAAAAAGACAAAATTGAGGCCTATTTGTGTGGCTGTTGCGAGCCTTCTCTACCATATTTCTTCTATAGCTGGACACCGGAAGGCCAATCTAGGGGTCACTAAAAATTCCAACTTTTTTATTTCGCACCTCAAAATTACTTGTGGAAATTCAATATACTATCCTAAACAGTCAAGAAAATACAGTTTTGAAGTAAATATTGAGTTTTTACAAAAATGTTAAAATTTCAACTTTGATGGCCATACAATGCTTTATAATTGACTTCGTGGCTTCAGGAAGGTCAATCTGAAGAATATCTGGAATATCTCTTTTTGTAGAAAAGCTAGACCGCTAAGGTAAAAAGTTTCATCTACTTTGAACCTCTGCCATGCTGTCCAGGTAGAATTTGTGGTGATATCTGAAGCGAATAAGACAAATTGAGGTCTATTTGTGTGGCTGTTGCAAGCCTTCTCTACCATATTTCTTCTATAGATGGACACCGGAAGGCCAATCTAGGGGTCACTAAAAATTCCAACTTTTTTATTTCGCACCTCAAAATTACTTGTGGAAATTCAATATACTATCGAAAACGGTCAAGAAAATCCAGTTTGGAAGTAAATATTGAGTTTTTACAAAAATGTTAAAATTTCAACTTTGATGGCCATACAATGCTTTATAATTGACTTCGTGGCTTCAGGAAGGTCAATCTGAAGAATATCTGGAATATCTCTTTTTGTAGAAAAGCTAGACCGCTAAGGTAAAAAGTTTCATCTACTTTGAACCTCTACCATGCTTTCCAGGTAGAATTTGTGGTGATATCTGAAGCGAATAAGACAAATTGAGGTCTATTTGTGTGGCTGTTGCGAGCCTTCTCTACCATATTTCTTCTATAGATGGACACCGGAAGGCCAATCTAGGGGTCACTAAAAATTCCAACTTTTTTATTTCGCACCTCAAAATTACTTGTGGAAATTCAATATACTATCGAAAACGGTCAAGAAAATCCAGTTTGGAAGTAAATATTGAGTTTTTACAAAAATGTTAAAATTTCAACTTTGATGGCCATACAATGCTTTATAATTGACTTCGTGGCTTCAGGAAGGTCAATCTGAAGAATATCTGGAATATCTCTTTTTGTAGAAAAGCTAGACCGCTAAGGTAAAAAGTTTCATCTACTTTGAACCTCTGCCATGCTGTCCAGGTAGAATTTGTGGTGATATCTGAAGCGAATAAGACAAATTGAGGTCTATTTGTGTGGCTGTTGCGAGCCTTCTCTACCATATTTCTTCTATAGATGGACACCGGAAGGCCAATCTAGGGGTCAGAAAAAATTCCAACTTTTTTATTTCGCACCTCAAAATTACTTGTGGAAATTCAATATACTATCGAAAACGGTCAAGAAAATCCAGTTTGGAAGTAAATATTGAGTTTTTACAAAAATGTTAAAATTTCAACTTTGATGGCCATACAATACTTTATAATTGACTTCGTGGCTTCAGGAAGGTCAATCTGAAGAATATCTGGAATATCTCTTTTTGTAGAAAAGCTAGACCGCTAAGGTAAAAAGTTTCATGTACTTTGAACCTCTACCATGCTGTCCAGGTAGAATTTGTGGTGATATCTGAAGCGAATAAGACAAATTGAGGTCTATTTGTGTGGCTGTTGCGAGCCTTCTCTACCATATTTCTTCTATAGATGGACACCGGAAGGCCAATCTAGGGGTCACTAAAAATTCCAACTTTTTTATTTCGCACCTCAAAATTACTTGTGGAAATTCAATATACTATCGAAAACGGTCAAGAAAATCCAGTTTGGAAGTAAATATTGAGTTTTTACAAAAATGTTAAAATTTCAACTTTGATGGCCATACAATGCTTCATAATTGACTTCGTGGCTTCAGGAAGGTCAATCTGAAGAATATCTGGAATATCTCTTTTTGTAGAAAAGCTAGACCGCTAAGGTAAAAAGTTTCATGTACTTTGAACCTCTGCCATGCTGTCCAGGTAGAATTTGTGGTGATATCTGAAGCGAATAAGACAAAGTGAGGTCTATTTGTGTGGCTGTTGCGAGCCTTCTCTACCATATTTCTTCTATAGATGGACACCGGAAGGCCAATCTAGGGGTCAGAAAAAATTCCAACTTTTTTATTTCGCACCTCAAAATTACTTGTGGAAATTCAATATACTATCGAAAACGGTCAAGAAAATCCAGTTTGGAAGTAAATATTGAGTTTTTACAAAAATGTTAAAATTTCAACTTTGATGGCCATACAATGCTTTATAATTGACTTTGTGGCTTCAGGAAGGTCAATCTGAAGAATATCTGGAATATCTCTTTGTGTAGAAAAGCTAGAGCCCTAAGGTAAAAAGTTTCATCGACTTTGAAACTCTGCCATGCTGTCCAGGTAGAATTTGTGGTGATATCTGACGCGAAAAAGACAAATTGAGGCCTATTTGTGTGGCTGTTGCGAGCCTTCTCTACCATATTTCTTCTATAGATGGACACCGGAAGGCCAATCTAGGGGTCAGAAAAAATTCCAACTTTTTTATTTCGCACCTCAAAATTACTTGTGGAAATTCAATATACTATCGAAAACGGTCAAGAAAATCCAGTTTGGAAGTAAATATTGAGTTTTTACAAAAATGTTAAAATTTCAACTTTGATGGCCATACAATGCTTTATAATTGACTTTGTGGCTTCAGGAAGGTCAATCTGAAGAATATCTGGAATATCTCTTTGTGTAGAAAAGCTAGAGCCCTAAGGTAAAAAGTTTCATCGACTTTGAAACTCTGCCATGCTGTCCAGGTAGAATTTGTGGTGATATCTGACGCGAAAAAGACAAATTGAGGCCTATTTGTGTGGCTGTTGCGAGCCTTCTCTACCATATTTCTTCTATAGCTGGACACCGGAAGGCCAATCTAGGGGTTAGAAAAAATTCCAACTTTTTTATTTCGCACCTCAAAATTACTTGTGGAAATTCAATATACTATCGAAAACGGTCAAGAAAATCCAGTTTGGAAGTAAATATTGAGTTTTTACAAAAATGTTAAAATTTCAACTTTGATGGCCATACAATGCTTTATAATTGACTTTGTGGCTTCAGGAAGGTCAATCTGAAGAATATCTGGAATATCTCTTTGTGTAGAAAAGCTAGAGCCCTAAGGTAAAAAGTTTCATCTACTTTGAACCTCTGCCATGCTGTCCAGGTAGAATTTGTGGTGATATCTGAAGCGAATAAGACAAATTGAGGTCTATTTGTGTGGCTGTTGCGAGCCTTCTCTACCATATTTCTTCTATAGATGGACACCGGAAGGCCAATCTAGGGGTCACTAAAAATTCCAACTTTTTTATTTCGCACCTCAAAATTACTTGTGGAAATTCAATATACTATCGAAAACGGTCAAGAAAATCCAGTTTGGAAGTAAATATTGAGTTTTTACAAAAATGTTAAAATTTCATTTTTGATGGCCATACAATGCTTTATAATTGACTTCGTGGCTTCAGGAAGGTCAATCTGAAGAATATCTGGAATATCTCTTTTTGTAGAAAAGCTAGACCGCTAAGGTAAAAAGTTTCATCTACTTTGAACCTCTGCCATGCTGTCCAGGTAGAATTTGTGGTGATATCTGAAGCGAATAAGACAAATTGAGGTCTATTTGTGTGGCTGTTGCAAGCCTTCTCTACCATATTTCTTCTATAGATGGACACCGGAAGGCCAATCTAGGGGTCACTAAAAATTCCAACTTTTTTATTTCGCACCTCAAAATTACTTGTGGAAATTCAATATACTATCGAAAACGGTCAAGAAAATCCAGTTTTGAAGTAAATATTGAGTTTTTACAAAAATGTTAACATTTCAACTTTGATGGCCATACAATGCTTTATAATGGACTTCGTGGCTTCAGGAAGGTCAATCTGAAGAATATCTGGAATATCTCTTTTTGTAGAAAAGCTAGACCACTATGGTAAAAAGTTTCATCTACTTTGAACCTCTGCCATGCTGTCCAGGTAGAATTTGTGGTGATATCTGAAGCGAATAAGACAAATTGAGGCCTATTTGTGTGGCTGTTGCGAGCCTTCTCTACCATATTTCTTCTATAGATGGACACCGGAAGGCCAATCTAGGGGTCACTAAAAATTCCAACTTTTTTATTTCGCACCTTAAAATTACTTGTGGAAATTCAATATACTATCGAAAACGGTCAAGAAAATCCAGTTTGGAAGTAAATATTGAGTTTTTACAAAAATGTTAAAATTTCAACTTTGATGGCCATACAATGCTTTATAATTGACTTCGTGGCTTCAGGAAGGTCAATCTGAAGAATATCTGGAATATCTCTTTTTGTAGAAAAGCTAGACCGCTAAGGTAAAAAGTTTCATCTACTTTGAACCTCTGCCATGCTGTCCAGGTAGAATTTGTGGTGATATCTGAAGCGAATAAGACAAATTGAGGTCTATTTGTGTGGCTGTTGCAAGCCTTCTCTACCATATTTCTTCTATAGATGGACACCGGAAGGCCAATCTAGGGGTCACTAAAAATTCCAACTTTTTTATTTCGCACCTCAAAATTACTTGTGGAAATTCAATATACTATCGAAAACGGTCAAGAAAATCCAGTTTTGAAGTAAATATTGAGTTTTTACAAAAATGTTAAAATTTCATTTTTGATGGCCATACAATGCTTTATAATGGACTTCGTGGCTTCAGGAAGGTCAATCTGAAGAATATCTGGAATATCTCTTTTTGTAGAAAAGCTAGACCGCTAAGGTAAAAAGTTTCATCTACTTTGAACCTCTGCCATGCTGTCCAGGTAGAATTTGTGGTGATATCTGAAGCGAATAAGACAAATTGAGGTCTATTTGTGTGGCTGTTGCGAGCCTTCTCTACCATATTTCTTCTATAGATGGACACCGGAAGGCCAATCTAGGGGTCACTAAAAATTCCAACTTTTTTATTTCGCACCTCAAAATTACTTGTGGAAATTCAATATACTATCGAAAACGGTCAAGAAAATACAGTTTTGAAGTAAATATTGAGTTTTTACAAAAATGTTAAAATTTCAACTTTGATGGCCATACAATGCTTTATAATTGACTTCGTGGCTTCAGGAAGGTCAATCTGAAGAATATCTGGAATATCTCTTTTTGTAGAAAAGCTAGACCGCTAAGGTAAAAAGTTTCATCTACTTTGAACCTCTGCCATGCTTTCCAGGTAGAATTTGTGGTGATATCTGAAGCGAATAAGACAAATTGAGGTCTATTTGTGTGGCTGTTGCGAGCCTTCTCTACCATATTTCTTCTATAGATGGACACCGGAAGGCCAATCTAGGGGTCACTAAAAATTCCAACTTTTTTATTTCGCACCTCAAAATTACTTGTGGAAATTCAATATACTATCGAAAACGGTCAAGAAAATCCAGTTTGGAAGTAAATATTGAGTTTTTACAAAAATGTTAAAATTTCAACTTTGATGGCCATACAATGCTTTATAATTGACTTCGTGGCTTCAGGAAGGTCAATCTGAAGAATATCTGGAATATCTCTTTTTGTAGAAAAGCTAGACCGCTAAGGTAAAAAGTTTCATCTACTTTGAACCTCTGCCATGCTGTCCAGGTAGAATTTGTGGTGATATCTGAAGCGAATAAGACAAAGTGAGGTCTATTTGTGTGGCTGTTGCGAGCCTTCTCTACCATATTTCTTCTATAGATGGACACCGGAAGGCCAATCTAGGGGTCACTAAAAATTCCAACTTTTTTATTTCGCACCTCAAAATTACTTGTGGAAATTCAATATACTATCGAAAACGGTCAAGAAAATCCAGTTTGGAAGTAAATATTGAGTTTTTACAAAAATGTTAAAATTTCAACTTTGATGGCCATACAATGCTTTATAATTGACTTCGTGGCTTCAGGAAGGTCAATCTGAAGAATATCTGGAATATCTCTTTTTGTAGAAAAGCTAGACCGCTAAGGTAAAAAGTTTCATCTACTTTGAACCTCTGCCATGCTTTCCAGGTAGAATTTGTGGTGATATCTGAAGCGAATAAGACAAATTGAGGTCTATTTGTGTGGCTGTTGCGAGCCTTCTCTACCATATTTCTTCTATAGATGGACACCGGAAGGCCAATCTAGGGGTCACTAAAAATTCCAACTTTTTTATTTCGCACCTCAAAATTACTTGTGGAAATTCAATATACTATCGAAAACGGTCAAGAAAATCCAGTTTGGAAGTAAATATTGAGTTTTTACAAAAATGTTAAAATTTCAACTTTGATGGCCATACAATGCTTTATAATTGACTTCGTGGCTTCAGGAAGGTCAATCTGAAGAATATCTGGAATATCTCTTTTTGTAGAAAAGCTAGACCGCTAAGGTAAAAAGTTTCATGTACTTTGAACCTCTGCCATGCTGTCCAGGTAGAATTTGTGGTGATATCTGAAGCGAATAAGACAAATTGAGGTCTATTTGTGTGGCTGTTGCGAGCCTTCTCTACCATATTTCTTCTATAGATGGACACCGGAAGGCCAATCTAGGGGTCACTAAAAATTCCAACTTTTTTATTTCGCACCTCAAAATTACTTGTGGAAATTCAATATACTATCGAAAACGGTCAAGAAAATCCAGTTTGGAAGTAAATATTGAGTTTTTACAAAAATGTTAAAATTTCAACTTTGATGGCCATACAATGCTTTATAATTGACTTCGTGGCTTCAGGAAGGTCAATCTGAAGAATATCTGGAATATCTCTTTTTGTAGAAAAGCTAGACCGCTAAGGTAAAAAGTTTCATCGACTTTGAACCTCTACCATGCTGTCCAGGTAGAATTTGTGGTGATATCTGAAGCGAATAAGACAAAGTGAGGTCTATTTGTGTGGCTGTTGCGAGCCTTCTCTACCATATTTCTTCTATAGATGGACACCGGAAGGCCAATCTAGGGGTCAGAAAAAATTCCAACTTTTTTATTTCGCACCTCAAAATTACTTGTGGAAATTCAATATACTATCGAAAACGGTCAAGAAAATCCAGTTTGGAAGTAAATATTGAGTTTTTACAAAAATGTTGAAATTTCAACTTTGATGGCCATACAATGCTTTATAATTGACTTTGTGGCTTCAGGAAGGTCAATCTGAAGAATATCTGGAATATCTCTTTTTGTAGAAAAGCTAGAGCCCTAAGGTAAAAAGTTTCATCGACTTTGAAACTCTGCCATGCTGTCCAGGTAGAATTTGTGGTGATATCTGACGCGAAAAAGACAAATTGAGGCCTATTTGTGTGGCTGTTGCGAGCCTTCTCTACCATATTTCTTCTATAGCTGGACACCGGAAGGCCAATCTAGGGGTCAGAAAAAATTCCAACTTTTTTATTTCGCACCTCAAAATTACTTGTGGAAATTCAATATACTATCGAAAACGGTCAAGAAAATCCAGTTTGGAAGTAAATATTGAGTTTTTACAAAAATGTTAAAATTTCAACTTTGATGGCCATACAATGCTTTATAATTGACTTTTTGGCTTCAGGAAGGTCAATCTGAAGAATATCTGGAATATCTCTTTTTGTAGAAAAGCTAGACCGCTAAGGTAAAAAGTTTCATCGACTTTGAACCTCTGCCATGCTGTCCAGGTAGAATTTGTGGTGATATCTGAAGCGAATAAGACAAATTGAGGTCTATTTGTGTGGCTGTTGCGAGCCTTCTCTACCATATTTCTTCTATAGATGGACACCGGAAGACCAATCTAGGGGTCACTAAAAATTCCAACTTTTTTATTTCGCACCTCAAAATTACTTGTGGAAATTCAATATACTATCGAAAACGGTCAAGAAAATCCAGTTTGGAAGTAAATATTGAGTTTTTACAAAAATGTTAAAATTTCAACTTTGATGGCCATACAATGCTTTATAATTGACTTTTTGGCTTCAGGAAGGTCAATCTGAAGAATATCTGGAATATCTCTTTTTGTAGAAAAGCTAGACCGCTAAGGTAAAAAGTTTCATCGACTTTGAAACTCTGCCATGCTGTCCAGGTAGAATTTGTGGTGATATCTGAAGCGAATAAGACAAAGTGAGGTCTATTTGTGTGGCTGTTGCGAGCCTTCTCTACCATATTTCTTCTATAGATGGACACCGGAAGGCCAATCTAGGGGTCACTAAAAATTCCAACTTTTTTATTTCGCACCTCAAAATTACTTGTGGAAATTCAATATACTATCGAAAACGGTCAAGAAAATCCAGTTTGGAAGTAAATATTGAGTTTTTACAAAAATGTTAAAATTTCAACTTTGATGGCCATACAATGCTTTATAATTGACTTTTTGGCTTCAGGAAGGTCAATCTGAAGAATATCTGGAATATCTCTTTTTGTAGAAAAGCTAGACCGCTAAGGTAAAAAGTTTCATCGACTTTGAAACTCTGCCATGCTGTCCAGGTAGAATTTGTGGTGATATCTGACGCGAAAAAGACAAATTGAGGCCTATTTGTGTGGCTGTTGCGAGCCTTCTCTACCATATTTCTTCTATAGCTGGACACCGGAAGGCCAATCTAGGGGTCAGAAAAAATTCCAACTTTTTTATTTCGCACCTCAAAATTACTTGTGGAAATTCAATATACTATCGAAAACGGTCAAGAAAATCCAGTTTGGAAGTAAATATTGAGTTTTTACAAAAATGTTAAAATTTCAACTTTGATGGCCATACAATGCTTTATAATTGACTTCGTGGCTTCAGGAAGGTCAATCTGAAGAATATCTGGAATATCTCTTTTTGTAGAAAAGCTAGACCGCTAAGGTAAAAAGTTTCATGTACTTTGAACCTCTGCCATGCTGTCCAGGTAGAATTTGTGGTGATATCTGAAGCGAATAAGACAAAGTGAGGTCTATTTGTGTGGCTGTTGCGAGCCTTCTCTACCATATTTCTTCTATAGATGGACACCGGAAGGCCAATCTAGGGGTCAGAAAAAATTCCAACTTTTTTATTTCGCACCTCAAAATTACTTGTGGAAATTCAATATACTATCGAAAACGGTCAAGAAAATCCAGTTTGGAAGTAAATATTGAGTTTTTACAAAAATGTTGAAATTTCAACTTTGATGGCCATACAATGCTTTATAATTGACTTTGTGGCTTCAGGAAGGTCAATCTGAAGAATATCTGGAATATCTCTTTGTGTAGAAAAGCTAGAGCCCTAAGGTAAAAAGTTTCATCGACTTTGAAACTCTGCCATGCTGTCCAGGTAGAATTTGTGGTGATATCTGACGCGAAAAAGACAAATTGAGGCCTATTTGTGTGGCTGTTGCGAGCCTTCTCTACCATATTTCTTCTATAGCTGGACACCGGAAGGCCAATCTAGGGGTCAGAAAAAATTCCAACTTTTTTATTTCGCACCTCAAAATTACTTGTGGAAATTCAATATACTATCGAAAACGGTCAAGAAAATACAGTTTTGAAGTAAATATTGAGTTTTTACAAAAATGTTAAAATTTCAACTTTGATGGCCATACAATGCTTTATAATTGACTTCGTGGCTTGGGGAAGGTCAATCTGAAGAATATCTGGAATATCTCTTTTTGTAGAAAAGCTAGAGCCCTAAGGTAAAAAGTTTCATCGACTTTGAAACTCTGCCATGCTGTCCAGGTAGAATTTGTGGTGATATCTGACGCGAATAAGACAAATTGAGGTCTATTTGTGTGGCTGTTGCGAGCCTTCTCTACCATATTTCTTCTATAGATGGACACCGGAAGGCCAATCTAGGGGTCACTAAAAATTCTAACTTTTTTATTTCGCACCTCAAAATTACTTGTGGAAATTCAATATACTATCGAAAACGGTCAAGAAAATCCAGTTTGGAAGTAAATATTGAGTTTTTACAAAAATGTTAAAATTTCAACTTTGATGGCCATACAATGCTTTATAATTGACTTCGTGGCTTCAGGAAGGTCAATCTGAAGAATATCTGGAATATCTCTTTTTGTAGAAAAGCTAGACCGCTAAGGTAAAAAGTTTCATCTACTTTGAACCTCTGCCATGCTGTCCAGGTAGAATTTGTGGTGATATCTGAAGCGAATAAGACAAATTGAGGTCTATTTGTGTGGCTGTTGCGAGCCTTCTCTACCATATTTCTTCTATAGATGGACACCGGAAGGCCAATCTAGGGGTCACTAAAAATTCCAACTTTTTTATTTCGCACCTCAAAATTACTTGTGGAAATTCAATATACTATCGAAAACGGTCAAGAAAATCCAGTTTGGAAGTAAATATTGAGTTTTTACAAAAATGTTAAAATTTCAACTTTGATGGCCATACAATGCTTTATAATTGACTTCGTGGCTTCAGGAAGGTCAATCTGAAGAATATCTGGAATATCTCTTTTTGTAGAAAAGCTAGACCGCTAAGGTAAAAAGTTTCATCTACTTTGAACCTCTGCCATGCTGTCCAGGTAGAATTTGTGGTGATATCTGAAGCGAATAAGACAAATTGAGGCCTATTTGTGTGGCTGTTGCGAGCCTTCTCTACCATATTTCTTCTATTGCTGGACACCGGAAGGCCAATCTAGGGGTCACTAAAAATTCCAACTTTTTTATTTCGCACCTCAAAATTACTTGTGGAAATTCAATATACTATCGAAAACGGTCAAGAAAATCCAGTTTTGAAGTAAATATTGAGTTTTTACAAAAATGTTAAAATTTCAACTTTGATGGCCATACAATGCTTTATAATTGACTTCGTGGCTTCAGGAAGGTCAATCTGAAGAATATCTGGAATATCTCTTTTTGTAGAAATACTAGACCGCTAAGGTAAAAAGTTTCATCTACTTTGAACCTCTGCAATGGTGTCGAGGTAGAATTTGTGATGATATCTGACGCGAAAAAGACAAAATTGAGGCCTATATTTGTGTGGCTTTTGTTGGCCTTGTCTCGTTCATCTATTGAATTTCAATAGAATTCGGTCGCATTTAACTTGTTTTTTTTCGCCTCGCCAATTGTCAATCAACGATTGGTTCTCACGTTCAGCCTTCTTTTAAAATAGGTTTTTACATCATAATGTGTAAATAAAATTATAAAAGTTGTCTCTGACTCAAAATCTAACAAAGTTTGGACGTTTTGGCTTCAAACTGAAGCCTTCATCAGCAAGCTCGTTTATTGCATAATGGTGTCCAAGGCTATTTACTATCAGTCAAAGCTCTGTAAGAGTGATAATAAATAATTTGGATGATAATAAATAGCCTTGGACACCATTATGTATAAACGAGCTTCAGTTTGAAGCCGAAACGGCCACTGAAACATTGTTAGATTTTAAGTCAGAGAGAACCATAAATATCATTTTATTTAGGGAGCATTCATTTTTTAGGAGGGGGAGGCGCGGAGGAATTAGGGGGGATCATTAAAAAAATTACTAGATAAAAGGGGGGGTCACATTTTTTTAAATGTTGAACCAGGGGGGTCATGAATAAGAATACATATTTTTTTTAGTCTTTATCTGGAGGGGGGGGGGGGCTAGAAAATTTCTATATTTGGAAGTGGGGGGGGGGGGGGGGGTATCGAAATATTCAATCCCTTACCATGGGGGCTAGCATTTTTTTTCTATTTGATTCCTCTAATTCCGCCGTCCCTCCCCCCCCCCTTCTAAAAAATGAATGCTCCCTTACACATAACTGCTCTTCTAACATTTTAAAATCATAATGTGTAATTGAGGTATCTTGTTATTGAAACATGAATCATTTATTCTACAATGATTATGTCATTCATTCATGTTATTTTTTTTACATAAAATACGGCGAAAACGCCACATCATAAGCACAATAAAATGTATATACAACTTTTGTCTTCCTAACTTTTTTAGAATTTCTTTGTTGTTTATATTACAATGTTGTTTTTGTAAAAAGAAATGAAAACCTAATAATAATAATAATATAATAATAGTAATTTTTTAGTACTCTGTCAAAATTTTGTGTTCTAAGGGAATATTATTGGGGATGTATATAGCCCCTGTCCTCGACCCCCTCGGCCCGCTTTGCTCACAACTAGGAACTTTATTGCGCGACATCTGTTTTTGTTCCAACATAAAGTAAAATTTTGATTGCCATCAAGGCAGCTCAATTTGGGGGACAAAACAAAAGAATTCCAATCTCCTGAGAATTGCAACCTATTGTCTTGTCCTCCAAATTGAGCTGCATTCCGACGTGCTGCAAGGGGTCTATTCCGATTACACTGACTATCCCTAGCTGTTTCCACCTTGCTTTGATATACTCCATGAACATTGGATCGATCATTTTCTTGACTTGGCAATTGTAATATCAGTACCCTCTCTTGTCTTTTTCCTGGCAACAGACCTTTTACTTTGGACGTAATTTTGACTCCAAGATCACGTGTCATTCCCTTGAGTATCATTTTCTTTTTCTCAATAATGCTTGACAGATGCTGAACGTTGAGTTATTTCTTGTTCCACAAAGGATCGAATTGGATGGGAAAATTACGCCTAACTATGATTGGATAGTTTCAACAGAATCTCTTTTGTAATTTACTAGTACTTCTTGGCCATTTTTATCTCTGAAACAAAAATGTACAGACATTGTTGAAGACACAGACAAATGCTATGCATATCCACTTCGATACAGAGTCAAAGATGGTGCAGTGACAATGCTTTCAATTGCTTTCCACCACTGGGGTCTCGGTTTTGATTCCTGGACTTGGCACCACATATTAGCCATGTCATGTCTTAGATGAGCCAAGAGGTTGTTTCAGGGTTCGATATGTGAGTTAGCCATGCCATGGCTTAGATCAGCCAAGAGGTTGTTTCAGGGTTCGATATGTGAGTTAGCCATGCCATGTCTTAGATGAGCCAAGAGGTTGTTTCAGGGTTTAATCTGTGAGTTAGTCATGCCATGTCTTAGATGAGCCAAGAGGATGTTTCAGGGTTTAATCTGTGAGTTAGCCATGCCATGTCTTAGATCAGCCCATAGGCTGTTTCAGGGTGTGATCTGTGAGTTAGCCATGCCATGTCTTAGATCAGCCCAGAGGTTGTTTTAGGGTTCGATCTGTGAGTTAGCCATGCCCTGCCTTAGATCAGCCCAGAGGTCGTTTCAGGGTTCAATCTGTGAGTTAGCCATGCCATGTCTTAGACCAGCACAGAGGTTGTTTCAGGGTTTGATCTGAGTTAGCCATGCCCTGACTTAGATCAGCCCAGAGGTTGTTTCAGGGTTCGATTTGTGGGTCAGTAACCGTGCCCTGACTTGGATCAGCCCATAGGTTATTTCAGGGCTTTATTTGTGAGTTAGCCGTGCCTAGACCTAGATCATGCTTACCTTACGCATCTTACAGATGTAGCTGAACTGGAAGTCGCAGGGAAAGTCATTCCACATTCCATTGGGCTTCATTAGAGCGCAGTGTTCGTTCCAATATCTCTGACCGTTGTTTGGTTCGCCTGGTGCCCAGTTGGTGTAACTCAATGGAGTTCTATATTTTTAAAACGAACACCAAATTAAATTTTTCCAAAGAAGCAATTAGAGCAATACAGAAATGACATCCTTCAATCAAAGGAATAAATCTCTTGCAGGTGACTTCAAAGCAGTTCAATTTGGAGGACAAAACAAGAGAATTTCAATCTTCTGAGAACTGGAACCTATTGTTTTTTCCTCCAAATTGAGCTTAATTCCGACGTGCTGCACGGAGTCTATAATTTGGACGTTTTCTGTTTTTGCTTTTGGTTGATACAACAAAAGAAACTGAATGAAAAAAACAGAAATTCTGTCAAATTCAAACAAAATTGCGGCCGCTAGGAAAACTACTGAGCAATAGCAATACTGAAAATCATGTGTAAACAGCTTTTTTTTCTCTACTGTAGATATTTTTTGTCCATAGGTTGATCATGCAGTAACCAATGAACATACCTGTTCTCCCAAGTCCAGTTTCCTTCTTGTCTAAAGTCACTTAAACCAATCCACACGTAGTTTTCATTTTGGACATGATGTCGGACAAATTCTTGTTCATTGCTGTTCGTAATTGTCAGTAACTCGGCTCCGTATTGTCTACACTTCACATACGCTTTCAACCACGAATGATAGTGTTTTCTAAGTCTATAGCAATATAGGCTGTTGTTGATGCTATAGGACACCCATCCATAAGGACACTCATCTGTTAGAATAAATAGACAGCTATCAGTTCATTCTTGTAAATAAAATCCAGAGAAACTTTAGATCTAAGGTCCACTATCCTCCCCAACGCAACCTATGAAAAGGCAGTAATATATCGTTTTCACTCACAAGGCGGGCGGCCATATTGTTGTACCAAAAAAGGGAACATTTCTTGCATAAAAATAGAATTCAATACTCGGAGAGTAGAAAATGTAATATTTGTGTACACCAATATTTGAGTACACCAATATGGCCTTCTTTGACGTCATGTAAAAACGGTCTTTAAGCCTTTTGCATGATGGCACTATTTTACTACCACTACCAAAATGCTTTGTGAACTTTCCTTTGGATTCAAATTTTGATTTCTTTATGAGAACAGTAAGAAAATGGTACTAATTATTTGATCAAAAGAGAGTGTGCAAACGATATTGGTAATGGTAGTAAATGACACTATATAATGCAACGGTCATGCTCGAGAGCACTCGCGGAATCGTCGTCACTGACTACAAAGTACTAAGATTTTGGTGGACGTCAATCAAGGCGTTTCCATGACATTCTATAGGCACGTACCCTTGAAGACTTTCATGGAAACGCTTTGAATTGATTGACGTCCACCAAAATAATAGCGACCTTAAGATTTGCAAAATCTGCGACGGCGACGTCAACCGGAAGTGGCAATAACTTCACTTTTGGCTTTCGCGCCTTCAAAGTCTGTCTTCCCTGTGGATAAGTTGACTTTACTGACAATGTTTTGAATGAAATCCCCAATGAACAGAAACCCAAAGTGAAATTATTTACACTTCCGGTTGACGTCGCCGTCGTAGATTTTGCAAATCTTAAGGTCGCTATTATTTTGTGACGACGGCAAATAATCCCCTTCACAGTTCCCAGCGCAATCTTGAAAGGTAGCCGGGCATTTGCATCAAAGCGAGACGAACGGTGAGCCTGCAATGATAGAGGCCTTTTTGGACAATTATTCACATGTCTCTGTCATTGCAAGATCACGTCATGTCTCGCTTCGATGCAAAGGCGCGGCTACCTTTCAAGATGGCGTAGGGAACTCTGAAGGGGACTATTGTACGATTCCGTGCATGTTGTTGTGAAGAACAATAAGCCAAATGATGACAATAATTGAAGGGATTCCCTACTTACAATTACTGTGTCTATACACAACTTCGCCAGTGTTTGATCTAACCGTGCTAGTTTTCCTAGCTTTAAGATCGCGTCGAGCTGGATTGGATGCGCGGTATTTATAGAAACTGGTCCATCTCAAACTGAAACCTTTTCTTTGAACGGAGCCATCGGTACGGAAACGAATGGTGAAGGAATTTGAATAGGTTGTCTTTATACCTGAAATAAGAAAGAAAAACAAGATTAGTTAAGAAAAAGAAAGAAGAGAAAATTGAAGAAGAAAAAGAAAAAGAAAGAAAAGGAAAGAGAAAGAGGGAGCAGGAAGGGAAAAAAGAAAAAAAAATAAGACTGAAATAATGACAATGTAATATAGAGGAAAATATAACTAAATTAACTAAACGAATGATCTAATGGTAATATTTAAGAATTTTCTAAGAAACAAAAACAAACAAACAAACAAATAATCAAAGACAGACAGACAGACAGGCAGGCAGGCAGACATACAGACAGACAGACAAACAGACAGACAGACAAAACGAAAAAAAGAAAGAAAGAAAGAAAGAAAAAACAAGAAAGCAAGCGCAAGGAAGCAAGGAAACAAGCAAGCAGGCAAGCTATGCCAGGAAGCAAGGATGTACATAAGAAAACAGATTTTCCATTGATAGGATTAGACTCTTAGTTACCTGGTTTTCTCTTTCCACAGTATCTACCCATCGATGGTGATGATCTGGAATCCCCGTCTTTCAAACTTACAAAGTCCCTACCACAATGCCCAGTGTCATCAATATCAATATATTCGAAATAAAATCTAATAACACGTGCACTAGAAGCCTTAACAATCCATACACAGTCTAGATTAGGACGATAACTGGATGGAAATCCAGGACTGGTTATACGACCATAGTTACTGACTATACGACCACCACAGGTATCCTCAGATCTTCCACTATCGTACATTCCATTGAGTACTGTAAAAAAGGAGTGGGTAATGTTATTTCTTATGATGGAACCACAGGGAACCAATAAAGGAAAACATAAAGGATATACAAGAGCCCCGTAAGTGACCCATAAGGGACCCACAAGTCACGTACCTTTAATTGAGTGGACCATAAAGGACCCAAAAGGACATAAAGGACCAACAAGGGACCGACAAGAGGCGACCCACAAGTGACCCACAAATGGACCATAAAGGACTCACGAGGATAAAAGGACCCACAAAGGACCGACAAGAGGCGACCCACAACTGACCTACAAGGGGACCATAAAGGACCAACAAGGGCATACTTAAATTACACACAAGGGACCGACAACAGACCCATAAAAGAAGCGTAAGTGACCCACAAGGGGACTATAAGGGAATCATAAGGAACCCAAAAGGGGTCGACGAGGGACCCACAAGGGACCCTAAGGCTCCTTATGATCTCTTGCCGACATGTGTCATCCTGGGCTCCATAAGACAACATCATGTTTGTAATGTTATCTGGAAGCCCCGAGCATGATTATTTACCATGTATAGTTCCTGCCGATACTGTTCCATCATTCCCAGTATCAACTGCCGTCCATGTGGCTTCAAACCCTCGATAAGTGTGAATGCTATTGGAATGGAATCGCACCCATATGTCTGTGCCTGTTGACCACGTATTCTCAGGTTTTTCTGCTCCACAGTACCTCCCAAGAACAAGAGAACTTTGCTTTCCGTCACGCACTTCAACATAATCATTAAGACAGGATTCTGTTGAAGACAATCAATATTAGTTAAGGAATTGAAACTAAGAAGGATCAGAGGATAGCCTTCGCATTTCATCGTTCTCTGAAACAGCCTATGGGATGATCAAAGTCAGGGAACAGCTTAATCCGCCACAGACCTCATTTGAATTTAGTTTGTTAGGATTTGCGGAGGGGGAAGATCGGAGAAACCGAGGAAAAACAGTAGAATCAAGGGAGAGACCCAACAAATATTACTTAAATAAGATGCCTCGTTCAGGAATCGAACCCGAGACCCCAAAGGTGAGAGGCGAGTGGACTACTTCTACCGCTGTTTGTGTCCAACCACCACCCTCGCCTTTTAAATCAGTGATCCTATCGCGCGCTTATCATAAGTTTTGCAAGTCTAAACTACATGTAAAATGCGCATGCAGTTTTAGCGTAATTTTTTAATGGGTTTCTGCTATATCTGGGTTTCACTTGACGTCATTTCCTGTATCGTGCGGAATGTTCATCAGCTGAATCACAAGTTTTCAATAGAATTCTTTCTGGCTGACAGCACAGCATATTTGACCAACATTTGGAGCAGATAATGAGATTCAAAGACTTTTATCAGCTGATTGAAACCCAGCTATTCATGTACAATACAATACAATGCTCATGTAGTGCATTGAATATCGTATATCCTTATTTCAATAAAGTTAGCCACCAAAAACCTACAAAGCTGAGATCGCTGAGGATCATGGGAAACATTTCATATCCAACAAATAAAGCATTTTGATACAAGGCACAGCTTGAAGATGGTCACAGGAGGTGAAACTGTAACTGGCAAAAGATCACAAGTCCATCAATAGTTATCAAGCGGTTGAAACACGTAAAATGTATCTACCCATAATCCTTGCCGGTCTCAGCTTTCTAGCTTTTCTGGTGACTAACTTCTTTGAAATGAGTATATTTTCGACTTTTCTAATATTACAACATCAATATATTTTTATAGAATATTCTTCTTGTACGATTTACTTGCCTCCATTTTCCATGTAGAAGAAAGAGAACTTGAGTTTGACTTGGAGATTTTCTGGTACTTTGATTATCCAAGTGCACTCGATGTTATTAGGGTAATGGCTGGGATAACCTGGGGATGAGATAACACCTCTACTTCCGGTCACGATACCGCCGCACTCTAAGAAAATAAAATTTCATGAAAATGATAAGTCTTTAAAATGGTGACGATCTGGCCAAAGAGTCTGGCAAATGTCTTCGAAAAGTCATGGCCATGGTCAAAATAAGAGGTCCGTGAGATTTATAAAAAGAAATCAAAGTAATAAATTTGGAAATTGATTAAATTAAATATGACATGATTTACCTATTCTACATTTTAAGATATTGCATCGCCGTGTTTCTGTGGTACGTCCTGCACATCTCCCAGTACAGGTGCGCCTGCGCTCTTGGGTACCACCGCCGCAGGAAGCACTGCAGGTACCCCAAGCTGACCAGTCTGACCATCCCACTATAAGACACAAAAAATTAATTAGAAAATAGCATTGTTAATTAAATAAAAAATCATATCAAGAATAAAAGAGGCAATTTGCTGTACGCTGTCTGCAAACTTGCTTTTTGACTGGACAGGCTACCATTTAACGAACGTTTGTATTCAAATTAACACTCAAATGTTTCTTGACTGTCTCGAGAGAAAAAAATACCAGTTCTTTCCCAGTCATGTTAAGTGCTCAGTGCATTGATATAGATTCAAAATTATCTTTGAATTTGTTCTTACATTTCCGGCAAGGTTGAGAGTTGCAGGGTCTTTCTATGTATGAACTTCCTCTACATCGACGACCTCCGTTGCTAGGGGAAGGATTCGTACACGTGCGTTCACGACGTTGTTTCCCACCACCACATGAAGCACTACAAGATCCCCAAGGTTTCCAGCGCGTCCACCGCCCATCTAAGAAAAATTATGTCAGACTCTTTAATAACTCATGACTTGCGTAAAGCTTTTGCCCTTGGGTATTGGAATAGACCATTTCACGGTTGTCGTCGCTCAACCTCAGCCTCGATAGCGTGTAATTAATTCTTTAGAATTTCACTAAAGCCTGTGGAAGTTTTAAGTGTTTCAATAGATATTTTTGAAAGCGCTCGTGTATCTCGAAAATGGTCTATTGTTTGATAACGTGAGCTGTAGTCAAATCCTAAAGAATATATTACACGCTATCGATGCTGAGGTTGAGCGACGACAACCGTGAAATGGTCTATTTAGAAGTTGATTTTTGTGGAGGAAGGAAACATTAAAAGAAAGAGAATACTGTGGTCGAGTTACAGGCAGACTTACCAACTCTACAAGGTACCACATTACATCTCCTGGTTTCATATGTTCTTCCAATACAGTTCTTGCCACCATTTGCAGGTCTCGGGTTTGTACAAGTGCGCATGCGCTGCTTGAAACCACCGCCGCATGATTTACTGCAAGCTCTCCATGTTGACCATAACGACCATTTGCCATCTACAAACGGTGATTAAAAATGACTTTATTTAACAGTCGTGAAATGGGTAAAAATTATTCTTCAATCGTTCAAAGGCAATGGAGTGTAACTATAATATCTGTTATTCTTACCAGTTTTACAAGGGTTTGTATTGCATTTTCTGGTTTCATAGTTTACCCCATAACATTGTCGCCCACCATTAGCAGGTCTAGGGTTTGTACAACTACGCATGCGCTGCTGAATTCCACCGCCGCAGACTTTGCTGCAGGCTTTCCATTGAGACCATAAGGACCATCTGCCATCTGAAGAAAGGCAAATTACCAAATGATTATCTTAATGACTTCAGATTTTTCCGACAACCGGTTGGCTCAGTTGGTTGAGCATCGGACTTTGTGCAAGAGGTCATGGGTTCAGTGAAACAAACACACTTAAAATAACTGAGGAGAAAGTGTTGTGATTTCATCTTCAAATAATTAGCCTTTCATGATCAAGTGGCTCGGATGACTACTTTGAATGGCGGTCACGCTCTCTCCTCCCTTAATCATCGCTGCCCAATATCGGAGAGGCATAAATGAACCACTGAGGTGGAAAGAAACCATGGCAGTGACCACCCTTGGCATCTACATCTAATACTAACTATATCTAGTGATTCTAAGTGTCTTTGAGTATATACATAAAAAGGGCGCTATGTAAAATTAAAAAGATGGATAATGGTTCTCACCGACTTTACAAGGCCGAGTGTTGCAACGTCTCTTCTCGATTGTCTTTCCAATACAGTTCCTACCACCGTTAGCTGGTCTTGGGTTAGTGCAACTGCGCATGCGCTGCTGGAATCCACCGCCGCATTTCCTACTGCAGGCTTTCCAAGATGACCATAATGTCCATCTACCATCTTTGGAGAAAAATCAGGGTTTGAGATATGTTAGCAATACTGTATTCGAGCATTGCATCACACAGTCGAATCTCTCCTTGCGATCACTATTGTAAGCGACAAGCTCTAGTTACAACCACGATTTTGAAACCCCGTTTGCATTGCCGCTTATGAGAGTCCCTTCTCGTTAGCGACCAGCTCTAGTTACGATCACTCTTTCGATTTCCAGAGGTGAGAGTTTCGACTGTATGTGGATTTTTTCATCAGAGGAATGTACGAGAGAATGAATAGTCCACTTTCGATATTCTGGTTGAGTGATCACACACAAAGCAATTCAAGACGAGGCTCCGGGGAAACAATGGAGTAATTCTAATATATTCTTTTGTTTCCCCGGTGCCTCGTCTTGGATTGCTTTGTGTGTGATCACTCGACCAGAATATCGAAAGTGGGCTATTGAGGTTCGACTATATGCAGTTATGAAAAGGAAAAAAATCCATCCTTACCAATTCTACAGGATTGAGTGTTGCATCTTCTTGATTCAAACCGTTGTCCTCGACAATTGCTTCCTCCATTAGCAGGTCTTGGATTGGTACAGCTACGCATGCGCTGTTGTGTTCCACCACCGCACGACTTACTGCAGGCTTTCCATGTTGACCAAAATGACCACTTGCCATCTGTAAAAATATCAAAGTACCACGTATAAATATACGAGATGGAACATCAGAGAATAAGGAAATAAAATTCAGTTTGCTCAATTGATAAGAGAGTCGCGAGTTGAGGAGAAGATGCTGCCTTTGCAATATGCAAATGGTTAGACCTTCACGTGACTCGGATGGCCATGATAATGGCAGTCCCTTCCCTAATCAACTAGAGATGTCCACGAGTTTATCAATTAAAACATTGAAATGTATATGTGATCGTACCATACTGAATGGACTCAGAAAAAAATCTGTGCCCCTGTTACATTATCAATTAAAACACTGTCAAATTTCATTCTCTATAACCAAACTTGATTCATTTATTTTATCTATTTATGAGCTGCTAGGTCGCATTTTGAAGATAATCATTGATAGTCTCAAAAACATAGAAGCGTCTGGTTCCTTGCCTATTTTCACTTTACAAGGTTTTTTGTTACATCTTCTTGTTTGGAAGGCTCGACCACGACACCGTCGACCACCGTGTGCGGGTCTTGGATTGTTGCAAGCACGAGACCGTTGCTTGACTCCACCGCCACAAGATTTACTGCATGGTTTCCATGCCGACCACAGGGACCACCTTCCATCTAATAATGAAAAGAAGACAGTTAAGCATCAATCGCTAAATGATTGAGAAACTTCGAAAATTGGTGAAGGTTTTGTTGCATGTTGCATGTTGCATGTTGCATGTTGCATGTTGCATGTTGCATGTTGCATGTTGCAGACAAAGTTTAGGAAAATCCCATATTGTTGTGACCTTCCGCTGATTAAATTTGCATCACCCATACTGCACTTTGGCATGCAACATGCAACAAAACCTTCACCAACCTTTTTTGAAAAAGCTTTCAAGGCAATATCCGCTATTCTTACCAATTCTACAAGGTCTTGTGTTACATATTCTGGTTTGGTATCCTACTCCATAACAGTTCCTACCGCCATATTCAGGTCTTGGGTTTGTACAACTGCGCGTGCGTCGTCTCATTCCACCGCCGCACGACTTAGTGCAGGCTCTCCATTGGGCCCACAAAGACCAGTTACCATCTATGGGTACTACAGATGAGGAAACCCAATAAGAATTTGAACATAAGAATTCGTATCAATTTTTATAATATTTTCACCTTTTTTACTGAACTTTCAAATCCATGGTAAACGTTTGGTCTATTCGCCTTCCCCTTCCAGCTGTACGAAAAACTAAGCGCAAAAAGGATTGTTGTTGTAATTCAAGCGGCCCTCGTCCGAGTCTTTAAAGTCATATATCTCACAGAATTTGAGTAGATGGATCGCAAAGATTTACTTTAATTTTTTAAACAACATGTGTACTTCAACTTTTTTTCTCTAAATCCTTTGAAACGCGTGTTTTTGTATTGGGAAGAGACTTGGAGCAAGGGCCGCTTGGCTAAGCATCGAAGCGCGCTGTGATTGGACGGTTAGTGCGTGCTCCGGACACCTGGTTGGGTACTGGTTTCTTTGCCAAACAACAATCATGAATATCACAGCAAACCAAATATCAAAAAATGTTCCTGAAAATCTAGATATATCTGGGATATAAACTTTCACGAGTTAATTTTTGCAGGCTTCATGACACCTCAGTTTTGCAGTGACTTCATTTCTACGACATTATTTTAGATCAGCTGCAAGTTAGAAACAGACAGTTGAAAATCCTACGCGCATGAGCACGCGATGTTGCATACAACCGCTGAGTCTTTTTTGAGCCTTGTTGAGTTTAGATTATCTTACTAAATTTTATCAAGTCAAGTTACTTACATTTTGGACAAGCTCTGGTATTGCATCTTCTTTCTTGAGAGTTAATCCCAGTACACTTCCTGCCGCCATATCGCGGAGCTGGGTTTGTACATGTTCTTATTCGTTGTTGAACTCCACCTGCACATGTTTTTGTGCAGGGTTTCCATGGTAACCATTGAGACCATCTGCCGTCGACTGGAGCTGTAGATAAAGATCCCCTTTTATTTACAGCCATTCTCAGACACACGCGCACTCTTGCGAATTTTTCTGTCGCGACAAGTTGGTTTTTGGTCAATCAAAATTTTTTCATAGCACTGTCGGAAAACACAAAGCTACAAAGGCATGTGCGTATGGAATGTCATGGAAACGCTTTGATTGACGTCTACCAAACCCTACTTTGTCGCGACAGAAAAAATCGCAATAGTGCGCGTTTGTCTGAGAATGGCTGTAATATTTTGATTTAAAAAATTCAGCTTGGGCTTGATGATGATAAACTTCGACGATTTACACCTTTTCACCTTTTTAGAGGAGATACTTACGTAAAGGACAAGGTTGAGTTTGACATCCCTGCTCATCATAGGCTTTTCCAAGGCATCGCTTTCCACCATACCGAGGTATAGGATTGCTGCAAGTGCGCATGCGACTTTGAATTCCACCGCCGCAACTTTTACTGCAGGCCTTCCAAGCAGTCCATGTTGCCCAGTTACCATCTATACGTCAAGTGACATAGAACCAATTAACATTAATCAAGTATAACTAACTATAAATATTCAATTCAGAGAAACTGCACAAAACCCTGCAAATCATATGCAGTTGCTGGAACTCTTTGTAGAACGAGCTATACAACAAGGCAAGTCATTGCTGTTCAATAAGAGCCAGATTGGAAAAAAGACAAAGTCTTTATCTGTATAATAATCCTAATAAAGATTGATTGATTGATTGATTGATTGATATACGCATATGATCTTGGTATTTTGCAGTCATGCGAACCATTTTCACAAAACCTCTTTATAAGTTGCCTTTTACCAGCCAATCATCTCTGGTAGGCACATGAATGACAAAGACTTACAATAGAATGAATGACAATAAATTACACGAAGTATTGCTATCCTAGACGGATTCTCTTCCAATAAAGCAAGGCAGACAGTATATCGATGACATTGACAAAGTTCGACAATACAAAGTGCTTTACCTATAGGACAAGGCGTGGTATTACATCTTTGTTCTTCTTTACTATCCCCTAAACATCTTCGACCTCCAAACTGAGGAATAGGATTGGAACAAGTGCGCTTGCGAATCTGTATACCACCGCTGCAAGTTTTACTGCAGGCGCTCCAGCTTGACCACTGTGACCAGGCTCCGTCTGAGAAACCCAAAACGAGAAGATCATCGTTAGATTCTAAATTCAGTAATAGAGGCTTTGGACAATCATGTGCTGGTGCAGCCATGTTAGATGGCAGAACAATAAAATCCCTTTACTCTGGGGAATTCAATTATTTCTCATGTAAAACTATTGTATTGTTCCGGCCATCAAATATGGCTGCCCGTCATACATGTGATCGCTCAAAATCTTTATAATCAACGTATCACTTTTTACTTATGAATTCAAAATTCCAATTTTTCAAGTGGAGTAAATCTCACCAATAGGGCATCTTCCAGAATTGCACTCTCTGATCTCTGCATGCTTTCCAGGACACATTCGGCCACCGTCTCGTGGTTTTGGGTTGGTACATGAACGGCTGCGAAGTTCAATACCTCGTCCACATGTCTTACTGCATCTTCCCCACCAAGTCCATTGTGACCAACCTCCATCTAAAAAACAAATACCTCTCGAATAAGGAGATTATCTTGTACCTTGTTTCCAACCAATATCCCTGGGCGACCTTAGAACCAACGGGGGCAAAAATGGGTAGATGGGGTATTCCCTACGACACGAATACTTTTGCTCAACCCAACCAGGATTTAGCACCGACGCTAGGAAGAAGTGCAGCTTTACCACTTTACAGCGCGAATATGGGATCGCCATTGTAGTATGTTATTAAATTATGCTTGATTGAACGAACATAAAATCAAAGACATTTGATGTGATTTACCTATAGCACAAGGCAGCTCGTTACATCTTCTTCGGACATTATCGACTCCTTCGCATTGTCTGCCGCCATTTTGTGGGACAGGGTTGGAACAAGTACGACGTCGCTGCTGATCTCCTCCCCCACAGGATTTACTACATCTGGACCAAGGATCCCAGTCGGACCACTGACCATCTACAATAATGGAGATTAAGGTATGATTTAGTGAGACCATCGTATCTGAATCTTGATATAGAGCATATGAATAGACCTAAAGGGGCGGGCACTTGGCAAAACATTGCGCACAACAATATTAATTGCAGGAAATGTTACTGAAGTAGGATCATTTTTAAAACTCTTTAAGAAGAGTTTCACCGTCTTCCCCCTTCATAAACAACGTAGGAAAAGACTGGTAAGAAGTCGCGCATGGAATCATTGGTCTGATTTTAAAACTTCATGGATCCCTAAAAGTCCTTGTGGAACGTGTTTTAGACAATTCTTACCAACAGCGCATCCTTCAATATTACAAGCTCTCTCCTGTTTCTCGGCTCCTGAGCAATCGTCACCTCCATTCTGTGGTTTAGGTTTTGTACACGATCGGAAACGCTTTTGAACTCCACCAGAACATGATTTGGAACACTCTGTCCAGGGACCCCAATGAGACCAACCACCATGAATCGGCTTATTTCCTATGACCACTTTAATTGATAAAGGGGGATATTAAATTCAAGGCATTGACTGAGTGCACAACAATTAGGAATAAAGGTGCACCAATATGGGGAATAAATTCAAGAAGGACTATAAGAATGAAGCGAGGAAGCGAGGAAGCGAGGAAGCGAGGAAGCGAGGAAGCGAGGAAGCGAGGAAGCGAGGAAGCGAGGAAGCGAGGAAGCGAGGAAGCGAGGAAGCGAGGAAGCGTGGAAGCAAGAAAGCAAGCAAGCAAGGAGAGAAGCAAGCCAGCAAGGAAACATGGAGACAAGGAAGCAAGGGAAGAGGGAAAGAAAGATGGAAGGAAGTAGGAAGGAAACCTCATAGTACCGTACCTTCTTTATCTGTACCTCCAGTGGAATCAGAACAGAGATAAGAGTTATCCCATCCACGATTCTCCTTGGGAAACCATCGAAGACATGCCATACCTTTGATTGCACCTTGTCGGGAGAACTTGAAGCTTTGAAGAAAGCAAAGAAAAAGACAACATTATTTCTTGACTCCTCTCTAATTTGAAGCAACTGAAATATTCCATTTAAGGTATTTAGAAAGTTTGCTTGTGCAGTGTTCACTATTGGAAACTAGAATATGTACTTATTGACTGAGTGGGACCGAGAGCCAAATATTTTCTCGTTCGGACCGACCTTAACTCAGTCAATAAGCATTTTATCATATGACCACATATAAAAAATCGATTTCAAAGCGTTTTTAATAAATGCGAATCAAAATCGGCAGCGAGTCCGAACGGCGAGTCCGAACGGGAAAATATTACACTTTTCGGAAAAGCGTACGTTTTTTGCTGACGCCATTTTCCCCAAAGGTTTTTCTTAGAATCACGCGTACAGTGAAATACGGTCATATGATAATAAACATTATTTCAGTCTTGACTCCTCTCTAATTTGAACCTTTTTTAATACCTTGGACAACTATTAACATGTCTCTATCATTTCAAGGTAACGGTTGGTCGCCCTTGGATGCAAAGGCACGGCAAACTTTCACGATGGCGCAGGGAACTGTGAAGGAGACTATTCAAATATAACTTACTTATAAGGAGTATTTTTAGGAGAGCAGAGGTAGTTGTTATCCCAAGTGTGTCGTCGCATTTGAGTCTCTATGGGATTGAAGATACGGACACACTTCATGCCAGGTTTTGGGCCTTTGTCTGACCACTCAAAACGAGGGTCTTTCTTGTCATCCCTCACGCAGAACAAATGGTTTGCCCATTGGAAGTAGTCGAATCTTTCGTAAGTACGTATACAGGATAGGTCCAGTGGAGGCAGGGGGAATACCTTGTATACGAAATCGTTGGGAAATAATGGCCATTCTGTAAGAAAAATGAATTATGTATAAACGATATGACTAATCTAGTTTGCGCAAAAATATGACCACATAAAAAGTATTACCGTACGTCTCTGCACTGGCTAGTTGTAGCCAAACGAGTTTTTACACACCTTATTTGGTAAAACCAACCAGCTTCGCATCTAAATGTGTGTGTTTTAAATATGTGAATATATTAAATGTGGTCATACTTTTGTGCGTTGCGCTGTAAACATTACTTAAACGTGACATTTAAGGTACACAATGATTAGCTGAGTATCTTTGCAAGAATAAGTACAAATTTCAAAAATGACCAGAAGTACTCGGTTGTTTAGAAAATACAGTTTTCATTTACCTTCACAGCTTTTCATTCCGCAGCGACCAGTCATGACGAGTTCTCCTATACAATACTTGCCACCATATGAGGGAGGTGGGTTGTTACACGCTCGTACACGTCGACGAAAACCTCCACCACATTTACGTGTGCACTGGGTCCACTTTGACCACTCACTCCACTGGCCATCTGGAAAAATAATAATAATTTAGTCTTTCGTCAAAGTAGATTTTCAAACACTTCCAACTTCTTCTGAATGCAATTTAATCAAGTGAGTCATAAAGAGAGATTAAGGTATGCCTTGTGGGTCAGGCTGGGAAATCGGGCAACACGTTTATGGCCAATAGAAAGACAACAAAATCAACAATGTTGCGTTCCAAGTTGCAGAGCGAATGTTGTTCATATTACCACCCTGCGCACAACAAATTTTCATTGTTGCAGAGAGCAGAAAGAGCTTCTACTTCTGCAACAAAGTCACGCAACAATATTTTGTTGTTCCTCGAGGTGGTAATGCGAGCCACATTCATTTCCACGCCTTTAATTCATAAACAGAACAGGGCACCCATGAACAAAATATGAAGTTCAACACCCAACATCATGCAGCTAAGAATATCTTATCACCCAATTTCCACATACCTACGGGAGACTCATCCTGTTTACCACACAGATAATAATTTCTTCTCGACCAATAACGGTCGCGTGGCTCGTAGATTTTCAAACAATGATGCTTGACCGATCGATCCGGGATTTTTGTTTCCCACGTGAACTTATACACACTATCTGTTGGCCAACAGAAATGGTTATTATCCCAGCCAAACTTCCCTTCCATTGAAGGAGCTTCTGCCTTGACACAGGACATCCCATCAATAGGCCCATTGTTGGACCACTTCAGTCCTATATGCCTTTTCCCAGGTCTTCTGCAGAGATAGTTGTTGGACCAATTGTAGGGGTCTTTTGGCTCTTGTATCTGAATACAGTCTCTGTCGCGGCGACCAATGCCGTAATTTTTCCAGTAAAAGTCCCTGGGAAATTTAATAAGCTCTGGGGATAGAAATTACAGCTATTAATGAAATTTGCTTCAGTAGTATCAGCGTTAAACAAATACCCTTTGTGTCAATTCAAACACCTTGGAAAGGATTTACTGGGATTTTCAATACCCTGCGAACTCAGTAGTTGCAAGTTTCCCGTCAAAAGTCAAAAATATAAAAGATACCGACTGATTAGTTTTAATTGACCGGAGCGAAAACCTAATTTCAGAACAAGCTGTTGAAATGTCTGAGTTCGCAAAATATTGAGAATTGAAGTAATAAACTTCTTAATCTGGCAAATCCAACATGTCGGCCATACTTCACATGCATCATGTGATGATAATGATGATGATGATGGTGATGTGATGATACATGATGATGATGATGATGATGATGATGGTGATGATGTTCATACCTGGACATTTGTACATCAAATTGACCACCTTGGCATCCAGATTACTGATCTTAGTATTTCCAAACTCTGTGATGCCTTTTACTTTAGATACGATGGTTGGTTTTTTGTTCTTAGAGAAATCTTTAGATCCATAATGCATGACGGAGTAAAAGTCGTATGGTACTCCTCTGCTGTCCGTTTCTTCTCTCTCTTTCTTTTCAAACGCGTAGTGGTATCCTGAAAAAAATACAATGCAAAATGAAATCTCCTAAGAAAACATGGAACAAGGGTACAGAAAGACTGGTGTTGGTGGTGCCAGACATCAGGTAAGAGAGAGGATTGAATAAAGAGAAAGGTTTGAACCCAGGATCGTATGATGAGTGTTGAGTGTGATGGTCTGTGTGGGTGTATGCTTCAGAAAGACTGTTGTTGGTGGTGACGTCAACTGGCATTTCAACAACCTAAGCAGTGACCATCTGCAGAGTCAAACTTTTACTTACTTGGAAAGACGTTTCCCAAAAGGACAGTCACATACTTGTCTCTATCTGGTCTGTTTTGTTCATGGTATAGACCAATCAGATGGCCTATTTCGTGTACCATGATACCATGATCTTCGCACCCCTTCCCTAGAGAAGTGGTTTGTCGACCAGTACCCATGACACCAACATCTGAATTACACCTGAATAAGATGCAGATAATTTATTAACACGCTGTTTCAGGTAATGTATCGGAACTCAATGTCCTTCGAAGCTACCCTGCAGAGCTTAATATATTATCAATTCATCTGTGTCAGAGAAAAGTTAAAGGAGGCTTTGTTAACAGGGTAGCGAGAAGAGACGCGTATATCAATACGCCCTTCGAAGTTACCCTGCAGAGCTTAACATGTTATCAATTCATCGGTGTCAGAGAAAAGTTGAAGGAGGCTTTGTTAGCAGGGTAGCGAGAAGAGACGCGTATATCAATACGCCCTTCGAAGCTACCACGCAGAGCCAAGAGAAAATGAACTAGTTCATTTTCTTTTGGCAGAGCCTAACTCCTCTGTACCGAAGAGAAGAGCTGAAGGAGGTTCTGTTAACAGGGTGGTGGGAAGCGAGGGTACAGAATACAATGACAAAACCTAAACTAGACCCTTCGAGAATGAAGGTAGGTTGTGATAGTGAACAATAGCATCTCCCATGTGGAGTCTCGTTCAGGTTCGATTCCTGATCTAGGCATCGCACTTGCATGAGAAGTGTTTTTTGAGCGTCGTCCTTCATTGAAAGGGTTTTTCTCCTGCTTCTTAGTCTCTTCTCCCTCGACAAACCCAATATACCTCTTTAGCTTGGGCGTAATGTTTTCCCATTTCAGACCACGTGTTATTCCCTTGAGAATAATATTCTTTGTTTGAGTTGTATCCATATTCATGTGTCTTCTCATGCGTAACCGTTAAACAAAGAAATAATGCTCAAGGGAATGACACATGGTCTGAAATTGGAAAAAATTACGCCCAAGGTAACGAGGTATATTCTAATTTGATTATGTGAGTCAGACGCTTTTGCACTTACCCCTCTCCGTAATAGAATTCCACAAAATCTCTCTCAGTTGTTCTTTTTACGAACTTAAGACATGTTTTCTTTTCCCATTCTTTTATGGCTCCTTCGAGTATCTTGAAGTGTTCCCGACGCCTTGCTGGAGAACAAAGAGACTAATCAATCACAAGTGAAGGATTAAGGGAAAGAAAAACTACGGGTTCCGAACCTCAATAGGATTTTTTAACTTTGGTACAATAATCTTCCCATTATAGAAGTTATTCCCTAGAGTGTCATTTCTTTGTTTAATGGATGTACATGAGAAGATACATGAATATGGATACAACTAAAACAAAGAATCTTGTTCTCAAGGGAAAGACATGTGGTCTGAAATGGGAAAAGATTATGCTCAAAGTAAAAGGGAAAATGGTCCACAAAGGAAATAATACTCAAGGGAATGACATGTGGTCTAAAATGAGAAAACATTACGCCCAAGGTAACGAGGTATATTCAGCAGTTTCAAACAAAGCATACTCACTTATACTATCAGCGATAACGTAAGGTACAATGCCATTCGGCCACAGTCTGGAATCGTCACTGGTGGCAGCCCGAGCCACTCGTTTCTTCTTATGGTAATTTCTGGGTAATTTCATATCGATTTGGTAAAATCTTCCTCCATCTTGATACATTCCTTAAAAAAATACAAAGACAAAATATATGGTGTTAATTCATTTATCTGTGACAAGCTAAATGGAGAGTTTGAAGAAGTTGATTTTTTTTTTGTGGTCGCTTTGGTGACTGTATTGATTTGTTGTTGTTGTTGTTGTTGTTGTTTGTTTGTTTTTTTGTTGCTTCAAAGTTTTGTTGTTGTTGTTCTTTTTGGTTTTTGTTTTGGATTATTTCGGTTTTTCTCTTTTTTGTTTTGTTTTGTTTTGTTTTGTTAGATCTTTCGTTTAATTTCGTTCAATTTCGTTCCATTTTCTTTTGAATCAAAACATTTTCATTTTTACAGAAAAACACATAACAAAACATATATTCTGCATGTATGAGAGAACAACTTTCCTTTAAGAAACAATTCGTGGATCGTACACCAATGACAAGATCATACACCCATGAAAAAACATTTTAATACAGCGATATCTATGACGTGGTACGCTAACAATCCTAAGGTGCTCATCCGTTATCTTGTCACCAAAGTTGACAACCAAATTCACCATGTCCCTTATATCATAACAACATAATTGAATTCTTCGTTTGAACATGACATCATAGCCGCCACGTTGAAAAAAATTGACCAAAGATTTTTTAACCGATTTTTTGTTATATCTTCCAACATGGCGGCCATGGCTTTTGTTCGGGAATTATTGCAACCAAAAATTAATATCAAACCACTAATCCCCTCTCTTGAGAGTCAAGAAGATGCATATTTATAGAGCCAGGTAAAGTCTCCTTTGCTATTTATTTTAGATAACCATTATTAAACAAACTTCACTAAAGGTATTTACGCGGGCTTATCTTGCCATGGTCTCCACGATAAGTGTTGTCAAGTTATTAAATTACTGCGACAGAACGTCGCATAGGCTAGTTTTCTACGATATTTTATTGTTTATCTTAGAAAAGCCAGTCTCAAACATTATCCCAGATAAAATCTATTGTTTTCTTAAGATACTTGCTTGGCTTTTGTTAACCTCATCTTAGGGTGCACTGAGCTGTCAGGACTACGTCGGGACAATTTGTAAACCTTGAAAACTCGCTACCGCGATGTAAATTGCAAGTATACCCTGGTGTTTTTTGTTTGTCATTTACTGCAAATGCTATATTGAAGGTGTAAATAAAATTCAAAATCTCAATCTATCTTATAAAGCACTCTCCCTGGAGTTGACATTTAAGTAATCAAATTTGGTTGGAAAAGTGGCACCCCCTCGACAAATCCCCACCCCACCCCACCTTGTCGCTGTTTTTATAAAGCAATAATAAAACAGCGTAACGGGTAGGAGTCAAAGGGGTTGTTTGGTCTAGCAGATATCTGTCTTCCAAGCATATTTAGTCTAGAAACATCTCCTTTGTTTGTGCATATGTTTTCATTTTCTTTACTAATAACCAATATATACATAGTCTTCTAGATAATTCGACACAAATCCTTTGATTAACCGTCCGCTGTAATGATGACTTAAGCATCTTGGACATCAATGTGCAAGAGCGTTTAATTATCTTAGATTTCGAATTTTCTAGAAGGATCCTTGAGGTTTGGGATTATCAGTAAATCCGTTTACTCTTGTTTCCCGATCATAGACCTAGTACTGATTAAACAACGCTATGATATGCAGAAACTATCGCTTTCAGTGATTTGCTATTGTGGTTTTATTCTCACGATAAGGATCGAATACGGTTGCGTGAGTTTGAGACCAAATGCTAAAGATCTTAATAGTGCAAATTTAGTTCAGTAATACAATACAACACTGTTCGTATTTTTCGTACAAAGAATATACAATATCCTAGGTAAAACTATTACGAAAGATTATAACGTTTCGGGTTATAGTAACCATCATCTCTAAAGCACTTTATCATAAATATTAAAAATATCTTAGAATTGAAACAATGGAAAGAAGAGAAGTCTGTTTGAAGCATGTTTTCAAAGGAACAGAGCATAATGGTCGGTAAAACAGTTCAAGTACTCAAATTACAGGCCTTTAAAGAATTTTATTTACGAGTTTATTGGAATGAAAAGGAAATCCAGCGCACCCAAAATATGACTTGCCCTTTCAGAAATTAATTAATTTTTGGTAAATTCATTACATCGGCAGAAATTAAGCAGACAAGCCCATAATACTATCAGTAATATTTGTGATTGAGGGTAATAAACGTCTTAAGCCCCGCATCAGTTTTAATGCTTGACCTAGCAGTTTTAGTTAGGTCATGGGTGTTTTGTAAAATAAAACGCCGGCTGCCGTTTGTTAGTTAACACGAATTGATACAAATGTTAAGGATTTTGGGAGATACGCATATTGAAAGGCACTCACACAGAACGATAAACAAGACATATTTATTTGACGTAGATCAACAACTGGATGTCCTAACAGAAGGTGGGAATGAAATACCATGTAATGTTATCACAACGAAGCTAAACTACCGTTCTTGACTTTCTAATTCACTCGTCACTAATGATGTCACAGCGTCTTTAATTACGCACGACTAAGGCTTCACTAACCCGAAAGATTAAAATCAGGGCAAAAACGAACATCGAATAATTTAGACATGAGACTTGACTATGAATAACACTAGAGTCATCTGCAGTATTTGGGAATAAAATGCCTTAAATGACAAAGACGTTCATTAGGAACTGCTTTGCACCTAAGACTAGGGACCTCCAGGTCTTCTTGGCTGACTGATGATGTCACTGTTTGCGTACGCCAAGAGCGGTGAGAGCAGTATTTGGGAATAAAATGCCTTAAATGACAAAGACGTTCATTAGGAACTGCTTTGCGCCTAAGAATCTGGACCTCCAGGTTTTCTTGGCTGAATGATGATGTCACTGTTTGCGTACGCCAAGAGCGGTGAGAGCATAACAAAGGCCATGAGATACAACCTGAGCGCACGTTACCCTGGTCCATCCTTGGAGTCTTTATAAAGGAAATGCGTCAAGAATATTTGAAAGTAGTGAAGTATATATACCAAAAAAAACTACCTTATAAGAACCGACAATTGGTCTAAAAAGACTTACAACGCGTTTTTTAAAGTTTCGTAAAATGCACAACATATTTCACATGCGTCTTTTTTTTACCGTTTCATTGTTTATTCCTGAGTTATTTCCTTATTATATTTTCAGTTCAACGAACGCAAAACAAATATTGCTGAGATATAAGTGTAGATACCGACGATAAACGTAAGGAAGTGTGACCATTAGATTTTATTGTTTGTTTGAAAAGATCTTAAAAAGACAAAAAAAAAATCAAAAAAAAAAAAATCAAAAGCAAATATATGCTTCTATAATTCCAATTGAAGTTCTATCATAGATACATAAAAGAGTGCTTTCAAATTCCCTTGAAGTTGTCCAGAACAGGGTATACGTGACAGCTCGATCAATAGCTAGCTAACCAAAGCATCCTTTGCCCTAGAAATTCTAAAACAGGAGAATTCAATATTCTATTTAAAAGGACTGAAAAATCCACTACATTTTAGTCGGGAGCTATCAATCAATTAACACCGGATTTTTCTTATCAAAAGAACATTTCTCTACATGCAGCTTAAAATAATGATCTGTGAAGTTAGCTATGCGAAGAATGAAATGGGGATCTCTTCGCAACATTTAGATAATTTCCAATTAAGAGTCGCCCCACGCTGACCCTATCGACATACCACACATTCAACTCCTCCACGAACGGCGAATAACTATTTAAGCTCTACGTGAGATCTTCAGTGGAAATTCGCCAATGGAGTATGCAGTCCTGGGCATTCGTCGCCGCCGACATTGGGATAGAGAAATCTCAGGTCATAATGGACACTTAAAACTAAACACTTATAAATAGTTGAGGAGACAAACAAATAACAATATACTTTAATCTTATCGTAGGAATTTTGGAAATGGCATGATATAGGATGAAAAAAGATATTATAGGATCAGAATTAGTTTTTACTTAGGAAAACGTCTATTTTTGTGCTTCAATTTGGTATGACATTTATCTGTCTCATTTTCGAAGTTTCGGCCAATTGTCTTGTCAATGCTGTCGATAGAGTCGTTCAGACTCCTCTTGACTTTTAAGATGGACATGACGGTTATATAGGAAGATCATTCCTTCACGGAGGATGCTAACAGGAAAGGAAAAGCACTACAATAATTTGTTCCTAGCCATAAGTCTACTTTGGCTCCTCAAACGCAAGCCCTTTGGGCATCTCGAAGGAGGTCTAGCAAGCTTAGTTTCGATGCATTGTTTGTTGAATGTTGGAAAATTTACCGGTTGCCAAGATACCGTGGAAAAACATCTCCATTCCTTTTGGATCGTGTCCCTGTACGTGGATCCACCCTTCATTATCACTTTCATCTTATCCCTACCCAAAGGCCAGGGGAGTTCATAAAAGCTGCAAATATTTTACGGCATTTTTGATCTAACAATAAGGCACATTTAAAAGGCCCAAAATATCAATGTCAGTTTGGAGCATCATTTGGAGTTGTATATGGGACCCCTTGTTAACAAGGGCCCACATGCAATTATTTTTCAACATTAAGTTTTTGATCCAAGCAAAGGCTCATTCAAGACCCGAAATATCAATGTTCATGTGACATAGTTTGGTGCATCCTTTAAAGTTGTGTATGGGACCCCTTGTTAACTAGGGCCCACATGCAATTATTTTTCAACATTAAGTTTATGATCCAAGCAAGGCACATTACAGCGCGACGCTCAAAAGTATGACCACATTTAATGTATTCGCATACTTCTATGCACGGGATTTTGTACTTTAAACCGACACAATTGATGCAAAGCTGTCGGGTTTTACCAAATAAGGCGTGTAAAAGCTCGTTTGGAGCAAAAAGCCCGTGCATAGAAGTATGCGAATACATTAAAAGTGGTCATACTTTTGCGCGTCGCGCTGTAAAGGCCCAAAATATCAATGTTCATGCCTTAGTTTGGTGACAAGACAAATGATAATATATCATATAGTTTAGAGCATGATTTGGAGTCCCCTTTCTTGACGAGGGACCACATACATCGTCCGATATAATAGCTAGTACGTTCGAGCCTCAAATCCATTTTGTTTTCTTATCTTTTGATAAAAAAAACGAACTTCCTTACGATCAATCCGTATCAATCAAATGTTCTCCTTCCATCTCTACTTCCTATTTCTCAATGCAGTAGTAAAAGTAAATCTTGCTCGTCAATAATAACACTTTGATTCAACTTCCTTCTCATAAAATTGTTATATAAAAAGGATGTTATAAATTTGACACCAAGGAATTTAAGAAACTCAGTGGAAATTAAGGCGCTGCACAGGCAAGCATCAAAAGAACCCAATATTTTAAAAGCTATAAACACAAAGAAACCATATAGAAAAATGGATTCCGGTCATAATTTTCGCATTAGTAACGATAAGAGACGACCAGTCTAATTATTTACTGAACGCCGTGTATTTGATTGTTAGGATATGGAGACTTAAGTCGGAAGGAAGACGGAGGCGTATGCTAATCCCTTTACCAAATGATGATAGCTGCTTGTGTTGTATGGACATGATGTCTAGATCTCATTCAGGGCACTATTTTGAATTACATAAATTGGATATTTCCGAATACGTTGTCAGAGCAAGCAGATATCAGATTAGTTATTCCAAGACCAAATTGTGGGCCTGTAACTATTAGATAATATTTTAATAATAATATATAATTTTTTTTTTAATTATTTGATATTATCTAATAATATTTAAAATACTAAAAGATATATGTAAAAGCTGTAAAATGGTATTACATTAGTCATGACAACATCAAGTTTTTTACGGTTTTCACGTGTAGAAATAATGATAAGAACGTTGATAACGTTTCGGCTGCATTGGTGTTGGCCTTCGTCAGAATAAAATATTAAGATATTAAAAATTGAATCAAGTTTATGAAACTAGGCATAATTAATGAAACTATTGGCAAATGTAAAACTATCTTGAAAGTGTTATCCTCATTAAATAAGGGTTTAATTTATTCTTATTTTTTAGTTTTTTACATTTTTATTATTATCATTATCAATGTTATTATTATTATTACTATTTATTATTTATTATTATTATTATTATTATTATTATTATTATGGTATCTTTATTTTTCCTCTGTCGTTTTCAATTACAATAATAATAACAATTATTATTATTATTATCAGCATTACTATTATTATTATTATCATTATTATTATTATTATTATTATTACTATTATTATCATTATTATCATTATTATTATCATTGTCATTATTATTATTATTATTATTATTATTATTATTATTATTATTATTATTACATCGTCATTATTATCATATATAAATAGTCCCCTATTTGGTGTTCGAATAACCTTTCTTTCATTATGGCTGCGACGACGGTTTGTTTGAAATCAGTAAATATATTAACACCTTATTCAAAGCACCCGGTCACGATAACCTTGCCAAGCTTGTTCACTGGACCTTTACAAAAACATATTTATTCCATGAAAAAGATGCCTCCTTTTTCGGTTACTCGGGTTTTTACACACCCCATCCAATTATTAATAGCGAGCAGAAAAATCATTCTCGAAAAAACCGCGATCTCTCCATTTTAGAATGGTTTGGATCATTTGAACCCGCATATTTGAGTACCATGCACTGAAGCCAGCACTTCTATGCTTGGGAGTACGTCATGATACTAAATCCCAAAGCAATATCCATGATCACTTAGCCGATTAAAAAGCGAAGCCTCAGGTGGAAAAATATTTTCTGAATAAGAAGTAAATCTACTTGTTTTCTCCAAAGAGTAATAGTCCCTCCATGATAAAAAATAGGCAACACTCGTGCAAAATACTTCCGCCTCACGTAAAACTGAACAACTAAGAACTTTTAGATTAACGAATAGTGCGAAAAATGCAGAAATTCCTGAATAAATGCAGAGTCAAAAACTTTTGAAAAGTCCTTTTTTTTTCTGAGCTCCCATTTCACGAACTAAACTTGTTAGCAATGCACCTGACAACCTCCAGATAGCGACCAGATGTTTTCTCAGACACGCAAAGATGACGCAAATGAACAAATACGACCATAAGATCGACCATAGAATCGACCGCTATTGAACGACCAACAGAGAGAAATTATACCTGCGATCATGATTTCTAATAATCATGTTCCTTAAGGTATTACTTGAGCAGAAATCCAGTACAACATCTGTCCATCTGAAAGCCTTAACAGTTTGTTTATGCAGGCATATCACATGTATTTAACTGACCCAGCTTCACCGTGATGATACAACGACCTTCACAAAAAACTGATCTGTTGAAAGAATACAAGCCAAGACAAGACCGCAACAATCTCACTGGCGACATATTTTACTCCTTTTGATAAAATACCTCCCTTTGACGACAGCACGTTTTCACCAGGACAAAAATAGTTCTTCTCTATGATATGACTTTCAAGAAATAAAAACAATAGTTACTCTTTGTGGTATAGTGTACAATTTGTTTTTTAATTTCTGGAGTTTTTACCAAAAGTTGCACGTGAATACACCAAAATTTTGAATAATAAAAGATGTACAAAATCACACTCTTTTACGCTTCTACGTATCTTCTTGGTTGGCTCCATATCTTCGCCCGACCTAATTACTTATTTTTCAAGAGTATCAAGAGGAGTGAGACAAGAAAGACCTTACAGTAACTGCACGAAGTGCCCACTCCGACCTTAACACTGTCATTGGAGACTTCAATCGAGATGGTTCGAAAGACCTCTGCCGTTTGTACAGTAAGCAACAAATGAATGGGTTTGGCTATCATTCCCAGTTAATTCAAAACAGCTAAAATCTCTCGCCAACGCATTTGCCACTCATCAAATCAACAAGAAAGTACATTCTTCAAAAAAATCCTATAAAAATATCTATTGAAAAATTGACGTAAGACATTAATAAAAGTGTAATCCTTGACATTAGTTATCTTAATCGAGATCTTCTTGTTATTCAATGAATTTAGTATACCAAAACTTGATATTTTTTACTTGGGAATAAAGGAGGTACCTTATGTTATAATTACGCGACGGGGCTTTTACAAGATCGACCTTATGAACTTGACGAATGAAGTTTTTCAAGCATTAACTCATCGGCTCATGAACACAAGATGTTCCATGGGATGCAAATTTTGGGCACTTTTTGCATCTTCGAGCTCTAATAGACCTGAACACTTAAGTACAGATAGTGATCAATGCACACAAAGAAAAGAAGCAATCGTATGGTCTTTGATATGATATTTTGGCTAAAACTAAACTCTATGCTCACAACAAAAATGGTGAAAAAAGTTTGTGTGTGTCCAACATTAACGGCGAATAAAATCCTTCGTAAGTGATATTTTGTGAAAATGCCAAGCTATAAATATACGTAGATATGTTTGCAAGAAGCAATGTTATTCTCTAATAGCTAATCATCAAAGGCTTGAAAATGTTGAACTGTCGCAAATGAACAATGCCTTGACGTTTTCCGTCGATTCTTACGATGCTTTCACGTTTGGGTAGTAAACTGATGAGTCGTGTCAGAAAGCACAATTATACAAGGCACATATCAACAGCGTTCCTCAACACTAAGTTACCGAATGACATTGCAATAAAAGACTTTTATCGCATTGGATCATTTTTTAAACCTCCAAGCTCTTGAACACTCGCGAATTATAATCAAATTATGTTTGCCAAAACCACAAAACCTGACTGATGAAATGTTTCAAGTAATAGAAATTATGCTCAGGCCAATCGAGTGAGTTGTTTTCGTTGCATGTTGTATAGTTTGAGGGCACGACCATTGTCTTTTGGGTCGTTCACACATAGTACGTATTTGTGTACTTTATTTTCACTCTGTTTGCTCAAAGCCCGCCATTTTCAGGATTTCCATGTTTCTTAATACGAAAACCATCTAAAATAGATTGCCCAAAGCATTTTCTCACTCCCCTAATCAAAACCATTTCATACTGAAGAAGAGTATTCTGTTATTCATTAAGTCTTAAACATTTTTTTCTAATTCTTGTTGACAAGCCTTTACAGACGTAATAATCCCCAAAAAAATTCAGATCCAAAACTTCAACAAACAGTGTTTATTTAAGAGGGTATTCATATGGTCAGAATATTCAGGTTTCAATTCAATGGACACTGTGACTCACAGTTGGTAAGATGTCAGTCTTGGACGTAGTTAAGTGGTCATTGATGAAATAATTGCCAATATCATAAAGAAACTAAGCCATTAAATTTCTCATACTTTGATATATCTACAGAAATATCTAAACTCAAAACCGATCCAACTTTCTCGGATTTTTGTCACGTATTTCCCTGGATTTTCAGACGCTCAATATAGTGTGCAGTCGTTACGTGCTGCGTGTTAATCTTACTCATAGCTACGTTTATCAAAACGAAGCGATATTGTATCTGTAAGGCTGTTTCCTACAAAGCCTTGATACAAATAAAAAAGCATGAAGGAAGAGCGCGCGTCTACAGAGTCAACAGACCGGAAGGCACCACAGCTAGTATATTCTAGAGATGCCGAGGATTATAGTGGCCGGAAAAACAATGAATATGAAGAGTACAATAGCACAGCATGGTTGGTCAATCTAGACGATTACGTTGATGGGTTAGCGTATGATTTGTGGTTGACATCGTACCGTGACCGATATTTCCTCTACATTTAAAAACAACAGTCATCTAGACATTTGATTTAAGAAAATAATTAACATAACTCAAAAATCTGGTGCTTTAAGCCTTAATGAGGTTATCAACACAACTAAAGTTTTCTGTACCATCGCAATGAAGTTTGCTTGTTGTTGATCAAATATCGAGCAATCGTAAAGGTAAATGTTCCACTTACCATATTGCAAGTTCACTTTGGCGATGTGTGAGAAAGCGTTTTCTCTCAAGCACTCTGTGTCTTTGTAGAGCCATGAATATAAAAACAGTCCAGTGGTTATTCGTATGATCCTCAAAAGGTACATAGTTGGCCCCTACGTAGTAGTGAAGCTTCAATCCGCTCGTAAGAATATATCACAATGAGCTTCTGATGCACTAAAAACCAAATCGACTTTTAAATATTGTGTTCGTGGAACCAATCTCGATCTTTCTAGTGTTTTCGCTCCGTAAAAGTAAGTAAAGTTGCCGCTCGTGTGCTTCGAGGTCTTGTTGTCATTCCTGGTTTCCACTAGCTATCGACTGGGGTCTTGCTCTGATGCTAGTGATAGAGAGACTTGCGCAATTAATCATCAACTGAGTGACCCTAAGTTCAAGAGTCGGGGAAACTGGCTCCCTTTGTTAGGTTTCAAGTTTCGCGTAGTTAATGAGACTTTAGGATGCCGTTGAGAGGATTGTAATCCTGTAGGTAAGAAAGAACGCTATGGTAAATATATGTAACGACAATTGACTTATTATTTGCACTGCAAAAATGTAGCGCGTTTTCGACAACACGACTGGTAACGTCAATGTTATGTCGATTTTATCATGGTCATGAAAGAACACAGCGTTACCACGCGGAAGACAAAATACTGAATTAATGATGTGAAACCAATAGGTGATAGTTTTGTCACTGCGATAGACTGTGACTATAGTAGAGCGAATATGACGATGGCCTTCATTATGGAGCCTCGATTTAATATTAGATTATTGCGTTACTGAAAAAAAAAGTGCTAGAAGTTATTAAAGAATTTACTTTTATGGTAAAGAGTAAGTGAAGTCAATCGCATTGCTGTAAATGGAAATTCTGTATATTGCAGACCTCCGCCTTGCTACGTGTGCGCGTGCGTGTGCAAATTGACCGGATGTGTGATCACCGGTAAAAGACCCTTATGACCGATTTGTTCATAAATACAAATGTGGTCGACAAGATAATAAAGTCACACGATGCCTAAAGGCTGTACATCATGTCAAAATGCCATACAACAGAAGATTTTGGAATATTCTCGTAACAGAATCATTGGCGTTTTTCCATTATTCTATACTGAAAGATATACTTGAAGAACGGCTTTTAAAATGTGGTTCCGGTGAGGGAAGCTTTAGGTTTGGGGTGGGAGACTCCACCTGGTCATGGGTTTCTGGTCAAGTGACCTGGCAACGCTTAATATGGACAGTAAAAGAAGTAATTTATGGAAGTTACAGTTCACGTGTGTGCTGAAAGGGATCGTGAAGGAGAAAGCTTGGAAGTGTCTGTCATTATTTGTCCATAAACTGATAGTTGCTGATTCCTGTTGCAGCACCTCGAGGGTACCATTATCAGGAAATAGATAAAAAAGGAAATAAGAATGACCTTATTCAATGCCATCCCCGAAGCTTTAATATAGGGACACTTTGACCCGGGGAGGGGGGGGGGGGGGTACTCCCTATAATGGACTATACGGGGATGCTCAGCCCGGCCGAAAGGGGTACTTTTTTCAGGCCGCACGTATAGAAAAAGGGTGGAAATTTGTGAGTTTTGGTGTAAAAAGGGGTAGATTTTTCTTAAGGTATAAGAAAGAGGTACTTTTCAGGCAAAAAGGTATTAAAAAGGCGTACCTTTTTGCTGAAATTTGGTATAGAAAAGGGTAAAGTGTCGAGAGTCAGGGCGGAGCATCCCTGTATGAAACGACCCGAAGTACCCCCCCCCCCCCCCCCCCCCCCATGGCTCGAAACTTGGTTAACTTTGTTCATATGGGCCCCATAGTGAATAAACAAAATATTTTCTTCGCAGTCAAAAGTGGCGGATAAAATTAATAAATTATCAAAAACCACGACCATCCTATAGTTTTAGAAAAAATATAATTATCAATTATCATAGCATCTAATTCTTGAGTAAATGACGTCATTTACTCAGCCCTATTGTTCTTTTAGTTAGTTTTCAAACCAATATTTCTTGGCAATAATGTCAGCTCTTAAAAGACGCAGAATGTTTGGGAGAATAGTATTTGAAAGTCATTTATAAATCGTAAATTACTTCAACTAGAAAAAAAAAACAGTTTCCAATTTTGACGGAATTTCGTCCAAGTGGCCCTTTACACTGTACGTGTGCGATGTGTATTACTCATAAATATGTAGAGTTAGCCAATATGTATAATTTTGGTGATTATTCTTTCTTCCCATCAAACAACGTCTCGACTGAGTTCAAAAATGCTGTGATGGCATCAGCAAATGTGTCAAGTACCCCAATACCTATGCACGGGTTTCACCAAAAGAAAGGAAAAACATAACAGAGACAAGGAACAAAGATTAAGTAGATAAAATAAATAAATTAGGGTGAACATTTTATTACGATTTTACTGTATTTTAGTATTTTCATCATTTTGTAAATCAACAAAGAATAGCCTGTTTTATGGGAATGTTAATAAGTTTGTATCGTATCGTATTCCTGTGGTTATTTACATGTATAAGAGGCTAAATGAACCAGGTTCACTCTGCATGGTATATCATACCACACCAGAGCCAAAATCTGTCAGTAAAGATAACTGTATGAGATGTAATCAAGTGTTGACATAAAGCTTGTGTGCTTTATTTCTGTTTAATGAAAGATGTCTTTTGATTGGAGTAGGCTAGTTTTTTTTACTTTCAACTGGTTTATTTCTGTTTAATGAAAGATGTCTTTTGATTGGAGTAGGCTAGTTTTTTTTACTTTCAACTGGTTTATTTCTGTTTAATGAAAGATGTCTTTTGATTGGAGTAGGCTAGTTTTTTTTACTTTCAACTGGTTTATTTCTGTTTAATGAAAGATGTCTTTTGATTGGAGTAGGCTAGTTTTTTTTACTTTCAACTGGTTTATTTCTGTTTAATGAAAGATGTCTTTTGATTGGAGTAAGCTAGTTTTTTTTACTTTCAACTGGTTTATTTCTGTCTTCATGATGCCTTTTTTTAGCGATTCTTCTCTCCGTTTAAATTCACTTTTGTTCGTTCACTTTATCATTCATTAATTCATGGAATACTTTCCATCTTACTATATTTGGTTTTTCTTCTATTCATATATCTAATCATTAATTCACCCATCATTTTTACTTTCTTACTTGACTTTATTTCATTCCTTCTTTCTTTCTCACTTTCCTGACCCTCCCTTTCGATTATTGTTTCTTTCATTCCGCTTTCTCAAAAATCCAAAAGCACAATTGTATCTTTACCATTATGACGTGAGCAAGACACTCCGGCACGCCCAACCACTTCCTAAAACTCAAAAATATTTTCACACACGACAAAATTCACGCTCGTTAATTTTGATATAAGAATCCAACGCCACAGCGAAAGCAGTCAAAACAAATTACCAAGGGGGAAACCAGCTTTAGCACGCGGAAATAAAACTCCTAAGGAAGCAGAGTAACACAACAAGAAAATCCTTTCTAAACGTATAGACAAAGTCACTAACTGAAGCAGATACATCAATGACTTCCTAATTAATATCCCAGCCAGGTTATTTTTAGCTTGTACCGGTCGCGTGTGCTATTTAAGGTTGAATCGCTAGTGTGTAGGCGATCAATGACAGCAGTGTTGCTTGTAATTTCTTTTAAAAAGGAGAGGAACGACGTCATATTTTCTTAGCTTCCTCGAACGGTATTCCTTTGGGTTTATTGTGGTATCTTTTGGTAAAGAATTAGAAAAGCTATTCATGCGTGATTGTATTATATTTTATCTTTAAATACTAAATTAACCGAGGTATGTGATTTTGCCAACGTCGTGAGTCCGCAAGTTGCCGCTTCGTTTCGGGCTGCTCCGGAAAAAAATATTTTAATACCATAATAAAAAATACGTGTTTCAAGCTCCTTTAGCTATCAGGTTTGGTTTAGATTCATCGTTTTATTTAATTTCTGGTATGACAATACAAATACTGCTAACCTTTATTTTGTACGCTGATAAAGGGCGTCAGTCAAAGAACGTGAATCCAATTTTTTCCCTCGATGCCCCTCTGGCTATTAATAGCTTTCACAAGCCGCATGGCTCTAAAGAAATGACTTTACAAACAATTAAGGAAAAGATATATATTTGGACTGGAAATAATTTTACTAGATGTGCCTGACTTTGATCAGCCAAGAGGATGTTTCATGGAGGGAATAGATAAAATTTCAAAGTTTTTTTTGAATTAAAGCCGTTATAACCCCAAAATTTCTTATTAGTCAATATGGCTAACATCACTAGCCAAAACAAAAACCAAAAATGGTATTATTGGGTTCTTTGAATGAAGCCAAGTATGCTTGAGTATAAAGACCGTTAGGTACCGACACTAGCTCCATAGGGAAGCACTTTTATTTGTCTTGTTATTTGTGTAAAGAATGCTAAGAACTCGGGTGGGACTTGATTACGATTTCAGCTGAGAAAACAATATTGTACGCCATTTAATTCTTAATTTTTTTGAGTTATTAAGACGTTAATAAACATATATACCATCATTTTGTTTAAAACTGAGAATAACATGGTAACAAAGTAGTTCATGATATATTCAGGCTGATGGCTAGTGAACACTAGCGTGGACTGCGTCGGTGTTTCTAATGAAACAGTTATCGTAGATTAATAAGTTTTACACCGTAGTGAAAATAGAAACTGACGTTTCGGACGTTAGTCCTTCGTCGGAGCATAGTTAATAGAGGGAACTGCAGTCCCCTCTATTAACTATGGTCGGAGTCAATGATTGACTGACTGATTGATTGACTCCGATGAAGGACTAACGTCCGAAACGTCAGTTTCTATTTTCACTACGGTGTAAAACTTGTTAATCTACGATAACATGATGTATTCAGCTATTGGGTTCGATCGCAAGCCCACCGACCACAGCAGTGAGGGACAGTGTATAAACTAACCCGTGCTTCCTTGTGGCTCTTTGAGTACGTAGGTACCAAGACTGGCATCTAAAGTATTTCCAAAAACTTGGAAAAGCACTAACTTACAAGTGTTCGTTATTAAGATGGTTTTGAGTGAAGGCCTCAGTTGTCTGGATTCCACTCCTAAGATTGTATCCCATGGTCAGGCTAACGTAGCGTGCAACCAAACACGCAGATCATCATTATTCTAACGACGGGTTCCTCTCGTAGGAAACTGGATAATCAATAAGCATTGAATACACAAACTCAGACAAAATATACTTGTTGTCGCGAGAATAAATTTGTGGAATAGTTTTCCATATTGTTCATATCCCAAAAATAGCCAACTATGGCACCATGTGAAGACGTTATAGAATTACGAAATAATTGATCTTTTTCAAAATATTTTTTGAAATTTTTCTTCCCGGCGAATTCGAGAAAGGTCTATTATTATCTTATTGTATATATTTTTGATATGAATTGTATATTTTTATTATAGTTTTATTGTAGTTTAGATGGACTACCTGTAAACTAGCGTTTTAGGTAAGTGTACGTTCCACGGTAAATAAAGTATTGTATTGTATTGTATTGCATACTAGCTGCTATCTAGTTAGTATAAACTAGAAAATGAATGTCTACAAAAAATCAAACACTACTATATGAAAGTAAATACTATCGATAAGCAAAGTCATGCAGTATTAAAGTACTAACATTAATCATTAAGGAGTTATTAATATTTAATCTTGGGGGAGGGGACTTAAAAAGAGCACGTGACAATTCCAACATTTCCGTTTGCATGAGAGTATAACTTTATTAAAACAATTGTCTAAGATACAAAAGAAAGAATACGCCTTTATGAAAATAGTGCATTAAAAAAAACCCGCAAACAACATTGACTTCAGTTAAGAATTTTAGCTTACTTAACATTTCGATTTGCTAAGTAAGACATTAGTTAAATGTCATAACATTTTTGCAAAAACATTTTTTTCTAATTTCACTGGGAGCATGCATTCCTTATAACATTTAGGGAAATCGAGACAGTGAATATCGAGCAGCGAAAAAAAAAATGGTCAAAAATCCTGTTCCTCTCCTCATACATTTCTTTATAATTGCTTTCGTTGGTAAGGATCGAAGAATAAGCTGAAGAAAATCTTGAATAACTCTGGCTGTGCATAAGTTAGAACCGTAAAGTAAAAGTTTAATCAACTTTGAACACCTGGTATTTTATCCAGATAGACATATTGGTGATATCGTGCAGGACGAGGTTGAAATGAGCTCTATTTTGGTGTCACCTGCAACCTTTATCTGCCATCTTTCTTGTTGACATGGGAACAGGAAGACCCTTGCACAAGGGAGTTAGTGAAAAAGCCAACTTCCCTCTTTTTCCACCTCCAAATCACTTGTTGAAAATTAAGGCGCTATTGAAAATAGTCAAGAAAATCGAGTTTTCGAGTGAATTTTGAGTGGCCGAAAAGATGGTCAAAAATCCTGTCGTGTTTTCCATACATTCCCTTATAATTGCTTTTGCGGGTAACAGTATTACTAACTAAAGAATATCCTGAATAACTCGATCTGGCAGCACAGAATGGTGCCTATTATTGTCAGCGCGCACAATTAGTGCGCATTACAGCGAGGGATTCCCGCGGGATTTCAATAGCAAAACTCGCTACAGAAAACTGCGGTGATAAACACAGGCAGCCCAAGATATGCTTTTGAAGAAGCCTATGCGTATGGTTTTTATAGGAAATTTCAAAAAATAAATACAAAAACAGAAATAAATATTCGAATTTTAAGAGAAACGAACAAAACCTTCGCTACGCCTCGGGAAACATCGTCGTCTCGGGACCACTAAACACACTGTTTCCCTCGGTCCCAGTCAATACGTGTTAATTAACATTTGCACAACCAAATTACTGACAAAAATTACTATTTTGCATTAATAAATCTAACTTTTTTTTTGTGAAGTTGATCTGAATAATATTTATTTATTTTAGAGTGCATATAAGCCCTGCAGGATGGCTACATGATTTGAAAGCCCTTATAAAATAAATAAGAATGTCGTTTACTATTCTTTGATATATCTTTTCGTTGCTGAGATATTCAATATGGAAATTACGAATGAATGATATCATTTAAAGAACTAGTTAAAAGTCAAATCATCAAATAGAGAAAATCTCAGGAAGAATTAGCCCAAAGTGACTGAAACCTATGTTGGTTAGAGACCATAGTAATACAGTAAGTTTGGTAGATTTGATTGGTGTTGCCATAAAACATACATGGTCCGATTCATCGAAGCCGCTTATTTTCAATCTAAAATATCATTTTACTTACCATATATTTTATGAAATCCTTTCTTCTACACAGGAAATACTTATTGGTTGTTGTTCTTTGAATTCAATAAGTTTTCTGATGCTTTGAAGGCTTAAAATATCGATTTTTCTTTCAGTTTTTGCTCTTGCCTGTAGAACCACGAGGAGAGAGACGGCAAACGCGCGAAAAATTGGTCACGCTGTTTCGTAACGCTGCGTCACGCTTGTCACCCTTTTGGCACTCGATTTATCCTAATATATTTAACAATTAGAAGACGAACTCGAGATTTCTATCGGCTGATAGTTGACGAGGGGCTCCGGCCCCGAGTCAACTATCAAAGCCGATAGAAATCGAGAGTGAGTCTTCTAATTGTTTTAGTAAAATTCTCAACGAAACTATACAATTGCAAACAAGAGGTTTTTTTACGAAACTTCACAAAATCGCGAAGGGAAAGCCGCCATTTTTTTCAAAACAAAGCCGGCTTTCTCTACCCACTATCTATCGGCTGATAGATAGTGAGTACGTTAGCCAATCAGAATGCAGGATTTGCAATAGTATAGTAGTAGAATTTTACTAAATATATATATATATATATATATATATATATATATATATATATATATATATATATATATATATATATATATATATATATATATATTTTAAGAATCATAACTTTTCGAGTGTTCCCCAGGTTTTTTAATGCAAAATGTAATAGAAATAGTAAAATGAATTGTTATAATAGAATATCTGAAATAAAAATGGTTTTGGATGCAAATGTAAGCAAAAATTCAATATCCCTTCAGAACCATATTTTACACTTTTGTGGGCAAAATTTGGTAAAAAAGATAAAGTTTCATATATAACACAACTAGTTGTTTATTCTAATCAAGTTTCAGATAAAATCTGTGAAAACAGTCCGTCAATAATTGCAGCAATTTTGCCAGTTGGATTAAAATCTTATCCCACAAATAGGTACACAATATATCTGTTTTAAAAAGTACTACAAGGATTACGAGGCGATTTTATTTTATTTTCACAGAACAGAAAAAAATTGAAACAATTCATCGATTTTCATCCGTGATCAGAGTTTTTAGTTCTGAGATATTATAACCTCTTGATATTCCGAACGTACAAAATTAACTCAGAAAATACTGATAGTCGATATTTTACAGATAAATAATGGTAATTGAACTGAGTGGAGTGCAATTATTTGGTTTGAAATCAAATGAATGATTACAAAGTTGAACGTAGCGGGAGTGCAATTTGTTAATAACGAATTTGATTTCAGACCAAAATTGCACGACACGAAGTTTAATTACCACTTAACTATATCCATTTTGAAATCACTAGAGCGAAAGCACTAGAACCATGAAACAAAATCTAATTGTTAGTGTGTAATAGTTCTTATTTAGCAACTATTAGTTACTATAAAAGACAAGTAAAGTTATAATGAGGTATTGTTTCCTTTTGTATTTGATGTTTCTGGTTGAGCGATACTGACTAAATAGTCACTAAATAGAAACTATTAGTTAGTAACTATTTTGTTTTTATTTCATGGTTCTTGTGTTTTCGCTCTGCTGTAAGAATTTAAAATCTAAATCCATTTTCTCAATTTCATCCATTTTCACCTAGAAAATCTCCTTCAAATTTTTTTTCTGTTCTCAAGCATTGAATTTGCTTTTGTTTTCTGTGATCTGATTGGTCAAATTTTAGGTTTTCTGCTATTTCATTGGCTCTTCAAAACAGTCCGATTTAAAATTCAAAATGGTACGATTCGTGAATAAATCGCACTGCTGAGAGCCATTCAGTCCTCTCTGATTGCAGGATTTGCTAGTGATTTCAAAATGGATATAATTAAAGCAGATGTAGGGAACATCTGATTGAAGAACGCGTTTAATTTTCTTAATTTTCTTACAACTGTCGCATGCAATTTGCTTACTCCACGCTTACATCACGAATACTCAGTCCCGTTTCGAGTTCTCTTTTACGCTGTGTTAGCCTCAAAACCGTGTAATATATTCTTTTATTCAGTAACAGCCCGTGGAAATTCAAGACATCTGTGTGTAAAGAAGACAATAAAAATACTTTGAAATTTCACGAGTTTTATCTAAATTTCTGAATAATTTACGCACAATTGAGGCTAACACAGCGTAAAAGAGAACTCGAAACGGGAGTATTGCTTCATGTAAATCAACCCTACATTTTTCTCACAATTCTCGTAGCAAGTTGTAGGGTTGATTTACACGACGCAATTCGTGTTGTAAGCGTGTTGTAAGCAAATTGCATGCGACAGTTGTAAGCAAAAGTTGTACCGTGCAAATTTGCTTTTACAGTTTTTTGATCGGTTACCAAACAAAGCCGCAAGCATTATGGACACGGGTATGGGAAAGAAGAGAATTGTAAAAAAGATAATGGATTCCTACATTTTCGACAGTGTAAATAAAATGTCTTCTAATACCAAATATTTTCTTTGATTTTCTTCTCGTTTATTGCCTTCTTTTGCGCCACGCGCTTATGGTGTCGTACCATTGCTTCAACCTCAATAGGCGTTAGCACATCCTTAAGCATGAACCTTGAATCGCTTGGTGGGTACGCGGAAGCGCAGAAATAATAATTCTGATTAACATTTTCTAGCTTTGCTTCTCCAGCGCCTTCGTCATTCTTTACAATCATCACTGACGTTTCTGTACATGTCCTTGCTTTACAATGAGCTTGGTCTTTAGATACGAATGGGAGATCGAAGTCGGCGTGCGTTTCCTCTTTTTTCAACGATCTTCGGCTGTCAGAATTCATTTCAGTTCGTTTGAGCTCAAAACTGACGATGCTGTTTGAGGTAACGTCCATGTTTTTTTTTCTTTCCTGATGGTTGCAATAAATCTAAATGTAGAGTAGGAAAAGAGTGATCAATGTACTGCGGATATGAATTTTAAAAATCATGATTATGAAGTGGCGGCCATTATTGCATTCGGCGTATGAGCATACTAATGGCGATTGCCATGTCACACCCATTATTTCAAACTTCAATCATTTGGTCAATATATGTGTGAAAATCGTTTGACTACAAAGAGAGAAAGCTAGTTTTTGAGCGCTCTGAATATTGTTAGAATATTGGCAATCGGGTGTAAGTGCAATTCATTTGCAACTAATTAACTGCTTTCTTTTTCCTAACCGCCAATTATTTTTATCTCAGAAAAAAAGTCATCTTACACGGTGAGCAAGACGAATTTTTAACCGTTCCCAAATTTCGCCATTTATACGGAATCTTCTCTTTAGTTAGCAGGACTAGGCGTTTTTGAATTTTTGTCCGGATAGCACAGTTGCGTGTACAAACGGAACGCCTAAACGTATAACTTTTTGAACGGATGAGAATTCGTCCGGTACAGCCTTAAAACTTGAAATCAAATTTCAAAAAATAAATTGAATCTTCTAACTTTCAGAGAGGAATGCATGTGCTGGTTTGACTGTAACTATGAACAATGAAAAACTACCTAATATACTTAAAGTTTTCGTACTTGAGCGAGTGTCAACTCTCCAAATTGGCTTTGTAAAGGAAAACATTTCTTTCTTTTTTTAAAACTACGATTTCCTAAAAGGAAATTTTATACTGGTTCCGAATATGAAAAGAAAAATGGGGTGTCCCGAGCTCGTTTTGAAGATAAACAGCATTTAATAGATGCCTACGCGCGAGTCAGTTTTGAAGCAAAAATTGCGCCAACGGACGAGATCCGCATCGATCCGCAGAAAATATATTACAACTAATGATATAGATAATAAATATATAATAATATAACAGTTGTATCCAGACCTTATAACTACGCAAACAATGTCGGCTACTGAATCATTCTACAATATCACATGGATATATTTGTCAATAATACAAAGAAATACCTTGATTTTTCATATTTCGTCCTTTCAGTGCTCTCAAAAATTTCAGTCGTACGAAAATCCCTACAAGAATCTGTTTTTTCATGCGTTAAGCTAGAAAATTCACTATTTGAGAAAATTTGGTATAACGTAGATTTTTAGAACTTTTTTCAACTAACCTTATGAAAAGTATAGACTCCAGAGAAAAATTTGAGGGTTTTGTCCTGTTGAAGTTCAAGACGTATATGGTTCCTCAATAAAAATGTTTATTATTACATTCAGCGTTTTTTGTGCGCGCGCACAAATCGTAGGCTCAATTCGAGTACAAAAACAACAACGAAAGCTGTAGTAAGCGGCGAAGATTATTATGTAAGAAAACATGTATTATATGTCATTCTTCATTTTTCATTCAAATAAGTGGTCATTTAAAAACCTATTGTTTGACATAATTTCCATTAGATTCGACACATGTGAACTTCGACATCTAAACCAGTTAGGGATTAATATATTGAAAAACTGGTAAAAGTTAAGGTGGCTCGCACTAGTATTTATTCTACTTAGGGTACATTGCGTGCCCTCCCGAAATACACACTGCTTAGGACCATTACAGAACGAACAAAACAAAATAAAGAAGAATAGAGAATAACAAGACCGAAAGATAACCAAATAAGGGAGCATTCATTTTTTAGGAGGGGGGGGGGGGAGGAATTAGGGGGGGGGGGGGGTCATTAAAAAAATACTAGTTAAAAAGGGGGGTCACATTTTCTTAAACGTTGAACCAGGGGGGTCATGAATAAAAATACAGTGTTGTTTTTTTTAGTCGTTTTCTGGGGGGGGGGGGGGGCTAGAAAATTTTTATATTTGGAAGTGGGGGTTTATCGAAATATTCAATTCCTTACCATGGGGGCTAGCATTTTTTTCTATTTGATTCCTCTAATTCCTCCCCCCCCCCCCCCCCTCCTAAAAAATGTATGCTCCCTAAAAAGAGAAAAAATAATTAAGAATAGAGAACAAAAAGAACAACAAAGGAATAAAAACCGTCGTGAAAAACTATGTGAACAAATGATAACAAAACAAAACCTCAAGGTCGGGTCGAGTTTTACTTAAAAACTTTTTTGCTTTAACACTATTTTTGACTTCGTGTACTTGAAAAATAGGTGAGATGAAAGATTGTACGGAATTTGAACATATTTAGAATTTGGACACAAGATGCTTGTATTTCATTGTTGTTGAACAATAGTTGTAGTCAGGTCATAATTTAATATAAATTAGTGAAATGAAATACAAGCATCTTTTGTTCAAATTCTAAAGATGTTCAAATTCCGTACAATCTTTGATCTCTCACCTATTGTTTTGAAAGCGCACGAAGTTATTGATTTTATTTTCTTATTTGTGCAAAAAGGGGTAATAAGTCACACACCCACGTCTACCCCTGGATACGCTCTTGTTCTTTGTTTGTTCTGTTTGGTTTTTTTTTGTTTTTTTTCTGGCGTAGAAAGCAAAACAATACTTAACTGAGGTGTCTTAATGGCGTTTTTCTACGCATCTTTGCAATGCAGGTGTCGGAAAGACGTCAAAACTGTGACACCTTTAGAACCAATCAGGGCGCATGTAGTCGGTGAGGCGACTATTTCTAATATCAATGACAGACGCATCAAGCCTATATTGCTTCAAAGCAATGGTATTTCGGCCCGTATGGGATACTTGCTCATTAGAACAGGAATAAAAATGCCAAATTATGCCGAAAAAAGTGCTATCACAATCAGGAAGAGCGTATTTCTTATCCGAGTCAGAAAACCTGCTGTATTTGTTGACGTAGTCTGACGTCAATACCGCGACACCTTTTGAGCCAATCACAGCGCCCGTAGTGAGGTGACTCTTTCTAATATATATCAATGCAGAGGGAAAAAGAACATCAAAGACTGATCAGAATATAAATGTCCTCTTAATATTATTACTATTATTATTATTATTAAAAAGAAATAGATCCTCAACTTATGTGCAAAATATATGTACATAGAATGGTTAGAGCGGATTTTAGAGCGGTTCTCATAAACCCGTGAAATACACTTTAGCGTATTACACTTCACTCTGATTCTTTTTTTTTTTTTTTTTTTTTTTTTTTTTTTGTTTTACTATTACACTTTAATAAGCACACTTTGTTTCACGGGTTAATGAGAACAACTCTAGACAAATACACTTCAGTGGACCCTAATTTCACTGTTATATTTTGTGTCTATTTGAGTTAAGTAAAATCACTCTAATACAACAGTGAAGAACTACGAATGAAAAATGAACTGATCAGTAAAAATAACTACCGGTTACTAGTTGGGACTGTGTTACTAGTGAATAAGAAGGAAATTCCGTGTAAAAAAAAGTTTAAAACTCTACTGCAGGGCGTTTCAGATGCAAGTTTTCATTCCTCGGAGTATATAATGAATTTTTTAGAAATAGTCGCAAGGCGACATTTTTGGCGACGCTGTTGCGGTCACCTTAGCTCATCATTTCTGTTAAATCCCTTTTCTTATTGTTCGTTTATTTCTTTTGGCAAAATTAATAATAAATAAATCAATAAGTACAAAAAAAAAAAAAACACGGAATTTAGGGTACGTTTAACAATCCCATTCACCTTACTAGGACAGAAAATTAGCGAAATTGAACGAACCGGTACGAAATCTGAGTTAACAAGACTAACACAGCCAAAACAATACACCAGAAAGAATATAAATCCGAATTTTTTGCCCCTTCCACTGTACGGTTCCTGAGGTTTATTGTGATAACTTTATTGAAATAAGTTTTAGAAAATGTAAAAAGTAGTTTATTTCAATTCGAAACATGGGGAGTCGTTGCTCAGTTCTGCCGAGCCATGAAGGTGCGTCCTTTACCCCCTCAAACTACTGGTGCTCCTTAATTTGGGTATTTACAGTCATAACGGTTCAAGCGTACCCCTCCTAGAGGCCATTAATGAACTTATTATTGGAATATTGAGTTCATTATTTATTCTGACTCCAGATTTGAAAATAAGTTATCTACTTGAGTTTTGATTGGATTCTTCAACAATTGCCATGCCAAGGTAGAAAACTCCCCAAAAAGACCATCGCTTAGAATTTTAGTTGTGAAGTGAATGTGAAGTTTGGAGTCTTCGAATTTTTTATGAAAATTCAGAGTGAATAATCAACTCAATATTCGAATAATGAAATCAATAATAGATATTAGGGGGTACACTTGAGCCTTTTTGACCGTAAAGCTAAAGCTGAGCAGAGAGAAGTCGGAACAGACGTGGAGATCCTGAGGATCGAACCGTGGACCTCTTGCATTGAAGGCAGCGCACTAACCAACTGAGCTACTCCTGTATAAAAGTAGGCTTGGTTATTTTTCTAGTATTGGTAAACATTTAACATCTAGAACCAAGTGATCGATGTGTGGGGCATACGACTTGACGTGCTCAATATGCTGTACGTTGACTTCCCAGAAAGATGGTATTGATGGATTGTGTTCGAGCAGCAATTCTGTGATCTTCTTAGACACATAGTCGCTCCATTCTTTCCATTCTGGTTTCATCTTGTGATTACAGGATGGTGAGTTGCTGATATGGTGTGTTGTATCTCCCTTTTAAAGACAAAAGGGATTGTATCAGTGCTGAAAAGTTCCCTCCACCATCTTGAAAGGTAGCCGTGCCTTTGCATCGAAGCGAGAAGAACGGTAAGCTTATAATGATAGAGACCTTTTATTAACACCTTGGACAATTATTCACATGTCTCTATTGCAAGCTCACCGTTCATCTCGCTTCGATGCAAAGGAATGGCTACCTTTCAAGATGGAGCAGGGAACTGTGAAGCTTAAGGGGACTATTGTGAGACAGCCCTTGTTACATCGTGCAATTCTCCAGCAACTTGTCTCACAATATCATTGTGAGACAAGTTACTGAGAAAATTCCACAGTGTAACAGAGCTTTCAGTAACTATCTATACTAACTGAATGCTAACGTTGGACTTACTTGTCGTTCATCTTCTGCTCTTGTCGTCTTGCTAGATGCAACATTGCCATGAATGTGAAGCCATCCACCATGACCTGAATGCAAAGCTGCACAAGCCATCGGCCATCCTGCCTCACTTGATGGGATAAGCCCCAAATTCACATGATCTGCAATCCCCTTATGTGGGAACTATATCAAGTAATAATAAAAATATAGCCATTATATACATCTAATTTGCAAGATTCAAGGTTGGCATTTAGAATAGCAAATGAGCTAATATTATTAGGAATTAATTGTCTTGATATGAATGAAAATGAAAAATACTTATTAAAATGTTAATCTTATACAGCCTTACATTGCAAATTGCTCAGGGGAGCTTTTATCTTATGGCTGAGAGTACTGGAAGACAAATAGACCTCATCGGCTTGGGTGTAATGTTGTCCCATTTCAGACCACGTGTCATTCCCCAGAGTATCATTTCAATGTTTAACGGTTGCACATGAGGAGATACATGAATATGGATACAACTCAAACAAAGAATCTTATTCTCAAGAGAATGACACATGGTCTGAAATGGGACAACATTACCCCAAGCTGATGAGGTCTATGCATGTATAAACCGCAGGAATGAAGTTTACATCGCTAATTAATTCCTATTTTGCTATTTTATAATTTTGTCATTTACTTCTTTACATGACAACCGTCTTGCAATTAGTATATGTAAAGTTATGTGTCAAATACTATGAAGTATGTATTTGATAGTTTTGGTTAATTATTGGTATTAGCAAGAACGAAAAGTTTCTTTTTATTTTATTTTTTCTATTTTTTATTTGAGATTTGCCCGCAGGCTGGTGCTGTACAATAGAACACAAGGTCCCCTTCGAGGTACATTGTACCAATTCCCAAACCCTTAAGACTCCCATTCCCATCCCACAATCAACCCATTAAGAAATCATTAGTAAAGGCCAGACACTGAGGGTGGTCACTGCCAGGGTTTCTTTACATCCTCAGTGGTTCTTTTATGGAAAAGTTTCAGTTGAATATTTATTTTTTTGTGAAAAATTTGTTTTCCATACAAATCCTAATAGAATATTCAATTTTATATTTAATGAAAATTTCTCTTGCATGCTATAATTATATGAGCTGAAACTTTGCTTTCTTACTAATATAGAAATGTTCTTTCCATTTCTGGAAATATTCATTTTTACACAACTGCTTGGTTTACAGCGCGACGCTCAAAAGTATGACCACTTTTAATGTATTCGCATACTTCTATGCACGGGCTTTTTGCTCCAAACAAGCTTTTTTGCCTTATTTGGTAAAACCAGACAGCTTTGCATCAATTGTGTCGGTTTAAAGTACAAAATCCTGTGCATAGAAATATGCGAATACATTAAATGTGGTCATACTTTTGAGCGTCGCGCTGTAAGAGGGGTAGGGTCATATAGTTACACTATTCATGAGGTGAATGTTACATCATAGCTGTTATGTTGGTTGACTATACAAATCATTCCTCATTAACTTCTCTTGTTAGATCAACCAACATGGTGGCTGTATTATTGTTATTTATATCTTAAAGGATTTTGAGTTGTGCGGTTGCACCCCAAGAATGTAACTTGGGGTAGGGCCATATTCACTATATAAGGGGGCGTAAGTGGAGTTTGAATACCATAAAACCGCACAGAAAAAAGTAAAAAACCACACTACCGCAAAACTTGCTTTAGCTCTGCATTTACTAAGACAGACCACGTAGACTTTTTTCACCAATTACTGTGGCCTAAGATTTATAATAACCTCAAACTGCATAGTCTTGTGAAACTGCAATACCACAGGTTAAAATAAAAATTACTGTAGCACTGCACCAAAAATAAGGTAATAATGCATCATCGCATACCCTTATGTCCCCCTCTATATGACTTGCACTATAAATATGACCTTATTTTTTACACAAAGTAAGACCTATACACATAAAAACCTACCATTTTGTTGTCTCCTTCATATACTACACACCTCTTGTCCACTCCATTGATTGCTAGATTTCTTTTGAGTGCAGCCACAGCATGTGGATTCCATTCGCAAGCATAGACAGTGATGGCACCAGCATGTACAAGATAAGGAAGAACAAAATATCCAATCCCTGCATATAAATCGACAACAGTCTGTCCACGGCAATCAAATGCCCCAACTCTTATCTTCTCTGTAATATTTCCAGAAGAGAACATACATTTCGTAACATCATAGTTGTATGTAATCCCATTATCTACATGTGACACCCACCCATCTGTGCCTGAAAGAAGACACACACTTGGGCTTCTGTAATCATTATCTCTGATAACAGATTTTGTTGCAAGTCTCTTGGCTCCCAGAGCTTCAGCAGTGACTGTCCACAGCTCATCACCAATGTGAATCCATTCCTTAGATAGAAAGCATTGGTCAGAAAGAAGGACCAGGTCGCCATGTTTTTCCCAATGACTTGGTAGATCTTGACAAAGTTCTTCCTTAAACACTAATCCTTTGCGAATAAATAATTCTCGAATAGATTTACAGAGTTTTTCTTTTGGTTTTAATTTGTTACTTTTTTGTAGGGGAAGATACTTAAGTTCAATTGTCACGTTGAAATTTTCTATTAAAGATTTGAGCTCTTCATCTCTGTTCAAAATGTCTTGAAATTTCTCGTATTTCAAGGGAATTGCTAGCTTGTTTTCGTCTTCTTTCCAAGGCAAGATCTTTCGTTGATGATCGTAGAGTGATAATTTCTCTAAAGATAGCCTACAAAAGAAAACAAACGTAAGCTAAGTATAGTTAGAAAAAAACTCAAAATAGAAGCTTTTTAGCTTAGTGAATCTTCATAAAATGAGATCCAAAAAATAACGAAAACCAAAGATCACACATACTTGAGTCTTTTCGTATGGTTTGTAGGACAAACCAGCCACGAAGTTTCACACTCATCATCTAAAATATCCATTTTTAGAGATAGTAATCAAGCTTTATAATAGACGTCTTCAGTTTTATCACTCTCTTTCGTCCGCCATTTTGGAAAAAAAAAAGTACGAGTAGGACTGGGTAGCAGTCCCTTCAGACTCTTTTGCTGCGCACTTGTGCTCACGTGCTGCGAGTTGGAAGGAGGTCGAGGAGGATGGAGGGAGGGAAGAAGAAAGGAGAGGAAGGGGTAACGATTGGGGCTAATCCCTCCTACGTATAACATATTTAATTCGATGTCAGTGTGAAACAATTTACGCTTTTTAACTGATATATTTTCATTTTAGTATTTTTCATAGTTTTTAATAATTAGAAGTATTAGCTAGAGGACAGCCCCCTTCCGAAGTGATGTCCATGATGTGAAAAAATACGTAAAAATAGGTGGGGAGACATGGATAACAAAGAAACTCGGTTTTTAAAAACAATAACGCCAGCTGGAAGGACAGGACGTTATACTGCAGGATATTTATCTTCGGTTCATCATCTGACTTCTGTCGATCAGTGCAGTACTTTTCGAATCAAGGGAGCACGTTAAAATTTTGTTCGTGCTATTAGTTTGTTTACCTAATAATCTACAATGTGACAGGCGTTCCTTATAGTATTTGGTTACGTAGCGCGCGCTGCGAGCAGAATGAGACAGGCGTTCCTCGTCGACTTGGTCGGGCCGAAACGAAATTTCGATTTTCGCGAAAATCGACGACGAATATTTTGCGAGGAGCGACGTCGGACCTGAGCGACGAGTATCATATAAGTGCCGCATGATGATTCCTCTCACAGCGCGCGCTTCTTAACCAGATACGAGGAACGCCTGTCACATTATAACACAAACAAAATTTTAACGTGCTCCCTTGTTCGAATCTTGTCGATCAGCACTTTCAAATTTACAATTACGATTGCTAATAAGCATTTGGTACGGCACTGGGTAATAATCAGTGGTTGCCATGTCCACTTGCACAGGACTCACATACCTTTTATGAGTCATTTTCAAATTTTCCGACGAGCATGCCCGCCTTTCCATAAATGGGAGTCCCCCTAGTGTATAATCATTTGACAAGACTTTTAAGTGTCTGTCTAAGCTGCTTCAAACGCCATAAGTAAAGTAAAGGGTTACAGGTGCAGTTTATTGCTACGACAACCTGACCAACACGAATCAACTGTTTTGTTCGACCATTCTCATTGAATTTCTCCATCACCAAAGAGAAAGCATACGGCAAGTAGAAAAGAATCATAACCAATAAGATAATAAGCATTGTATTGAAGGATCTTCTGTACTTCAAGGCATAGAATTTTCTGGAAGGATCTGGCTTTTTTGTCACCTCAGGCGTTACGTTAGCAGAAAACTTCTTCAAATAGGAAAATGCTAAACCATATGATATGGTTGTCATCAGTAAGAATAGAAATAAGAAGATAATGATAAGAATTCTGATTGCTTGAGAAAAAGCATCGACATCTTCGATCACTAGGTTTTTGCTTACGAACAAAACTGTTAAAATGCATGCCAAGCCTAACCAACCAGCTACAAGAGCTTTAACACATCGTTTTGTTGTGACAACATGGCGATAAGCGTTCATCAACTTTATGGCCAGGAACCGGTCGATACTGATAAGAGTAAGACTATACAAAGATACGCCACTAAGCCACAAAGCAAGCAATACTGTAAGCCTCCATACCACACAAACAAGTTGGGTTTCAGCTTTCGATAGTATCAAAATATTCAAGGTTATTGTCAATGGCATCACAGTCATGCCGTAAAGCAAGTCTGTTAATGCGAGACTAGCGAGAAGAGCTTTAGTCGGCTTGTTCAAGGAAGTTGTGGATGTTTTCCATATCGCAAGAAGAGCGACCGAGTTTAACAAGATGGTCGTTACAGATAAAAGTGAATTGGAGGAGGCTGTGAATAACTGTAATGCTGGGATGTGGTAAAGTTCAATACCACCGTAACAAGATATTGCTACCACCATTTCTTTATCAGTAAAAGATCCAAGAATTCCTTTGCAATTTTCTGGTCTCTTTTCTTCTCAAATTCTAATAAAAATTATATTTGCCATCATTCCGGCGAAATACCTCCTGTCTCGAAGCCTCTGCTGGATCATCTGCCGATTAACTTTTTTTATTTCATAGGTCTTCATACGAAGATCTTCTCTTTCAGGGCTATGAAAATTATCACTTTGTGAACCGGCAATAGCACAGAAATAATGCCAATCGTTGCCCAGGTACAATGCAGTTTATTGAATGATAAATACAGTATTTAGTCTATCTACTCAGTTGCATGTATAGCTAATCACTTAACGTTGTCGCTCAAAAAGCCAAAATCCTAATGGAATCCATTGGAATCAAAAGGGAAGAAGTGGTATGAAGTGTATGTCAGTTATTATAGTCCTACCATGACCCATTGAGAAGGGGGTTCACCACCCGACAGTAATTGCCTTTATATTCAGAATGAGTTGACTCGGTTCCCGTAAATATTGTTCGCCGCGCCCTTCGTTGAGCAGCTACTGACCAAAACTATTCGTAGGTATTCAAAGGAGAGCAATATTCAAGGGAATTGAATTCATTCTGAATGACCTTATTGTCGTGCGAAGGAAGTAGAAGATAGAAGAGAGGGGAAGGGAGGAAGGAAAGATGGAAGGGAGAAAGACGAGTGATATCAATACATAAAGGAAAGAAAAAGAAAGAAAGAAAGAAAGAAAAAAAGGAAGGAAGAAAGAAAGAAAGAAAGAAAGAAAGAAAGAAAGAAAGAAAGAAAGAAAGAAAGAAAGAAAGAAAGAAAGAAAGAAAGAAAGAAAGAAAGAAAGAAAGAAAGAAAGAAAGAAAGAAAGAAAGAAAGAAAGAAAGAAAGAAAGAAAGAAAGAAAGAAAGAAAGGAAGGAAGGAAGGAAGGAAGGAAGAAAGAAAGAAAGAAAGAAAGGAAGGAAGAAAGAAAGAAAGAAAGAAAGAAAGGAAGGAAGAAAGGAAGAAAGAAAGAAAGGAAGAAAGGAAGGAAGGAAGGAAGGAAGGAAGGAAGGAAGGAAGGAAGGAAGGAAGGAAGGAAGGAAGGAAGGAAGGAAGGAAGGAAGAAAGAAAGAGAAAATTCAACAGAAGGAAGGAAGGATCAAAATCGCGGTATTTTGCGTCCGAGGAATCCTGGGTACAATAAACTTAGATGCGCGCGCCTTTTTGATTGTGACGTCATAATACCATGTTGAGATTTCCCGATTTTCCTCAAAACCAAAAACACTAGCTAACACTCTTTCCTACAACTAAGAAATTCATTCTGTAGTATAAAGAATCTTTGAAGGTATGTTTGGAAAGAATATCATTCTTATGTGCGGTGCTATGAGAAATATGAAATTGCCTGAGTTTTTTCAAAAACTTTTCTTGCTTTTATCATTTGAACTCTCGCAAAATAAGTACAAGATAACCTATTGTTGTTTTTTTTAAGGAAAATAAAGTAGAATATTGGCCCCACACTTGATGATTTTATCTCTAAATAGGAAGTAAATATTCAAAAACACTTAACTTGAATCATCAATTGCTTCAAACTATTTCCTTTTCGATCAGACCTTGTTCAAAGCATCATCTTTATATTTCTTGTTATCTCTTGAGAGGTGAATATTAGATAAAGAAAAATCGGCGAACAATTGACCACATCCGTCATTTAGGCGTTCATGTCTTCCCATTCTATTTCAAGTGTTATTTTACAGTGCGAATCGAAAAACCGTGGGCACCCAGAAATATTTCAGAAATTGGAGTGTTTATCGTTCGTTGAACAATTGAAACGATTCTCTAACTACAAGAAGTTTATCTGACTACAAATCAGTCCAATTTCTTGCAGTTAGAGAGTTGTTTCAGATTGTTCAACGAGCCGGATACACGTCATTTTTCTGAAATATTTCTGGGTGCCCACGGTTTTTCGATTTGCACTGTAATAGAAAGGATATTACTTAAGTGGTCATTCGTATTGTCGTCTAAAGATTTCTCTAAAGTGTCACATATATACAAATGAACTTCGTAGGAATGAGGACACATTACTTGAAGCTCTGTCAAGCTGACAAAAGTTTGCTGAGCCAGCTGGTGTTTGTTTTGAGGGAGCCCAAAATTCAAACTTCCTTTTCATTGTCCTTTATCATCCATGGTAGGCACTTTCACCTTCACGTCTCTTCAGTGTTTTAGAGGTATGCACGAACATACGACCTACCACACCACATGCATAGTGAGGACATTGTTGTGTCGTAAGTCGCATGCGCAGAGCAAAACTGCCAATCCTTATGCAGCAAAAGCTCGCTTTCTTCGCTCTTTACAACAAAGAATATTTATTGTGAGTGCGGTGGAAATATAAGCCTGCTTTGCAAACTCGATGTACGCTCAAACATTTTGTGACTCTATCTTTTGGCGAAAATGGAAATACAGTGATATTCAATCTGAACTTTGCAACGCAACAATGTTCAGCAGCAAGTTGAACGTTTGTTGTCCTTACTGGCGCACTTTATCGTGAAAATCATCTCTCGATCGAGCACTATATCTTTAGGACATTTTTAACCGCTTCTCTGAGTCCCTTGATGCACCACAGATAAAGTAAGGGATTACAAGTACTATTCAAAGACATTATCAGTTCACCTATTCGAGTAGCATGCTGAGTCCAGTCCCTGTGGATCAATCTTTCCATCGCCAGCGCCGTCGCAATAGGAAGATAAAATACAGCTGTCGTCAGGAGAATAAGCAGCATAGTGTTAAAAGATCTCTTGTATCTTGTGGCAGAGAAGCTTGAGTTTGAGATGCGACTATTCTGCTCGGTCGAGATATTTGGAGCCACTACTATTGAGGTTATTTTTTTCAAATTGTAGTAAGCCATAGCGTACGATGAGACGATTGTAATACTATTTTTTTCTTTTTTCCCTCCAAGTTACCAGTCTACCAAACTGATCACTGATTTTGTTTTTAAAAGGCGAAGTTAAATAAAATAAAATAAAATAAAAGTATATGGTATATATAGCGTTTTTAATAAGCCAGTTCGGAGTTTCAGAATCGTTTTCAGTGCGCATGCGATTTTATCCCGAATTTCTCACCTTCTTTTGTTTAATTAAAAACAAAAGAAGGTTTAAACAAAAGAAGTTGAGAAATTCGGGATAAAATCGCATGCGCACTGAAAATGATTCAGAAACTCCGAACTGGCTTATTATTTTCTATGTCTTTTAAGCGTTATGAAGTATTTATTTTTTTAACATCACTCTAAAAGTATTTTCAAGGTGAGTGTGACAGAAAAAACACGATCGCACTCCGCCTGACTGAAGGGAATACTTGGTGAAATGATAGACATTTTTACCCTGGGCGTAATGTTTTCCTATATCAGATCACTTGTCATTCCCTTGAGTATCGTTTCTTTGCTTAACGGTTGCACATGACAAGACACATGAATATGGATACAACTCAAACAAAGAACCTTATTCTCTAGACCACGTGCCATTCCCTAGAGTATCATTTCTTTGTTTAATGGTTGCACATGAGAAGACACATGAATATGAGAATGCTAAGCTGAATGAAGAGAATGACACGTGGTCTGAAATGAGACAACAAACCACCCAAGCTTACGGTCTATAGACCCCTTGGACTAATTCCCAACCTGGGGGACAAAACAATGAAAAATATTAACATCACGAAAGATTTCAATCCTCAAGAGAAGGGAGTTGTTTTGTATTGACCCCCAGGTTGGGAATCAGTGCAAGGGGTCTATTGCTTTTCCTACCTCTAAGTCACATGCTACACTTGAGCCAAACATGGGCACATTGCAATCACCACGGCATACTTAGACATCAACGATACCACGTAAGAAATACCAACGAGGAATCCTCCTCCAAACCAGCCAATCGACAAAGCCATGACACAGCGCTTTGCTGTGAAGACCACCCGCCGATAGGAAAATCTGAGCTTAATGGCCAGTAAACGATCAATATTGATTAGAGTAAGCGTATACAACGAGACCCCACCCAGCCAGTGCCCAAATGCTCTCGCGAAGTTCCAAACTTTACAGAAGTCGTGGCTTTGATGTAGAGCTAATACATTTGATGCTACTAAAAGGGGCATCACCATTAATCCGTAAAGCAGGTCTGTTAAAGCAAGACTAGCGAGAAGAGTCTGTGTTGGTCGGTATAATGAAGGTGTTTTCCAGATTGCGAGCAGAACAACCAAGTTTAGTAGAATAGTTGGGACAGCTACAATGGCGTAGCTCCAAGCTAAAAAAGTCTGTAATTCTGGAACCTTGTAGAATGTCACTGAATTTTGATAGCAAGTTAACTCCATTTTCCGGCCAGAAAACCTCACATTATTTCTACCTCTATACAGTATTCTTCAAATTGTATTTAACTAGCTACGTGGCGTGAAATCAAGCTGGTAAGCAAGTTGTCAGGAAGTTTGCTTGCCTCTTGTTGAAAGGAAATGAGAATAATGAATTGATTTTAAAGCTTTTGGTTTTTTTTTTATTCAATAGCCTGCTGTTAGGAAGTAGAAATGGCATCGATCAAATTGAAAAGCTTTGAAGAGTTTTAAGATTCGATTTGGAGGAGGATCTACAAGATGACGTCATCCTCTTTTGATGTCATGAATCATGGTACATCTCATGACTTCACAGGTGATTTTTGTGTCATTTGCACAAGAAGTAATCACGTTCCACATTCTACCTTCAAAATGATAATGAAATGATATTGTCAAGTGATGTTCAAAACATGAACAAACTGTCCGTGAATAGGCCATTTCACGGTTTTCGGCGGTTATTTATGGGTAGCATGGCAGGCGCATGAGTGGCGCGTACACTGCTAACTCGTCGCCTCGTCACTGTGGTTCCAAAGGCTCTGGTCACTGGTTCGAGCCCTGCCCATGAATAAAAAAGCGATCGCGACTGCGAAATAAAACTTTGAAGCAAAATTTATTAACTTCAACTTAACCAAACTGAGTTTCATTTAACGGATCAAGTATTTCTTTATTAAAACTTTTGATTATTAATGAGAAAGACAGACGATTCCACATGAATGTTAAGAAAAGTTATTTTGTATTTCTGTTATTCCATAAGTGTTTTTTTTATCCCTATATTTTCTTTCTTAATCATTACATATTTTGAACGTATAATTTATCTTAAATCAAGTTTATACTAAAATAATTAGACCTCTTGCCCTCATGGTCTATGAGTCAATAGCCCATGCACCTTCGGGTTCATGGCTCCACAGCTAGGCGCACACTTAGACCATTACACTGATATTGAACCTTCCCTAAAACTAGACTTAGCAATAAGAGCATTGATTAGTACTGCCTTCCCTTTACTAGCCAGATCCTGGGCCTTCTCTAGTGTTGCTTCTATTTCTTCATCAGAAGATTGGTCTAGTTTCAGTCCAGCACCTCCATAACCTTCTGCAACTTTTTCATAGTCTGTGAACTGTGGAAATATCAAATACAATCATAAGTTCTTGCTCTTTCATTCGTTCGTTATCATTTCAGAAAAAAAGTTGAAAACGTGCAAAAATAAATGTTGGATTTTTTGGGTTTAGTTCTGTTGTTCTGCGTAATCAATACTTATGACGTTAAATGACGTAATCATTAGCATTAAATGACGTCATAGTGAGCATTCATGACGTCAGCCCTAGCTCCTGGACTAGTTCTGTTGTTCTGCGTAATCAATACTTATGACGTTAAATGACGTAATAATTAGCATTCAATGACGTCATATTGAGCATTCATGACGTCAGCCCTAGTTGCTGGACTAGTTCTGTTGTTCTGCGTAATCAATATTTATGACGCGAAATGACGTAATAATTAGCATTCAATGACGTCATAGTAAGCATTTATGACGTCACAATTAGCATTCCACGAGCAGGTATATGAAGTTAGGCAAAAGGTTGAACTGTTTAGCGTTTTTAATAAGCCAGTTCGGAGTTTCAGAATCGTTTTCAGTGCCATGCGATTTTATCCCGAATTTCTCACCTTCTTTTGTTTAATTAAAAACAAAAGAAGGTTTAAACAAAAGAAGGTTAGAAATTCGGGATAAGATCGCATGCGCACTGAAAACGATTCTGAAACTCCGAACTGACTGGCTTATTATTATGTCTTTTAAGGTAATTCCGTAGTAATAGATCCGAACATAGAATTTTAATAAAACTTCACACAGTCATTAAGTTAATGCTACTTATTCCAAAAATGAAATAAAAAAGTGGGGTCACCGTACTCGTTTTGGCGTTAGATGACGGCAATTTATGGCATTTTTGGGGTCGTGCGAAAGAAATTTTCGAATCATGAGAATCGAACAAAAGGTCCCACCACTTTCAGGAAGTCATTGCTAACATTAAACTATTTGCGTTATTCTTTCTTTTATGAAGCAAAGCAACAGTTGGATGCCGAAAATTTTCCAGAAAATGTAGTCGTTGTAAAAAACAGGGACTTTTCAACTTCGATGTTCTCCCTAATATCGATCTGGAAACAGTTTTCCGCAGTATGTTTTTGAGAATTTCTCGAAAACTGGACATGGAATTTTGTTTAAATTAAGATATATTATGGTAAACCTATTCCTTATTGATTTACTGAAATAAAAAAGATAGGTCACCGTGCTCGTTTTCGCGCTACAGCTCGCTAAAATACGAATGTTGTCCTCGAAATGTAGTGATCTAGAAAGGACTAGGGAGAGTTTACACACACAAAAAATATAAAAAAGACTGTGATATCTTTCTAAATTTATACAAAACTCTCATATCAATGCCAGATACCTTCGATTGATAATTTCCTGGTTGTTTTGGTTTGTTTTCTGTATTTTGTGTATTTTTAACAAACCGTTTTTACCAGCCGGCCGCCATCTTGAAATCGTAATAATAGCCAATGTGCACGAGCTCGCGCTGGCTAAAATCGTGCGCAGTAGCACGTGCGCAATGCAAAACTACGGAATTACCTTAAGCGTTATGAAGTATTTATTTTTTTAACATCACTCTAAAAGTATTTTCAAGATGAGTGTGACAGAAAAAACACGATCGCACCCCGCCTGGCTTAAGGGAATACTTGGTGAAATGATAGACATTTTTACCCTGGGCGTAATGTTTTCCTATTTCAGACCACGTGTCATTCCCTAGAGTATCATTTCTTTGTTTAACGGTTGCGCATGAGAAGACACATGAATATGCATACAACTCAAACAAAGAATCTTATTCTCAAGAGAATGACACGTAGTCTGAAATGGGAAAACAAACCACCCAAGCTTACGGTCTATAGACCCCTTGGACTAATTCCCAACCTGGGGGACAAAACAATGAAAAATATTAACATAACGAAAGATTTCAATCCTCAAGAGAAGGGAGTTGTTTTGTATTGACCTCCAGGTTGGGAATCAGTGCAAGGGGTCTATTGCTTTTCCTACCTCTAAGTCACATGCTACACTTGAGCCAAACATGGGCACTTGTTCCCTAGCGATCTGGGACCAGCATGCATCATTACCCACCAACGCAATGACCGGAGTCTGCAAATACAAAAGAACAAGGTGTTAAGAAATTTTTTTTGAACATTTAGTCTTGCTTGCAGAATTTCCCTTCTAAAGGCCGGTTTACACAGTACAACGTAAAAAAATAAAATACGATTGAAATAAAATAACTGGAACGGGAGAACCTATTAAGGCAGATTTACACAGTACAACTTTTGCTTACAACTGTCGCATGCAACCTGCTTACGCCACGCTTACAACACAATTGCGTCGTGTAAATCAACCCTACAACTTGCTACGACTTTCTTCTTGTTGAACACAACAGTTGTAGGGTTGATTTACACGAATCAATGGTGGTGTAAGCAGATTGCATGCGACTGGTGTAAGCAAAAGTTGTCAGTACTCGTCCGTGTAAATCGGCCTTAATAGATTCTCCCGTTCCAGTTATTCTATTTTAATCGTATTTTATTTTTTAAAGTTTGGATGAGCAGGCGTAGCTCAGTTGGTTAGAACTAGAGGTCCATGGTTCGACCCTCAGGATCTCCACATCTGTTTCAACTTATCTCTAATCCGTTTAGCTTCAGCTTTGAATACTCTTAAAACAGAGCACTGATGGAGAGAGGGGGTAAAGTACACACCGTCGGCTTCCATTGATAACAGTTGAATTCCAACTAAAGGAGCTACCGACGTTATTGGACCGGAAATGCGTCATCACTTGTCAACACATCAATTGTGTTGATAATTATTTCCCAGTCTTTTACTTTTATTATTATTTGTATATCTAACACATATGTTGATTATTGTTACATTCTATATTGATTTTTTTAATTGTGTATTTATATATTTATATATTATTTTGTCATACGTTTTATACATGAGCCTCTGGCTCGGTTAATTAGGGTAACCTAGTCCCACGCTATGACTTTAATAAATAAATTGATTGATTGATTGATTGATTGATTGATTGATTGATCACTTAAAGCCCTATAGCTGGGTTTCACCTGACGTCATTTCCTGTCTCGTGCGGAATGTTCATCAGCTGAATCACAAGTTTTCAATAGCATTCTTTCTGGCTGACAGCACATGGTGGTCAGTGTTTGACCACCATTTGGAGCAGATAATGAGATTCAAAGACTTTTATCAGCTGATTGAAACCCAGCTATAGAATATTTACCTTATGTCTTGTGAAGGTGTCAAATTCAGCAACACTGTAACCAAGAGAACCATCGCCATATATAATCCACACATCACTATCAGGGCGACAGAGCTTGGCTCCCAGGGCAAAACCACCCCCCACCCCTAAGGTACCAAATGCTCCAGGGTCCAGCCAGGTGAGTGGTGCTCTCGGCCTGAAACATCCAAGGAAAAATATTATTAAGCAACTTTATGCCACTCACGTAAAAAAAAGAAAAATTGCGGAAATATAATGCCAAGTACTCTTGCTTGATTTGCTGTGAGAGTTATAGGAATAGACCTCTTTAGCGTGGGCGTAATGTTACCCCCATTTCAGACCACGTGTGATTCCCTAGAGTATCATTTCTTTGTTTAACGGTCGTGCTTCAGAAGACACGTGGTTTGAAATGGGAAAACTTTACACCCAAGCTAAAAGGTTTATTGAAACATTTATTAAGGACGGGTATATGGACCCCTTGCACGTGACGTCAAAGCAGCTCAATTTGGAGGACAAAACAAGAGAATTTCAATCTCCTGAGAATTGGAAACCTATTGAGTGCTCACCTCAGAATGTAAGCTGCTGTGCCAACAAAGTCTCCTCCATCAGCAACGATGACCGAGTCTTTCGACATGACGCGTTCTAAACAGTGCAACAGTTTAACAGGGTTCAGGTGCTGGGCAGTGGGTTCTTCTGCTTTAAGGCTGTGAATAGAAGACATTAACCTGATCAGTGAACAGTATGACTTCGTGAATTGTAAAAGCGGTGTTTGTATGAGCGGGAAACATACAGTACTGACTTACAGCACGTACACGGTACGACATGCCGTAACATTGAAATGGCTTCCCATAAGAATGGTTATCGCATGAGTGGGAAACCTACGGTACTGACTTACAGCACGTACACGGTACGACATTGAAATGGCTTCCCATAAGAATGGTTATCGTATGAGTGGGAAACATTCAGCAGATTCAGCATGACTGTGATTAGCCGCGTGCCCTGATTCAGATCAGCTCAGGGATTGTTTCAGGGTTCGATCTGTGAATTAGCTGTGCCCTGACTTAGATCAGCCCAGAGATTGTTTCAGGGTTTGATCAGTGAGTTAGCCGTGCCCTGACTTTGATCAGCCCAGAGATTGTTTCAGGGTTTGATCAGTGAGTTAGCCGTGCCCTGACTTGATCAGCCCAGAGGTTGTTTCAGGGTTCGATCTGTGAGTTAGCCATGCCCTTACTTAGATCAGCCCAGAGGTTGTTTCGGGGTTCGATAATCATTTGAAGGTACCTGTTCGTCTTCTCCTTCTCCAGATCTCTTTCTTTGAGCGTTTCTACCCAGTCCTTTGGACACGAGTAGCCCTTGAGGTTTTCACACAGGGATACCAAGAATGTCGCTGGGTCACCTAAAGAGAGAACATGGAAATTCTCAAAATATAGAAATAATCTCCAAAAGAAAACAAACAAACAAATAGTCTGAATGGAGCAACTTAGTACAAACCTAGTATTGCTATAGACGGCTTCCAAAACATGTCGGAATTCTGATGAAAACAGAAACAAGAAAATAAAATTAAAATTTACTTGGAAGAAACGACATAAATTCTAGATGAAACCCAAGTACAACGAAATCCTCAGAGATGGAAAAGGTCGGGTGAAACTTCTAAAATATCCAAACCATGATACACCGCCTGGATTGGTGGACTAAACATCATAACTACTCAATATTTCACTTCTACTTTTTCATATTCAGACGTTCCACAATAATTCGTTTTAATGCTTCGCAACTAAAAAAGCCATTCTTCGAATCACGACAGAGCGTTAATCCCGAATTTTCAAAAATTCTTATTCTTATCCGGAATTTCCGAGGAATAAACCCCCGAATCCCCCAAAAAAACCTTTGCCACCCTGGTACTTGCATAGATAGAGGAAATTATTTGCCTTGTCTAAAAAAAAGCCTGGATGCGAAATGATAATAATTAGGGACGGACCATTAGATAGTTGATGGGGGGGGGGGGGGGGGGGGGGTTGCGTAAATCCCAAAAGAAATATCGCGCAAGCTCTTAAACCTCAAAAAAATATCGAGCAGGCTGTTCTGTGCGGAAAAAAAATATCGAGCAAGCACAGGTCAAGGGTAATGGCACGAACTTCAGTTAATAAATATGTTGTGAATGCCCCTTAAATCACTGGAAATTGTATTTCCGACAGCCTCCTGCACAGCCGCTGTGAGGCGCTTCCGGTTTAATGACGGGAACCGGAAGCGCCTCACAACGGCTGCGCAGGAGGCTAATTTCCGAGGGTCTCAATTACCAAAATTTTTCGGGGGGGGGGGGGGGGGGCATGCCCCCCTAAACCCCCCTTCATTCGCCCGTCTTTGACGATCGTTTCGCTTCTTCCCAAAACAATTCGGTCCCTGATAATGCATAATTGCATTGAACATCAGAATATAAGAAATTAGAACAGAATTCCAACTGCATGTTCAGTTTTCAATCCTGAGATTGAATATACAATATTCGTGTCCGTGTTGTATCAGATATGCAACCTCCTCCACGGACAATGATTTGTATTGTGTTTTCCTCATTGTAATAATATTAATTATTCTAGCTAGTTTAAAAAAAAAAATATCGTGCAAGGTCATGATGTTCAAAAAAAAAAAAAAAAAACGTGCAGAGGGTGGGACAAAAAAAATTTCATGCAACTAAGATTCCTGCAACCCCCCCCCCCCCCCCCCCCCCCATCAATTATCTAATGGTCCGTCCCTTAAAAAAGTTAATACGCGATGTGTCTAGTCAAACACCAGTGTATTGGCTCAGTAACCCCAGAATGTATGCATATGCAAAGATATTGAAAACCGTTCAAGTGTTGCCACTCAAAATGACAATGTATAATAGAATTTCAGTTCGCTAAAAAGCTATGACGTCCAGGAATCTTTACGAATTAGATGGTAGCTATTCTTGGCTGGTTTGCGCTGGTGCTACGATCTCAAATGGAGTTGCTCATTCTGTATTATTCAGCTTTGGTGTTTTTCTGCCTGTGTTCATGAAAGAGTTCAACCAAAACAGGGAAAATATTGGTAAGGTTTTAGTGTACTTGATAATAATGTCTTGTAGAATGGAAAGTTTCGGAATAATAATAATAATAATAATAACTTTATTATTTATAAAGCGCCTTTCCTGGTGTTCAAAGCGCTGAATTACAAAAATATAATCGAACTAAAACCTATTATACCTATTATGCTAAAAAATATACTATATTTATATCATTTTCTCTCGTAAAATCTATACTTAATTAAAATAAGCTAACCTGAATAAGTACGTCTTAAGCTGTTTCTTAGAAATATCAACAGACTGACTATTCCTAATGTTAATAGGAAGTGAATTCCAAATTTGTGGAGCATTAATTGAGAAGGCTCTATAGCCATACGTCTTAAGATTATAACTGCGAGTTTTTAGTAAATTCTTTGTGGAAGAGCGAAGAGAACGAGACGGCTAATATGGCGAGATAAGATTTCTAATATAACATGGTGCTAAATCGTTCAAGGCTTTGTAGGTAATGAGAGCTACCTTAAATCTCGGCTTTCACTGATCACGTGACTAAAATGAAAATCTTCGTTCAGCTTAAATCTAAAGTAAAATATCAATTACTGTTAACAATCTTGAAGAATATCTAGAAACTAACAATCATACAAAGTTTTATGCTTAAAGATGGTTTGGCGGCCGAATTATGAGCGAGCGAAAATGTTGTAATTTTAGTAAGAATGTATGCGACGAACTTGAGATTTTGCATACGGATATTACTGTTCTTAGAGCTTTATAGAATGTCTAAACAAAATAACATGTCCAAAACCTTGTAAAGCGATTAAAAGCCTACAATTTGGCCAATTTTAAAGAAAGCAGGACGTTTGGTTTTCGAGTTATGAGCAAACAAATATGAGGCCGTATTTGGTAAAAATGTATGGGAGACACCATGCTGGTGTACAAGAGCTGTGCACCAACATGGCCGACAGAATTCGGGTATCGTGAATTGAGCTAAAATTCAGTCCTGTGTTAGAAATTGTGGCTATTTTTGAATTAACTTCAAGGTTTAAACATGATTAAAGTAAAATTTTAGATTTCTTTCAAGTTATCAGCAAGTTTTGCTTCGATTTTAAATACGTGACGTGGATTGCGTGACATAATTCAAGACGCTGTAACTCGCCCGGTAAAAGTAATTTTGGTTCAAAACATTCAGCCAAGACTTATATCACAGATGTCTACAACATACTACAGAAATGCTTTTATAGGGAATATTTATGGTGGGTCAGGATTTCGATGACGTCACATGAAAGCCGAGAATACGTTGCTTAACAGGCAACCAATGCAAATCAATTAATGATTGCGTAATATGATCAAATTTCCTAGTCATTGTGATAAGCCTGGCAGCTGAGTGAAGAACATGCTGGAGTCTGTCTAGGAGATTATTTGGCAAGCCGTATAATAGTGAATTGCAATAGTCAATCCTAGAAATTACAAATGCCTGAACAAGTTGTTTAGTGTCCTCAACATTTAAGTATCGCCTAATGCGAGAAATACATTTGATGTGATAATAGCATGACTTGAATATTTATTCATTTCAGCGATATTGATACAGGGATATCTCATTCAGCAGCAAGTTTAAAGAGATCGGAGTAACTATAGAATACCCCGCATCCTAAAAAGCATCCTATGATTTCATCATAGGAACGCGTCGAATTTGAATGTATTGTGTGCAACGCTTTGAATTTTCTTTTAATGTGCACTTATTAAAATCTTTATAGAACGAGAAATTCTTATATGTAGTTCCGCTTTAGTTGTCCGAGGTGCGGGGTATTCGATAGTTGTACCAAGAGATCAATTGTTGTCATAAAAATAACAATCTTGTATATATTGATAGAAAACTTCGCAGACGAACTGACAACCATTTTTTAAGTCGCAATACAGGCTTCTTAAAATCAAAGCTAACTCAGTCAGTAAGATGGCTGGCTTCCTATAGTATTATTTAGACCATACTTTTCATATTCATCTGGCTTATTTATAGTATTAAATTAGACCTATATACTTAGTTTTTAGACCTGTGATAATTAGCCTGCGTGCAGCCCGACTTTAACTCTGGTTAAGACGGTCTGCGAATCAGCGCAAGATTCCTTGTTCTGGTTGCACGATTATATAAAATAGACTGTGATTGGCTGCTATGCCAATTCATTCTTACACGCGTTCTGATTGGTTCGGTAAAGAATGATCTGCAGAAAGATAAACCGAACACTGACATATATCTGTCAATATTGATGAGTAACGATTTGCCGCGGTATTCAACGACTTTCTTAGCGAACCAAGTTTGGCGTTAGTTTCGGTGTTTTACTACAGAAATTTTGTATCATATTTCCTTAGAAACATATAAAATAAGATTTTGAAGACAAATAATGCAAATAATGGATAGCATTGTCAGAGGAAGGAATTATCTTATACGAATGGTGTGACAATATGTAATTAGAGTAATGATTCAAACAGCAAAGGTCAACAAACAAGTAGACGCAATATTCAACGGCAAAAACAGTAGATATATCTTGAAACCATTCTTCTCTGTTAGTAAAACAAGCGCCTATAGAAATTTAAGTGGCAGAAAAATCTCCTACAATATCCAGTATCCAACATGAGCCTGAAAAATCCATTGATTTGTGAAAATATTGACAGCTATGCCAATTCATCAGTAACTAATTAAGAAAGAGCCAATCAGAGCGCGTACCCAAATCCAGGTACGCTGCTGGGGGTAATAGAACAAGAAAACTGTCGCTGGTTCGCAGACGGACTTAACCACAGTTATGTTCCGGATGCACGCAGGCTAGTGATAATGCTTGGATGAAAGTTTAGATTGATGCCAATTTCAGCTTGATTGGCGTTACCTTGACAACGATAAACAAATATGGCCGAAATTAGTTTTTTGTAGAATAACTCTAAAACACGATGAGACCTGGACAAGCGGTTAACAACATCATAAACTTCATGATATTTCGGAACAGTTCTTACTATTTAAAGAAAAAATCTGTTTGATTTTGAGTAATTCGCAGAAATACAGGGGCGGATCAGGGTTTTACAAAGGGGGGTGGCTAGCTCTAAAAAAATATTGAAATGATAGGTCTAGGGTTGCGGACAACTCTTTAGATCCTGGCAATGCGAAATTCATATCATACATTTATTATTTGTAAAAATAACTCGATATCTCGGACACCTCTAGTATATTACGGACTTTCCCCCAGCCCTTGAATGTCTGTAAGATAGAGGTTCCACTGTACGTGCACCTATTTTTCCTGTTTTAAGCCCTGCAAAGAGGGGGGTGGCTAGCCACCCAATCCACCCCCCTGGATCCGCCCCTGAAATACTCTAAAGCCGTAATTTTCGTATATTGAAAGATGGCGGTGGCCTAATCGATACTTGGATTTTAAAATAACAAAAGGATAGGTCTAGGGTTGCGGACAACTCTTTAGGTCCAGGCAATGCAAAATTCATATCATACATTTATTAGTTGTAAAAATAATTCGAAAAAACGGAAATGGAAAAAACGAAATAACATAAAAATACTATAGAAAAAATAAAAATACTTACACACTTCCTTCTGGCTAAATGCTAAATCTTTTTTGAAGCAGAGATACATTTTTTTTTTTTTTTTGAATTCGTAGAATCTATAGTAAGTAATTTATTCCATTTTTTTTTTTTGCTTTGAACCTTCTCAGGGAAAAATATGAAATGTAATTCAATAGTAGAACTAAGAATGCCATGAGAAAACTGGTTGAAAAACATCCGCTTTGCAAGATACTGGCAAACTTTTCATAATTTTCTCACTGGAATTAGAATAATTTAGCACTACTTAATACAGTTCACGTACTAAAATTCGGCAGTGCTTTCATACACAAAATAAGAACGAAATTTGAATGAAATGACAGATGCTGCTTGCCTTGTTATGTAACTGAACCTGCAAGGTAGTTTCTTCATTTTTGTGATTATTCTAGCATTGTAACTTTATCTTTTGTCCTGATTACTTCAAGCTTTGTTTTTTCCTGATCAAAACTCAACTGAACCAAGACCACCAAGGTTTATCAACATCACTTGAGATAAGACCATGCAACAGACACTACAAAAAATTATTTTGATGGTATGTCAAAAGACAAAACCATCAATCGACCACACAGCAGTAAAGTAAACAGCATCATTAATAACATGATTTTAGGCCTTTCAGCCTGTGGTTTTGAGAAAAATATCCCATTTACGAATATTGAGGTGGCATAGTCAGCCAGCCAATAACAACAGGCGAAAGGAGACCTTAATTTAATTATGACAATTTCATTTCAATTATTTCTAATGGTGTTTATTTGTTTTACCAGTGAACTTTGGACTTTTCATCCATGTCTACTGATCCATCCATCCATCCATCCATCCATCCATCCATCCATCCATCCATCCATCCATCCATCCATCCATCCCATCCATCCATCCATCCATCCATCCATCCATCCCATCCATCCATCCATCCATCCATCCATCCATCCATCCATCCATCCCTCCATCCCATCCATCCATCCATCCACCTCCCATCTCCCACCTTCACCTATCCACTAATTTCAGTCAGAGGTCCATCCGTTTTCTTTTTCCTATCCCTCCGTCTGTATCCTCATTCCGTATCCCTAACAGTCAAATGCTCCTACTCATAAGTTCTCGCTGTTATTGCCTCCACAGCTTTAATAGGATCACTCATTTTCGCAGTCGCCTATTTCTTCTGCCTTGTTGCAGCAAAATTTTGCCATCGATATGGTTGTCAGCGGACTCACATCCTTGGTACCCTGACATGCGCAGTTTCCCTTCTGATCACATCCTGGGCCGTGGGAATAACATTTGTGTACTTTGCTCTAAGTGTACTTTACGGCATTGGCTTAAGTTTTACCTTGGTCCCATGTATTCTTATCATAAATGATTACTTTAAAAAAAGACATTCTCTGGCCATTGGTATGGTAACTGCTGGGGCATCAGCAGCATTTTTCATTTTTGGTCCATTTTCACAAGCCGTGATAGACTCGATTGGATGGAGGAACTGTTTTCGAGTGTTGTCAAGCCTACTTCTGAGTTGCTGTTGTTTTTCTTACTTGTTTAAGTCGAATGTCGAGAAAAAAGAAATCCAAGATCATCTTCATCGTCGCCAATGGACTTCTCAAGGTTCTCAGTCGAGGAAAAAGATATTGGACTGTAGCATTTGGAAAATCCCTGGTTTTACGATACCTGTCCTTTCTTTTGTCATCGTCAGTTTTAGCCATTATTCTCCAGCTATTCACATGGTAAGATGCTTGATAAGAAAAAGCAATTATCTCGGTTTATAGGTGTGTGTATCCAGAGGTTATGTGGCTAAGATGGATGAATTACTGGAAGATATTGGGAAGCCATTTCGATGTTACGGCATGTCGTACTGTGTACGTGCTGTAAGTCAGTACCGTATATTTCCCACTCATTGTACGATAACCATTCTTATGGGAAGCCATTTCGATGTTACGACATGTCGTACTTTGTACGTGCTGTAAGTCAGTACCGTATGTTTCCCACTCATTGTACGATAACCATTCTTATGGGAAGCCATTTCGATGTTACGGCATGTCGTACTGTGTACGTGCTGTAAGTCAGTACCGTATGTTTCCCACTCATTGTACGATAACCATTCTTATGGAAAGCCATTTCACTGTCACAGCATGTCGTACGGTGTACGTGCTATAAGTCAGTACCGTATGTTCCCCACTCATACGAAAAACCACTCTATTATAATGCCCTAAATATTTTTGAAAATTAAAGGTACGCCATTTTGAAGAGATGGGAATAACGAGAAAAAGATCTTCATATCTCTTCATTGGCATTGGTCTTGGATCGCTATTTACTCGAATTGCCGCTGGCAAGATCTGTGAATATATCCCCCCAATACGTGTAAACCAAATGGCCATATTGTGCAGTGGTGTATCTACCTTGTTACTATCCATGAAGCACAGCTATGTGGTTCTCGTGGTTCTTACGTTGATATATGGACTTGCTGATGGAGCCTTTCTAACTACATATAATGTTATTCTTCTTATGTGTGTGGAGACTGATAAAAAAGCATTGGCATACGGTGTTGGCAATATGGCCACTACAGTTCCCATCGCATTAGGCCCAATGGTTACAGGTAAGCGACATGAACTATATTTTTTAGTTTGGAATAACAACACGTGAGTCGATTGAGCTAGGGTGCCTTTCGCTCCGCTCAAAGAACGCCTCGCGCTGCTCGCTCTCATCCACAAAAAAAACATAGCGAGTACGACTTGTGGAAAGTCTAAGTTTTCCTAAATTATTTGTAATTTATTTATTCATTTCTAGGTCTGGTAGCGGATCATCATTCGTATTACGAAGCCTTCCTTATGACAGGATGTGTTACTTTAGCTGGTTTACTGGTGTCTTTGAGTCTTATTTGCGTTAGAAAACAAGAGAAGGGAAATCATGTTCCGCTGAAAGATTTAGAGACACTTGTAGTGTATGAACAAATCACAGTCGTATGACATTGAAAGATTAGCTGGATACCTATAAACCCCTCGGGGTACATCGGAATGCAGCTCAATTTGGAGGACAAGACAACCAGGTGTCCGGAGCACGCACGAACCGTCCAATCACATCGCGCTTCGATGCTTAGCCAAACGGCCCTTGCTCCAAGTCTCTTCCCAATACAAAAACATGCGTTTCAAAGAATTTAGAGAAAAAAAGTTGAAGTATATATGTTGTTTAAAAAAATTAAAGTAAATCTTTGCGATCCATTTCCTCAAATTCTCTGAGATAAATGACTTTTAAGACTCGGGCGAGGGCCGCTCGAATTACAACAACAATACTTTTCGCGCTTAGTTTTTCGTACAGCTGAATTGGGTTCGAATAAATATGATATAATATGATATAATAAAAATATAATATATATACTTATTTCAATAAAACTTGACGCAGCCAAAGGAGATTGTTATTCATTTTGTTTTTCGCCTATTTTTCTACGTTTTTTGTCCATCATACATTAATTTCATGAAGAAAACATTTCGTAAATCTGACTGTTTTTGATTCCTTCGAGAATCATGAATTCCGCGTCGTAACAAACTTGTTTTCATTTCGTTCTAATAATAAAATAGATATTACTTAAATCTGACATACATTTTAAGTTTCTACTTAGGTTCTTAAACTTATAATATTCTTTAACAGGTTGTAGAGTCATTAGCAGTTATCGTAGGTGTCTATGGTACATAGTGCATTATGGGATAGTCCCGGGTCTTTTTCTGGGTCAAAATCCTGAAAAATTTCATTTTGGCAATTTAATTTATTCAAACGAACCCTTTTGTACCCGCGATCCCTTGGTATTTCTTCCTTGGGATAAACTCTTACCTTATAAAGCTGAGAGTGGTTCCTATTGACGGCAATGATAGTGGACTTCTTGTTCAGAACTCGTCCATAAGAAAGTCTGAAGTCACACACAGTACCTATGAGTACAAAACAACAAAAAAAGTTTGAAAATATCTTATTGCTATGCGCTCAACTCAAATGTTGATTTTAACGGAAGGAGGAAAGCGGAGAACCCGGAGAAAAACCCTCGTGGCACAGGAGAGAACAACACATCAAAACAAACTCAATAGGCAATGTGCATCAAAGCTCACAAAGCACTCTGAGAAAGTGAGTTCTTTAAAAATGTAACAGGGAAATCAAAGGAACTATAGGAAAAAATTACTCTATTATTTTCGTCTGCTGAAATCCTTTTATTTCCATAGAAAATTTCGAATGAAAAATGCTCAGATGAATTTTTAGAGGAGCCAAAAAAGCGTAAGAACTCACTTTCCCATCATGCTTTGAGCTATAGTTTCGAGCTCATGCACATTGGCTATTAATAATGGTGTTCGCAGGGTTCGAGCTAGTGACACGAGCCTTTGGAACCATAGTGGTGAAAGACGATGCGTTAGCAGCGTATGCCACCTATTTTACCCAAGGTGTACCACTGAGCTTGCTATTGGGGCCTTCGCCTTAAGGTTCAAGGAGCAATAAACAGTGAGTAATACCTGCAAGGATAACTAAATCAGCTTCTTTAAGTGCGTCACGTCTTCGTTGCCTGATGTGAAGAGGGCTGTTTCTGCCTAACATCCCGCGAGACATTCCTCCAAGAAAACATGGAATACCCAAAGCCTGTGTGAAAAACATAACATGACTATCAATACAATTAACTCTTGCTAAATTGGATGTGAACACTAATGTATATTTCTTTCATAGAAAGGAAATAAGTTAAAGTTATAGTGCTAAGAGAAACGAGGTTATTCCGGGCGAAAAACCCTCATATTCATATATTTCTTTCACTTTAACCTGAGTTTCAAGCCCAAAGGGAGGGGGAGGAGAGGAAGGGAGAAAAGAAGGCCTGACTCAAATGCTCTTAGAAACTCGTTCCGCTCCTTTCTGTGTTAATGACGTGCCTTCATAACATTAGCCAAAAAAAAATGTTCTTCTTGTTTTTAAGATTGACATATCGAAGTGTCATAACTTGGCGCGAAAGTATGTGGTTGGTATTGAACGAGTGAAATGGAGACGTGGCATATTTTCAAGATGGCGACTATTTTCGTCCCCTAAAACAGTCCCACAATGCACTGCAGTGCCAACTCGACCCAGTTTTTTCCTCAACCTTGGAGTATTGCTTCCATGTTACCTCAATCCTGCCCCATATATGCCTACATACCTCTAAGGAGTGTCTAAGCTTGTCTGCTGGAATTGGTGGCAATGTTGCTTGGCTACCAAGAAGAATGACTGGTTTCTTCGACTTTGACACTAGCTTCACACATTCCATCACTAAAAGAGAAAAGATTCATTGCCGTGAATTTTTTCCTGGTTTTCCGGTTTTTCCTCCATCCTCAACCAACCGGCCCCCAACTAATTCAAACTGGTTAGAGCTGTGCTCCAGGGTCATATATGGACTATATAGAGGCTGCAAGAGGCGTCTTCTCATGCTTTCAGTTCGACCCCGTTGAGCTGCTCCACTGCTGTACTTGTGGTGGTAATAGACCTATTCGGCTTGGGTGTAATGTTTTCCCATTCAGACCACTTGTCATTCCCTAGAGTATCATTTCATTGTTTAACGGTTGCACATGAGAAGACACATAAATATGGATACAACTCAAACAAAGAATCTTATTCTCAAGAGAATGACACGTGGTCTGAAATGGGAAAACATTACACCCAAGCCGAAAAGGTCTATTAGCAATAACAAGTTTCTCTATATAAAGTTGTTTGTACCCAAGCTATACCATAATGCATCCTGTTCATCAAACTCAGAAGATTTCTATGGAAATCTTGGATAAGAATCTGCAGCAATGTTAGAGTACTCACCTTGTGAGTCTTGAGGCAGAGGGATTTTTACAGGCAATGGTTTGACATCTTGTGGATCCCAGGCACCAGCAAATAAGCAATGTAGATGGTTAGAAATATACCTGCATATCAGAAAGAGGTTGTCACGTAAGAAAATAAATACTAGCTATACAATGGTTTTGAGTGGCATACCGTGGAATATCCCACAAGTCACTTGTAGTTTCTAGTATACACACAAGCCTTTAGACGAGTGTGTATACAAAGAAAATACAAGTGGGATATCCACGGTATGCCATGAGAAACCATTGTATAACCATCTTATCCCACACCATAGAAAATACAAATGCGTAGATTCAACGCACAGTGCATGATGGGAAGAATGAGTGAAATACCGACGAATATACGACAGCTTTCCTGCTTTCTGATTGGCTGTATTTTCTATGGTGTGGGATAAAACAGCTTTTGCCATGCTCTGAAACAAGTGTGAAGAGAAGCATGAGCCATTGGTGAGTGATTCCCACACTTCTTGAGTGCTTTCAGTACTTCCTATAAGTTCGTATTACTTAACAGAGCACAGAAAATAGCTTGTTAGTTGCGACTATGATACAAAATGTGCATCCCTCTCTAAATACAGTTACATTTTTACATTTATCACTCACCAGTTGATCATACATTGTACAAATCCTCTTGGGTTTTCCTAGGAATGCCGAGTCATGAGAAAATGAGAGTAAGGTTACATATAATCAATGTAGAATTATATTTCATAAATTTATTGCTCCATTATTTTTTTTATTTTATTTTTTTTATTTTCTTCCCTCTCCAATTTTTATTCATTTGGCTCCCTGTGGAGACTACAATGAAATGGAATCTTATGAAGGGATATTTGTGTATCTATCAAGGCCTACAAAAGAGTGTTATTCAATAATACCTACCTTGACACCAGATTCTTTTTTTACAAGTGAATAGGGATAAAGAGTATCAATAGGAAATTCAACAAAAACAGGCCCTGGAAGAAAAAATAATAACATATAGAGGCTTTGCTCTATCACATGACAGCAGCCATGACAGGAGGCAGGAACAATTGAATCTGGTCTAATATGATTTACATGAGAAAGAATTCAGTTTCCCAGACTCACGTGATAGTGCAAAGCCTCTATACTTGTGAAGATATAATTTACTGACTCAATGTATTTGACTGATTAGCAAGACTGAAGAGAAATTAACACTGCACAAACTAACTATAATTTAAAGTTCTCCCAAGTTCCTGGACATAGTACTACAGTCAATTGCATCTAAGCGTGAACACCAGATGGCAAAACCTGTTCTAAGTGGAGCCTGAAACTTGTATGTTTGGCAGCTAAAGGGTCAACATTTGGTGGCCTCCTTTGATTGTCTCCTTCGAAATCTACAAACGTCAACATTTTAGCCAAAAAAAAACATCCAAGTTTCAGGCTCCACTTAGAACATGTTTTGCCATCTTGTGTTCATTCTTAGATGTAAATGACTGTATCATACCTTCCCAAATATTTGCACCATTTATTGGCCATTTATTATTGAAGAAATATACCTGGAGTGCCAGATTGTGCTTCTTTGAGTGCTGTACGCAGGACTGGAACAATATCTGCTACCCTGAACAAGGCATAAGGACAAATCGATCAGCATAAGCCAAAATGACTCTAGTCACTAAAGGAAATTTGAGATCACTGGTACATGTACTTCTGATCAGTAATTAATATCTTAAGGCATGGCATACATGATACGAGAAATAAAATAGTGCAACTTGCCACATAAAATTGTTGCAATGGAAGTTGGATAGCAAATTCTGCTCCTATTACCAACCCACAAACAAAACATTTTCTTGGTTAGGGAGAGTAGAAAGAGCGCAGAACTACTTCTGCAACAAAGTTTTGCAACAAATTTTCAGCAGCATTCACTCTGCAACTTGCAATGCAACAATGTTGCACGAAAAGTTACACAAATTTGTTCTGTATTGCAGTTCCTTTACCTTGTAACCGTAGCACAAAACTTGCACAGAGGTTCAAACAGAGACATCTGGTCTATGTCTTGTAGAGCACCTCTTCCCTTAAAAAAGATAAAATATACCAAAACCATATGATTTGAATGAAATTAATTTTTTAAAATACTCTCCTTAAGTATATTACTTTAACAATAATTATTAGTCACCAAAATTGAGGTGCACCTCGTGCGACTCTTACGCCTTTTCGTGCTTAAGCAACCTCCTGTGTGCATCCAGAACTGGATATATGCACGTTAAGCATTGACTATTCCCTTAATATTCTTTATCAGTATCTTAATAATAATTTATCCATACAAACAATACTTCAGAATATAATTTACTTTCAAGAGAGTTGCAGCAGCTCCTCCGATCAGTAACAATGGTGATTCTGCCATTTGAGCATTCTTGACTGCTGTAACAGTGTTTGTAAGACCTGTCAACAAATGAAATGTATAGTCATTTAATCACTTCAGAGTGTCAGTGTTTGATAATCTTGTTTGGTTTGCAGTTGTAGTTTTAGTTGGCAGGGCAGTCCTCTTGCAAATAAATAAATAAAAATACTGGTAAATAAAATAAATAGGATTTAGCAGTGGCATTTCCACAGAAAGGCTCTTCATCCACTGAAATTTCATTTGGAATTTAGAAGTTGATTTTTGTGGAGGGAAGAAAACTGGAGAATATAGAGAAAAACCCTCGAAGCACAGGAGAGAACCAACAAGCAACTCTCACATACAGTACAACACCAAGCCCAGTGGGACTTAAACCTGGGCTACATTGTTAAATGCGCAAGTGCTCTTACTGCTATGCTAATATGATATGGTAGAGCTTTAGCTAAGGTATATAGTGATAATAAAGATGGGTTGGAACCCTGAGACCCTGCCCTTGCTACATTACTGAATTGCATTAGTCATTAAAAGGACCACAGAACACCCTAAAAAGTGAGTGAGCTTAAACTGAAAAATATAATAGTCATCTGTATAAGACTAAAAGTGCAGAGGGCTGCAAGCATGAGTGTACAAAATTTAGAGAATGTTAGCAAATAGCAGGGGATGGGTTATAGCTATATTGTAGCCTCACAAGCCCTCCCTCTCTGAGGTCCATATATTATGATTACCTGGACCAGCAGTAACCGCAGCAACTCCTACTACTCCAGAGAGTCTTGCTACTGCATCTGCAGCAAACACTGCCGTCACCTGGTAACATATTACAAGCAACATTACATTTTCATTCAAAAATAAAGTTGCTATACAAACAAAAGAAGAAAACATCAAACGCACCACTTTGAAATGGTTTCCTTAAGGTCTGATTTGCTGAATGCAATGATAAGAAATTCTCTCAACCAACCAGATCAAAGTAGAGCAGTAAATGCATTTGAAACCTGCAAGCTTTGCGTTTGGCCTGCTAGATGGAATGTTTTAGTAAGGACAGTTTAATATTATTTTTTTGGATTTTGGCCTTGTACATTGATGATAATTGATATTACTATTATTATATATACCTCATGTCTAGTGTCTATGACTTTGATCCCATGGTTCTGACTGGCAACAAGGATTGGAGAGATATGTCCTCCAACCAACGTAAACACATATTTGACTCCATGTGCCTGCAAAAAAATCAAGCTCATACATCTTATTCATGAAACTCAAAGGCCGAAAAAGTGATTGAATCTTACTGTAATACAATTCAATTCAATTATTTTTTTTTTTAATCTTAGTGTTTCTGTTGCTGTGCTTACAGTATATTTCTGGGAAAGCACTTATTTGAGGCGACACATATGGGAAAAACCCTCAGAGCAAGAGAGAATCGACAACAAACTCTACTCACGTACGACACACCAAGGACTGTGGGACTCAAACCTGGGTCACAGTGATGAGAGGTAAGCATTCTCAGAGCTATACCAGCAATTCTTCAAGGACTTGGGTACAGCCCCCAAGCCCCTCCTTCTCTGTGGTCCCTAGTAAATACTCCACTTATCACTTGAGTAAGAAACAGGAAAGTTTAGAGACATAAGTTTTGTTGTGACAACTATAATGTTGTTAGGGGCAACGGAATAAAAGAACAGCAAGTGAAACATGCCTCAACCAATCAGAAACTTCTGTTCCCAGACTCATAAAAAAAATGCCCACGTGCCTTTTCGATTATCTTGTGCCATTGCCCCTAACAACATTGTACTTTTGACAGTAAAGCTTGTGTCTCTAAATTCTCTACTTTCTCACTCATGTGATAAGCGTAGAAATGTGGATCCTACATTATAAATTAGTGAAGAACTCACCTTCAGTACTTCAGCAACTAGCTCACCTCCATGTCTTGTTGAATGATCATCTAACTATAGTACAGATAATCATGTTAATAGATAAAACTTATCTTATCTTATCTTTAAGCTTGTCTTGGTTCTATTATATATTGAGCAATATAAGACTTAGGCCTCTTAGCTTAAAATTAAGGAATTCCCAGAGCCAGCAGCACCTATTTGGAAGACAATAATTTCAATTTTCAAGGGAGTAAAATTATATTGTTTTGTCCTCCATACTGGGAATATATTATTCTCCAACAGTATAAGAAATATAGGATAAACAATGGCCAAACGTCACATGATTAACATAAGCTTAATTTTGTCCAGAAGAACTTGACCATAGTTTGATCCCATGCAAAATCAAAATCATCCAAATTACCTTGTAAAGAAACTTGTAGTGAATCCTGAGCTTATAACACACATAAGCAATCACAACTAAAATAAAGAAAAGTACTGCTAATCCAGCCAGAAATCCCGTCTCTAATGCTCCGATATCCATCTTGGAGAAGCACGAGCAAAACACGAGCAAGAGGTTCACTAGACTTCAAGTTGTCCCTCCCCTCCCCTCCCTAAAAATATTTTATGGTAGACCCCAGTCCTAGCTATTACTTCCGTTAAAAAAGCTCCAGTTTAAACTCGGGTTTAACAAGCGTCTAACAAAGAAAAGAACACATAAGAAAGATGAATGAAGAAAATTCACAATTTTCCCAAGATTGGTTATTTCTATCGATCAACCATTTCAAAAACCGATCTTGGGATCCCTGTGAATAAGGATAACAGAGAGGGCTTAGTAACTAGGTTACCAGTCTTCTGTTTCACATCACGTCCAACATGGCGGAAAATTGAACTTCAAAGTGAAGTTGAAGAAAATATTTATTTTTTAGCAAAATGAAGGACAGTATTAGCGAAGATGATATCAGACAAGCTCTGAGAGAGCAACTTGAATTCATTGGTAAGCTAAAATAATGTTTTAGGTAAAAATTTTGTTACTTTTTTATGGAACATCTAAGCTTATAGTGCTGCTTATAAATAAACACGCTGACAAATATGCTTGCTTCTTTGTTTGCTCGTAGAAAAAGACGATGTTCCAGTTAGTAAACCCAAGAAAAAGGTACTTTTATGGCCTTAAAGTATCAGGAATGAATTGTACTATTTGGAAAGGTCAAAATTTAATGTGAACTATACATTTTCAGAAGAGAAAGGCCAAATCAAAGGCAGACGACTCACAGGACAAGAAGAGAAAACTTTCAAGACCAGTCAAGTTGAACGATGAAGTTTCATTATCAATAGAAAATAGAGGTATGAAAAAATATTAAAAAAAACTTTATCCCCAACTCTGATTTTCCCTATTTCTTAATTTACTACACCAAATGAGTGTCTACTGCATATATGATACATTTATTACATGTAAACTTATGATGCTTGTAAAACAGTAACTTACTATTTTTTCATGGGTGAAAAGAAATCACTCTAATACCCAATTTTTACCTTAGATACACAGAGACCACCTAGACCTCCACCAAGAGTTATTGTTTTTGAGGAGCCAGGAAAATCAAAACAAAAAAACACAAGTCACAATTCTAGTGTAAGTTTTTTCCTGTAAATAATGTTCTACAGGTATAAGCATAACCAAATAAATGAACCTTGTTACAAGGGTACTATTTAAGCCTGGTTCACACAAGTGCCCAACGCAAATGCAAGTGCAAGCAAGATTACGTGTGAGCTACAGCAATGAAAACAGAAACGGAATTGCAAGGAATGGAAACTTTTTTATTTTTCTTGTGTTTGTGTTTGCATTTTTGAAATGTGAACTGGGGAACACGCAAATTTATGCAAATGTAAACGCAAAGGCAAGACCAAAATGTTTTTTATGTAAGCGAACACTACTTGCAAATCTTAATTTGCGTTTCACCTGTGAACACTGCTTGTGCTTGCGTTTGCATTCATCTTTTTGCATTTGCATTGCTCATGTGAACCAGGCTTTACAGTAATACCGGTAGCCAATGTCTAACAAACCTGTGAATTTTCAACTTTATTATTTAAATAATGATTTCAACAGAAATTAAGAGATAAAAGTACAGAAGATTCAGAGGACTTAGATTTTCTAGAAATAGCAAGGGATGTCAAGGAATTTGGTAAGTTTGATGAATATTCCCCCTTATTTTGAAGATATCCATTATGAAATAGTGTTTTCTTTCTTTGATTCTGAGGGTTGCACCCCTCCCAGGGCTGACTTTGTGCCCTGCACACACCCCTCCCTGAACAAAATCCTGGATCTGCCCCTGTATTCTAACATAAATAGGCCATTATTATAAGTAATAGCATGACTTGAGGGTGATTAGTGATTAAATGTCCCAGAAAGCCGAGGGAGGTTTTGTTGAAGTCCCGACGCCGAAGGCGGAGGGACTTTAACTAAACCTCCCGAGGCTTGAGGGGACATTTAATCACTAATCACCCGAAATTTCATGCTATTAGTTTGTAATATTATGATTACCAAGGAATAAAACTGCTCTTAGGAAATATGTTAGCTTTCGTACGATGCATAAATTACAAAGTTTTACAAAGCTGTTGATATGCGGCATACTTAAGGGAATTTGCCTTTGTTAAATGCGACAATGGCGAATTGAACCAGCATTCCTTCATTCGTGATGCTTTATTCTAATTCACTTTGGTTGGCCTAGAGCGGTATTAATGAAGTGTTTTCAAACCGTCTTGATTACGTCACAAATAGTAAGAAAAATTATCGGCTAGTCAACGTATGCGCAAAGATTATTCAATGGATCCCACAAGTGCTGGGGTGTTCAATAGTGTGTAGTCCAGAGTCATTGCGCAAAATTTTTGATTGGGTCGATGCTACCCAACCATGGTCCCAGTGATTGTCATATGAGGGACCATGCCTCATGAATAGTGATGAGGGATATTTAGACTAAATATCCCTCATCGCTATTCATCCAGGGGGATGTTAGACCTTAAACATCCCTCTGGAAACAATGGATCCCGAGGTAATCATGATATTACATAGAGTACATATCAGTAGTCATGTTCCTGGGTATATGCTCAATGTGTTTAATTCTCTTCCTTCATTGACTATCCCCAAGGTATGACTGGATTCAGTAAAAAAGAAAGAAGAAAATATGAACAGCAGAAAGCTCAGGCACTGGGTGCAAAGGTCAGTGGTTAAGAATATAGTCAGTCCCCTTTCTCGTTTGTTGTGTACTGGTTGTTATAATAGCCACACACACATATCTGGAAGTATTATGGAGGTTAGGCTGCACTGGGGTTGCACTGGTCCTGGGACCCAGTGAGTCATAACTGCTCATATTTGTGTCTTTCAGCATTGTGTTGTGGGTGCCAATCAATATTTAGGAAGCTCTTGTCAACACAATTTGATTGAATGACTGACTGATTGATTTTTGTTATTTTCAGGCACCTAAAGGAGCCAAGATGCCATACAATATTCTAATAGCACACCATAAAAAACAGAAACAAAAGGAAATGACGCGTCTAAAACTGGTTAGTGTATCACTACTGTATGAGTCCGAGGCCGAGTCGGAATCAGAGTTGAAAGCAGCTTATGATGAAGTTAAAACCAGAAAATGGAGTTGGAATCGGGGTCAGAAGTGTGTCAGAAGTGGAATTGGAAGGTTTCCTTTTGATTGCCATTTGCTTACACTAAGTCTTGTGACGAGCGGTTTTTGCAATAAGTTACACATGAACTACTTCCAAATCTGACTCTGATTCAGTCACAAGTGAAAACCTTGACATAAACCTGTACATTATTGTTGATGATCCCTGTAGCATAGATTCCTATGGTCACCCTGTGAGAGAAGGTGTGTCCCTAATAGACCTTTTAGCTTGGGCACAATGATTTCTCATTTCAGATGACTAGTCCTAGATCTGCCCATGAGACTACCATTATAAGTGAGCAATAGTAGGAGTTAATGTGGCTAAATTCATCTTTAAATTCATTTTGATGTATACCCAGGAAAAAGCTATGGGGATGTCAACAAAGAAAAGTAAAAACAAAAGCAAAAAGAAAGAAAACCCAACAAGGTTTGTGAAACATAAATCATGCAGACAGCATGTGGGGATTGGCAGAACATGAGAGAAGTGTTAGGAGAAGCATGACATGTAGCAGAGGGCTCCTCAACACTCCTCTAGTGTACAGCCAATCCCTTAGTGCTTTAATGAAGGAAAAGAAAATGTTGGCATGTGCTGCGTACAGTTATAAAGCGTGCAGGGATTGGCAGAACATGAGAGCAGTGCTAAGAGAAGCATGACATCTCCAAAGTGCTTTATAACAGAACAAAGCATAGCAAGCAAGTTTTTTATTTCTCTTATAAATACAAATCACAATAATCATTATCAAGGATAGAAATGATGCAAGAGGCTCCAGGAAAACAATGAAACAATTCTAATATTCCTAATCCTAATATTCTTGGGATCCTCACCTTGAATTGCTTTGCGTGTTCACAATCACTCAACCAGAATACCGAAAGTGGACTATTTTAATTCGATCTGTGAGTTAGTTCTGACTTAGATCAGCCCACAGGTTGTTGCAGGGTTGGATAAAATTTGAACTTATAACACTGAAACAATAGAAACAGGTTGTTGTTAAGGTGATGGTCCCTGATGGCCAAAGTGGCTCAGCTCTCTTATCAATCTTTTTTTCTCTCTTTACCTTCTAGTTCCATTGGCTGGTGGTCTGATAAGTCTAGTAAAGGTCTTGATGCATCAATAGGGAGATACAAGAAAGGAGTGCAGATGCTCAGTCAAAGTGATATTAGGAAAATTAAGCAAAGAACAAAATAATATGCTTGAATATTGTATATTTTAATTATGTATTGTAGGAAAAAATTTATATTAAATCTTGAGAGTTTCTTTCAGTGGTGGATTTTGGTAGCAATAGCTTCTACATGGGTGTAGGAATAACGAGGAAAGACGTAAAGTTGCAGCATTACGACAGTTACCATGACAGCAGCCTGTAGTATGCCTAAAGCCACGGAAAAGGCAATAAAAGATTTGGCCACATTTGAATGTCTCTTGGCAGTTTCGTATTCTCCCTTTTTGACAGCTCGTTGACTCTGTTGCAGAAAAAGTAACATTTTCTCAGGATATAATCATTTACGACATTCGAATATATTTAGTTTATGAAGAACTGACAACCAGAATCAGTAGGCATGTACCAAGTGATATGCACACACGCCTAATTTCAATTTTTTTTAAACGAAGTCCACAATGTTGCGTGAAGTCGAACCGTGTGTGCCGGGGTGCCTACCGCGCTGCGTGAATATCGTACCGCGTGTATTGGATTGCGCATTGTGTCGTACGTCTGTTGGTGTGCGCATCGTGTTGCGTATGTGTTGAGTGCACCGTGTTGCGTGAATATCACAACGTGTGTGTTAGAGTGTGCACCGTGTTGTGTGAATATCGCACCGTGCGTGTTGGAGTGTGCATCGTGTTGCGTGAATTTCGGAACGTGCGTGTTGGAGTGCGCATCATGTTGGTGAATATCGCAACGTGTGTTGGAGTGCGCAACGTGTTGCGTGAATATTGCACCGTGCGTGTTGGAGTGTGCATCGTGTTGCGTCAATATCGCACCGTGCGTGTTGGAGTGTGCATCGTGTTGCGTGAATATCGCACCGTGCGTGTTGAAGTGCGCAACGTGTTGTGTGAATATCTTATTTACCTTTGCAGCCTGCCAAATAGCAGCAAACCCAAGTGGCCAAAAACACAATACAGAAGCCAGAATGGAAGGAATCAAGAAGTTCCTGGGCTTCCTTGAGTTTTTCTTATCAAATAAAGCTGACTGGGGGACGGGTTCGTCTTCACTGTTAGACACAGGGCTGGGCACAATTTTGACAGAAGGAGACGACTTTAAACCAGTTTGATCTCCCCTGTCAGAATCTCCCGACATACTCTTGATTGATCGACAGTTTTTTTTCTTTTATACATTTGACATGGTGGGTTTTATTACTTCTTTCGTAATTGATGACGCATTTGTGTTGCCATAGTGATATTCTTGACGTTTACGCGCACGCGCACAAAACTCTTGCACACAGGATGTCTGTATTATTTTCTGTCCCACCGCGGCACCACAAGAAGAGATTTTATTCATGTATGACTCACGAATGTTGGAAAATGAAGACACTTCTAAGCCTTGTAGTTTAATTAACATTAATGTGACCTAATCTTGATCACGATATTGGAATTCAAAACCTTCAAAATTTCATCGATACCTTGGAACAACCCAGCTTACAACCTCTGGGCTGATCTAAGACAGGGCACGGCTACCTCACAGATCGAACCCTGAAACAACATCTGGGCTGATCAAAATCCGTTCACGGCCAACTCACAGATCGAATTGGAAATAAGCTTGTTAGTTTTTTTTACGAATTAAGGGAGGAAAACTAGAGAACCCGGAGAAAAACCCTCAAATATTAATCAAGGGTGACACTTAACAAACTCCAGAGACGAGAGACAAGTACACTACTTCTACTTCAATCGATTTCCCAAAATGGTTCTTTAAAATTTCGTATCAATTATCAATAAAACAGCTGCACCCTCTAGTTCTACCGGCTAGCTTATTGCATTAATTTCTTTTCTTTTGCAAAAAAATATATAATAAATTATTATTATATTAGTCGAAGTTAACAAAGTATTTCGGGATTTATTGCGACAGGATTCGAGAACAATTCTAATCACTTTTTCTCCTATCTTCTTTGATAACTTAAGTAGATCACAGGTCATCTGCAACTCACTTACAGTGCATGCAATAAGGCTTATCTTAATGTTTCATGAGTACTAACTCCCTAAAACCCGAATCATCCACTATTAATACATGGGAGGGGGCATGGGTGTGTCTGTGTGAGGGGGGTTAGAGAAAACTGCAATTATTCAGTAGAAAAATAGGTGAAGAAATGATAAAGTTTGAATGGCAGTTGCCTTGAATGCATACTCCCCATCTCCCATCACCAATGTGAGTCAATTGCAAGGGCATATCTAAACTACACCATTTCCTAAATCACTGAGCACATGGAAGATATTTTACGAGAGACAATTACTGATTGAATGGGCATATCTAAACTACACCATTTCCTAAATCACTGAGCGCATGGGAGATATTTTACGAGGAACAATTACTGATTGAATGGACATATCTAAACTACACCATTTCCTAAATCACTGAGCACATGGGAGATTTTTTACGAGGGACAATTACAGGGAATTACGAGGGAACCTGAGGGTTATGACATTATTGATATTTTTGGATCAAATCACATTTTTTCCGCCTTTGAATGCTTGCAATTGCTTTTAAATTCCACTTACTTCACTGTAGATAATTCGTATCAGTTTATGATGGGACAAGTACAGCCAACTAGCCAATCAACTATGACAGTAATGCGCTTGTCTCGGTCTAATGTGGTGGTCCGAAACAGAAACCGCGCAGGCCAAATAATTTACCATCAGCTAGATTATATGACACAGAGATAAACCACAGCTTCGTTATTCTCAGTATTTACTTATCTTACCCTTCAGAAACATATCGATACTTTGAAACAACCTCTGAGCTGATTCAGATCAGGCGCGCAGCTAGCTCACAGATCCCACTGGAGTTTGCGAGAGGAGGAAAACTGGAGAACCAGGAAAGACCGCAAACTCTATTCACATGTGAAGCCAAATCTATACTAGGAATCGAACCCGAAACCCCAGAGGTGAGAGGCAATCCCTCTACCGCTATGACATGTGCCCTTGATTATGACATAGTCGGAAACAGAAACCGCGCGAGCCTAATATTTTACCATCAGTCAAATAATGACACACTTCCAAACCCCAGACTTGCTATTCTTGCTATTTACCAATCTGCGCACCTTGATCGTTCAGTTATTACCTAGATATATTCGTGCTTAATCAAAAGTTCTTGCAGTTCATGATTTTCATTGACCGCTATGGTCTTTACGTCCTACGCAGAAGGTCGTCACGTTGTCACGCAACGTTCGTGGCCGACCCCAGGGACGCCTGCGCAGGATACTAGGTCTTTGTTTGTCCGTGGGCTAAAATATCGCTCACTTAAATTGCGCGTCTTTACGGCGCCAATTCCAAGCACTTCGTATTAAGTCAAAAGTCTCTCAACTCAACCACTAAGCTTAAAAAGCTTTCTATATTTAACACTGCATTTGATTTTATTTAGCGAGCTATTTGAATCTGAATAATTGAAAAAACTCCAAAGCGAGCCCGCCTGGCAGCTATGCAAACAATCTTGTTAAAAAGCACTAGGCTTTTTAATGATGGTTTCATTTGGGTTTTAAGGCATCTTTAACTCTAAGTGCTACTCCTCTGATATCCTCATATCGATTATTTCAATTGCCTCTTAGTATTTCATTTCCGCATCGATCCCTCCAGCGACTTTCCTCATCTTAAATGCCTTGCGCTTCTAACTTAGCTTCCTTCCTCATGCAGGGGGGGAGGGGGGAGGTGACAAATTTTCGGGGATTAGGTAATTGTTTGTTTGTTGTTTTGCTTTGATTATTTTTTTTATTTTTTGTTCTGGGCGATTTTGCTCACTTTCTTATATTTGCGATTATTGCGTCCCCTTCTTTCTTTTTTTTTTCTTCGGCAATCTTGGCCCTTTTTTTTTTTTTTTTTTTTTTTTTTTGCTTTTTGCTTCGCGTGCCCCCTTCCCCCGGATCCCTGGTCCTCGCTACTCCCCTGCTTGCATATATGCCTGTTCTATATTTATTTTCTTCGTTTGTTCGTACGTTTAATTCAGAGCACGTTTGATTCGTGTTTTTGCGTCCAGTCCTGCACAATTTTCAGACCTCTGTATGGGATGTCAATGGTTTCTGTAATCCATAAGATTTATGATAATGATGGCAGCCAAAACACGAGACTCTCGTAGATCGTTATGTACCTTGAGTTGTCTGGTTTTTCACTGGCATCTATTTGTTATGTCGTCTGGGAGCACCAAAAGACAATGATGATTTCACTTTCTAGAAGCTTCTACCGGCTTAAACTTGATGAAAATCAATCGACCTTTGCAATTAATTGTGTTTAATTTTTCATTCCCATTCATATATCGGGTATCATTGCAAATTTAATTGGGTGGTTGGAAGGAAGGAAGTGAGAATAAAATGGAAATCCTCGGAAGGGCGGATAAGGATCAGAGTTCAATATTTTCAGGGGAGGGGTGGAAGTATCAAAATTGCGCCTGACTGGGGTGGTGTGTGGTGGTTGAAAAAACGTCTGTTTTCAGTCGCGAGGTTGTCTGAGGGAAGGAGTGTTAAGGATTAAAGTTCAATATTCTCGGAGGGGAAGGGTGGAAGTATCAAAATTGCGCCTGACTGGGGTGGTGTGTAGTGGTTGAAAAAACGCTCAATATTCTCGGAGGGGAAGGGTGGAAGTGCGTTGGTAAATCTGACGTCGATGTTGCCTTGATACAATTAAGGTTTCATGTGCAATTAAAAAAAACACCTTGCTAAAGAACTCTAAAACATTAGCCCTATAACGGAAGCTGGCCCATGGCCATCGAAAAACCGCTTCTCTCATGGTGAGCGTTTAATAGATACCCTAAAGAAACTGACAGCTTCGAGAATATTGGCCGGCAAAAATTGAGGAAATTAAACATGCTTATATCATATTGAATTGTGCCAGAAAGTGTGAACTCTATCCAAGTATACGTGTTTATCGTGGAGATTGTTCTAGAAAGTAGTTGAGAGATGGCGGGGGATCTTATGGCGAAGAGCGGACGAGCAGCTGTGTTTTTTAGATGTATTATAAAAGTAAAATATAGAACTGAAAAGACTTGACTTTTCAAGATATTATATTGAATAAGAATGGCTTTGCGGAAGTTCGCGTTGCGAATAAAGAAAGCGAGTTCAGATTATCATTGCACTTGGTCAACGTTATTTTGGTGACCTTGGATGTTAAGATTCTTCTTTTCTGATTGTTTTCTTTCGTTTTCAATATTGTTATGGCTTCTGTGTAAGCGGCATTGTTCGCTAAAATCTACTGTTTTGGCGGGAAACTTGCTGCAACAAAAACCGCGTCTTGTGCAAGCTGTTCTGTGAGTTTTAGGCGCATGAAAAACATAAGTAAATATTATAATTCTAAAAAAAATCATATGTGCGGTTCGCATTTACATATACTTGCCTAATTTGTCGGCATTTGGTTTGTCAAAAATAACTATATATATCTGATTGCATTTCTTTCAGTAATTCACGTGTAAAAGTTAGAAAAATCGCAGCATGGAATCTGAATAAAGTATTATTATCCTCCTAGGATTTCAGAAAATTGAAAAAAAAATTCAAAAATAAATATAATATCCTTAAGGTTGCTGAATCGGCTTGTCAGTTGCCTGGCAACGAAGTTCCTTGACAACATAATAAAAGGAAACGCTATCACTGAGTCAGGAAGTCCTGCCGGGTGGCTGTCATTTAAGATGCCTCTAGCGCTACCAAATCTAGACTTTCTGTAGCTGACTGCTAAGATAACATAATAATCTTTTCTAATTAGAAATTTGGCTGTAAAATAAGAGACGATCGGGAAAAAAATTGATGAAATTTTTTTTTGCAGGGAACTTTTCATGGTCGGATAAAACAGCTGGCCACGTATCACGACGTGAATTTTTAATTCTATATTATAAAGTCACGAATAATATTGAGGAATATCCCCTTTTTGAATGTTAGTTTTTGCATATTTTCTCTTGTTTTGTATTATCACTATTACAGCCACTCTTGAAATCCTGAAGTGAACTCTTCTTCAATCATTCAGTTATTTCACGATTGTTTCTGAGCAATTTTTCAAAACATCTTGCCTTCTGCAAACTCACATAGCTAATGGAAATTTTAATTAGAGACCTCACACTTAGGTCGGCAGCGACTTTAAGTTTCGATTCTACAGACTTTTCCATTTAATATTAAATTGAAAAACTTTAATCTAAAGCCACTATCTATTAGGCACCCCAAGATTGTGACCAAGGATTCCATATCAACGTGGAAGAAAGTATATAAAAAAGAAATAATTTTGACTAGTTTTTAGTCAATTTCCCCCCCAGGGGAGCGTTTCAGGACTACCAAGACTAATATTCTGACATTTTAAGAGAAAAAAGCTGTGTGTAAAAATCGAAGATATATCCTAGCAAATGCCGACGTACGACACTTGTTATCTATTTTATCGAGCCATACATACATCCATACGGCGCAATGACGTGAACTCAAGGTGTCATTTGAAAAAAGTTTTTCCAGCTACGATTTTTCAAACAATTTTTGTCACTTTCAGTTTTGTTTTTTTTTTTCACCAGAAATTGTATCTACAAATAATGTTGTTCATCAATGTTCTCCTGAGGGTGTATGGGGTGCATGGACCTTTCTCACGCGGCACCCATCTCCCCGCGCGCGCAGCCTCGTATACAAGCGCCTCAGGATGAGGTTAAACTACGCAGGTTTAAACAAAGGTTTTTATTCTCATGGCAAGTAAAAATGACTTCAGGGACTGATAGGACTGGGAAGTGCTCAACTTCCCCCTTCCCCCTCCGCACGAACACATACTACAGGCCTATACCCAGGACGTTTTGTGGGGTGTGCAAACGATAATTCATGACACCAAAGTGGACCAAATCCAGGCAAAAATGTGACCGTTAATTTTGTATTACCGGTGAAAGGTCTGAACCAAAAATAAGGAAAAAAACAAAAAAACGTAAAAGCAAAAGAAAAATCTGTCGATCAGTGTTAAAAATCTGTCGGTATAACTTTCACTCTAACGGACTGCAGTCTAAATGTTGTTCCTTTGGTACTTGCAAATGCACCCTGCACAACCCAGCCCCCTCCTCCGCCCCACTGTAAGGTACAAATCTACCTTAATCAAATACATACGTACTACCTAGGTTACTAAAATTTTAGAATATCAACTCCTCCTCACACATTTTCAAGACTGTAATCCCTGATGTTAGCATACTATGCACTCTAATGTACGATAATGCACTTGTACTTATTGAACCTAATGGAAATCCTTTCAAAGAGGATTATACGTTTTACAGTAGAGATCAATAAATTTATTGACACTAATTCATTATGGGGTTATATATAACCTATATGCTGTTCTTTTGTACATTAGACAGCAGTGGGAAAAGGAACTGAAAAGTGGGGGGGGGGGGGGGGGGGGGAGGTTGCAAAAATTATGCCAAAGCAAAATCCTTGGTGGGCTTGGCCCCCCTAAATTTAAAATGGGTGGGCTCTAGCTCCCTTGCTCCACCTCATCCACCGCCTATGTTAAGAACTTCATATTCGGTAGCGAGAAATACATGTGGTATTAGAGGTGGTAATGGCCTGTCTTGACAAGGTCAGTGGTGTGACAGCTTCAGCATTATAATTATAGGAGTAATGGCTAGAAGTTTTATAGATACAGTCGCACCATCATAATAATGAACAAAGTAAAATAACTAAATTATAAACACATAATAACTAAATAAAAATAAATAATGAATGAATGAATGAATAAATGGATGGATGGATGGATGGATGGATGGATGGATGGATGGATGGATGGATGGATGGATGGATGGATGGATGGATGGATGGATGGATGGATGGATGGATGGATGGATGGATGGATGGATGGATGGATGGATGGATGGATGGATGGATGGATGGATGGATGGATGGATGGATGGATGGATGGATGGATGGATGGATGGATGGATGGATGGATGGATGGATGGATGGATGGATGGATGGATGGATGGATGGATGGATGGATGGATGGATGGATGGATGGATGGATGGATGGATGGATGGATGGATGGATGATATTAATAATGATAATAATAGTTTGGTGTAAACCCATGCAAAGCAATTTTTTCACATGTTGATTTTTAGAGAGCTGTTTGCAGTGTTCACTTGGTTTGATCCCCTCAGCTTAGACCATTTAGCTAGATCAATGAAGAGCAACATAAAGTGAATCAGCTGGATAGGTGGTTTACGTAGATTAATCTAAAGTAATCAAAGAGTTTGACTAATAGCATAAACAATATGTTATAACTAAATCAGCCAGGATTGGTGTAGCTCCAGGATCAACCATTAAAAGATTCACTACAATATCAATCCATTTCTTGTTAATAACATGGATCGCAGAGCTCCCTAAAAAGTGGTGGGGCTAAGATTGGAAAATATAAGAGACTAGTATGGGAAAAGGGAGAAAGTGGTAGGGCCGAGCTATAGCACTAGGTCCCTGATCAACTCTTACATATACTATAATATAACGCATGTGAATGACTGATAAGTACAATTCACTTGGACTTGTATTAAGATTATGTTTTCAATTTAATATTGTATTCTTAATGAGATAAGCTAAGGTTGTATAGTATAGATATGAAACACAAAAACCTGAGGATATTGAAAGAATAACTGTGTTTCTTAGGAACTAGCTTCTAGCTTTTTTGCATTACAGATCCAGTTTATTCATAAATCTGAGAGATTCCCTAGCATTGTTGGCCGTATTATTTTATACTACCATCAATGAATATCAACTCACAGTAGTATAAGCGTATACTATTTATAGGATTTTATAAACAGCGAAGCAATAAACAACAAATCTATACAACAAAACCTTAATCAAGTCTACCTTAATGAGATTATATGTGATTAGTGCAGTTTCTAAAACTTATAAGGAATTCAGCTTGGCTCTGAAAGGGAATCACAAGGTCAAGAAACAAAATACATTACGATTCAAAACTCAGAGCTTAAAAAGTCTAATCAAATTGAATACACATTCTAGTATTTACCAGCGAGATCCCTGTACTCGTGAAGTGTATGACTGCATGATTTACAAAAGTCTATTCTTCAAAGAACTAATTTTAACAAAAGAAAATATTTCCACCGCTGCTGTTATTTCCGGTAAGACAATAATAAACGTCTGTCAGGTCAGTGGAAAGGAATGTAGAACGACAAGCGTTTGACATCACTACATAGAATTTACGTTTTACGTATAGTATTCGATGATGTCAATAAGCACGAGAGCGTTCAAGCATGCATAGAAAATATCTTATTTGCAATTCGGAATTTTATATTTTTTCGTTAGAATAATAAAACAAACAATTAAGACTTGGGGGTTCAACAAGAAAAAATGCAATGAATAAATTCTTTAATGAGTATCTGGTCTTCTCTGTTTCTATTTCAGTTGAACTCGTTTTATAATAAATATTTTTTGGAAACCATTCGAGTGTAAAGGTCAGAAACGAAAGCCAATTCATTGTTCAAGAATGTAATATTGGATCATTCGAGGTTGACATAGAAAAAGCTGGTAAATACGCAAATAATTCGAACTTTAGAAGAGAAAAAACAAAACCCATTAGATATACAAGTGAACGTATCAAAAGGCGTGAGGACTGAATAACGAAAATGTACAAAATAGCCTTGAAGATTTAAATTTCCCGAGGGAAATAAAGTGAAAGTATTTGTCTCCAAAGTATTCTTAATACATCCGAGCAAAACAAAGCTAAAATATAAGGCTTTTAGCATTGAAAGGCAAGGGAGAAATGTTGTCGAGATGTAGTTCAAGAAGAATTGAAAGATGGGATGTCAAGCGTTGCATTTGCTTGCCATAAACTTTGTATAAAATGTTAAACAACAGTTTGAAAAATAAGTGTAGAAATTGTCTTTATTCTTAAATCTTTGCATCTACAACTGTGCTTACTAAAGGAGCATTTCAAACGGAATATAAAAGTCGTGTTCAGCAGAAAAAGCTAGATCATTTGAATTCAATCATAATGACTTCACTTCAGGAAACGAAGCGAGACGAAATTTTTACTGAGTCTTGATCATGGTTTGTTCACATTTTACATTGCAAAGGACACTCCTTATGAAGTGATTTTAATCACAGAACGTTCCAAATTAAACTTTGTGCTCGAGTAAATAGCACCATTTAATGTATAAATTTATGCAGGCGAGTATTGAAGCTGGAAGATACAGCCATAATAGCAATTATAAGCGCTGACCAAAACACACATTCTTAATACGCTTTAGCAACAAATGAATGCTATCTTACATCTCTCAAAGACTTTTATAATCTTCTACTAAATTTTTATTCCAAAAATAGTGTGATATATTTTCAGTGATTGTTTTTGCGAGATTTATACCTAGGCGTTCCGTTTTAACACAGTAAAGAAGATCTATATCATTGTGAAAACGAAACTGGTACAAATTGTTCCCAAGATATTCCAAGAATGGCGAAGTATACAAAACGTTGTTCAGTCGATGGTGAGTCTACGAATACATTGAGCTAATATTCTACATCGTCAAACAGCAATAGTAATTTTACAATGAATTTAGAACACTGACTTTGTTACTCCAGTCTTGTCCAGATTGCTTGGCAGATTTTCGCAGATTCTTACTTGGCCTTGCTGATTTCATATCAAGGACGAAATCACTGTCCGAAGACTTGGCCGGTTCAGCCCTAGCCGGTTCAGCCCTAGCCGGTTCTTCGGTCTCCTCAACTCTTGGAGCGACTGGAACACTAGGTTCTTCAGGTTTTGGTGGTTCTGATTCCACCACTGGGACTTCCGCTGGTTTTTCTTCTTGTTCATCCACCACACGTTTGAGTTCTTTAACCGCTTCTGCTTCATCAGGAGTAGGACCAGAGGGTTCTTCAGGAGCACTAGGTTCTGGCTCGTGAATTACTGGGGGCGGTGCACTCTCTTCCACAGCAACAGGAGCACTTTCTTCGATTTTTTCTGACACAACATCGGGTGTAGCATCTCCATTAGCTAATACATGCTCGGGTTCTGCTTCTGTTTTCACAGCGACTGATGATAAATTAGCCATATCAGCCGTACATGATCGATTATTTTCCTCCAAATACGCCAGTGTTATTTTGTCACATACGAGTAAGGTGGTTTCGTTCGGATTTTCCTTGATCTTTTTGACGACTTCGCCATGTGACATTTTTTCTACATTTGAGCCATTCACTTCAACCAACTTGTCTCCTTCCCTTAAACCACCTAATTCGGCAGGACTGTCTTTATCCACGGCGCTAATGGTTTGTCCTGGTTGATTCTTGTCTCCATGCAAGTTAAAGCCATAACCTTGACTCCCCTTCACGAGTCGAGCAAGACGAGGAGCACTAACTTGACTTGAATCACTCATATTTTGAACGTACAACTCTTTTACCAGTAATTAATACAAGTCTCTACGCTTCCCAGCAGTCAAATGAAACACACTTAGTTCAGAATGTTCCCTTAAAACTTCAAGGTGACGAATAACTCAGAAACGCAAACAGCTCGACTCTGTTCCCCGTGAAATTCGATGCATCTTTCCTCGCAATATTGCCTTATAAGGTACAAATCCCGCCCACACGTCGAATGTATTCAATCAGTAATTTATTCAAGCCAATTAAAACTTGGAGCTTTTTTTATTCCCAATGGTTTAACAACAACATTGTTCAACAAAGTTAAAAATATCACGAAGTAATTCTAAGTAGACCTTTCAATTCCGTGTAATTTGAATTAGTTTTTCGCTTATCAATAATTGTTTTTTCTAACCGTGGTTTCTGGTCTTCCTGAATTGACCCCATTTTTTGACGTATTGCACGATCATGTAGTCTTCGGAATAACGGATATTTCTCTGAAAGTCTTAAAAAAAATTCAATTACAACTAGACAGTACAATAAAATTGTCCAAATTAGAAAAAAATATTTGCAAGATTTTTATTTATTTCAGCGGCTGGCGCAAGTTTATATCAACCAGTTATCTTATCACTTCTTCTCATTAACATTTATGCGAACATTGATAAATCAGACAAAACAAAATAATTGACTCGCGAAACCATGCAAACCACAGAATTTACCAAAAGCTGAAAGGAAGGAAAAAATTCCACTATATCAGAATTGGAAATGAGACTATGAAAGCTGATGGAAAAACGCGCGCGTCGACGTTTTCGAGATAAAGCTTGTTTACTGTGCGGTTTGATTAGAGGTCAATATATCTGGCAAATCTTATATTAGACAAAATAAAATCTAACGATCTAAAAGTCACTGAGTCACTTCATTAATCCTAGATCAGATAAATATAAATGATCTATATTATACAAAATATGCAGACATCCATCCAAAAAATATATAATATATCCTAAGTCACGCATTCTCTAGAATAGTACATGGACGTGCTCTTGAATAGCGATTGAAACCATTTCTTCTCTGCTTACGTAGACACCAAGTGGGCGGTTGAGTATTAGCTATTGGAGCATGTCCCACTGATTACAGTCCCGATAGATCCAGGATTTGTTAAGGGGGTTCGGGGGGAAAAAACATTGGATATTTTCAAGAGAGCATAATATATATTCTCTCTTGATATTTTCTATTTGGGATCACGGCCGTAGTCCATATCTACCCCCCCCCCCCCTCCCCCTAGATCCGCCCCTCTGATATTGGGCCAATTTGGAAACTGTGGGGTGGTCTCGCTTTGTAGATACCCTAGGGCGCTTTTACTTTGGAGTAAATAAACTGCACCGGGAAAATTACTAAAAATATAAGAATCGAATAAATACACGAAAGGTTAGGGGGCAAAGATGTCAAAGATGAGTCAATGACTGGCTAGCTTTATAGCGAGAAGAAATTTGAAAGAAAGAATTCGAAGATGAAAATGTGTGTGGCCATGGAGAGGCGGGAGTTTTATTAACTCATTAAACAAGATAAGAAAGGAGCTATTTTCAGTATTTTGGTCTTTCAACTGAAAAGTGCAACAAATAAGCCGGTTGCTAAGGGTTACGACTAGTAGTCTGGCGGGGTCATCAAAAAACGATATTTCCCCATCCGACTTCCCCTCCCCCTAAATTTTTAAGACCGCCTACTTATAAATCCTTCCAAATTTGTAAAGATTTTCAAAAGAGAGTCGACCATCTACTACTAAACACAAGGCTGATCTATGTGCGTGACTCGGACACACTCAATCGTTAATCACATCCAGATATCATTAAGTCACGAAATAACAGAACAGCGCCAAACATCATGTTTTGAATCAAAACCATAAAGTCTTTAATACAACTAATAATATTTTCTCAGTCTATTATCTTTTAAACATAAAGGAATTCAATAAAATATGCTAAATATTTGATGTTCGGGTTGGTTACCCGAGCGCGAATATTAATGTGGGAGACCCTGTGGTTTTTTAGGCGCATGTCATATGAGGGAAGATAGGACTGTGATGTTTGTAGACAAGATGGCGGACGTACTTCATGATGTGACTTGAATTTGAAAGACAGAAGAACTAAGCCATCGACATGAGCTTTAAGGCTTTTGATCTCGTGCCTGTGCTAGAGAAGATAGTAACGTCTTCTTCTGACAAGCCTAAAACGGTAAAAAAATAAAAATAGTGATAATAAAAGTATGCTGAATTGTTTGACATAAATTTAATTGATTAGCTTAGCTTGAGTTTAGGTTTTTAGTAAGCTTATTTGCAGGTTAGCTTAGCTTTGATTTAGCTCTAATACACAGAGTATTCAATTTATTTTATTGTATACATTATTATAAATATATTTATAAATATATATTCACTGTACATAGCTTACTGTTATTGGGATCTTGTCATTTAAGCTTATTGTAATCTTACAGTAAGTTTATGCAGGTGTTGTTTGGTGTGATCCATGTTATTCGATGCCAATCGACCACACTCAATGACAGTATCACAAGCAATTGATACCAATGGATAAGGTCACCAATTTCTCTTCCATTGATTGGTTGTTGATTTCCTATATATATCAAATGACATCGATTGTCATTGATTGATCATCAATCAATACCAGGGACCGTGCGAGGGGAGGGGATGGTAGTGCTATAGCCCTACCACTTTTCACTTTTCCCTTTTCCCTTTTCCCATACTATCTCTTATATTTTCCAATATTTTTCTTAGCCCCACCAATTTTCCACTTTACTAGTTTATTTTACCACTTTTAAGGGTGCTTGTGTCTCATGAATACGCTTGGCTATGCTTAACTTATATGTAACTTTTGGATGTCAGTTACCCTGCGGTCAAGCGGCACTCCAGTGCTTCTTGGTTGTGGGATTCATTGCCTTTCACAATTGACTTCCGGCCTTATGCTCCTTGGTGCCTGCGGTACAGTACCTCTACCCACAGAGTGAGAGGACCTCTGGCACCCAGGGTACAGCGTAGAAGTTACACTGTAGTCCTTTCTTGGAGGAAGAGATTTAATTTTAATCTTTAAATTTGTCTTTTTGATTTAGATTGAATGCCTTGATTGTGCAGCACAGAATTTATTCATTGGGACGGCAGACTGGTATGTTAATTTGTTTAGCAGGAGTTGCTTGATGATTCTATCCTGTGCTTCAAAGCTTTTCTCTGGATATACTCATGTGCAATTCCTCCTTCAGCAGGAATTGACTTTTATTTGTTATGTTTCTTCCACTATAGTTATGTGTTTCATTATGTGTTCGATGATACTGTGTCGCCACTTGGAAGAACTACTTTCCAATGCAGCCTTCAGACCCACAAGCATATTGGCATGGTAAGATATTAGTGAACTAGAGTATGAGTATGAGTATGAGTATGAGTATGAGTATGAGTATGAGTATGAGTATGAGTATGAGTATGAGTATGAGTATGAGTATGAGTATGAGTATGAGTATGAGTATGAGTATGAGTATGAGTATGAGTATGAGTATGAGTATGAGTATGAGTATGAGTATGAGTATGAGTATGAGTATGAGTATGAGTATGAGTATGAGTATGAGTATGAGTATGAGTATGAGTATGAGTATGAGTATGAGTATGAGTATGAGTATGAGTATGAGTATGAGTATGAGTAATATGTAGTAAGAGTAATATGTAGTAAAGAATGTAGTTTTGAAGAAACCTATTACCGGTATTCATAATTGCATGTTAGTAATTCATCACAATCAACTTGGTATGAGTGATATAGTTAGCCTTGCCCATCCTTCGTTTGCATGTTATGTTGTCATGGACTACATCTTTATCTCCTGACTCTCTTGGAAATTTCATAATTGTGAAAACTAAATTCTGTAATGCCCCTTTCCCCCTTCCTCTTGCAAATCAATTGTAATCCATTCAAGTTAGACCTGATGTCTCTGATCAGGATTCAGAAAGACAACATTAACTTAGTCATGCAATGTATATATTAAGGGTTTTTAATAACTGCCAACAGAAAAAGCCTATACAACAGGTAGTAACAGCACCAACCATTAACCGACTTCTGGTTCTTTGTGATGGTATGTAAAAAATATAAGATAATAGTTGTGTTGATAGATAGTCAACCGTACATATTATTCTAGGGAAAAGTGATGAAAATATTAGATTGTACCAGTATTGTTAAAACACAGGTGTATTTATATTTTTGATTTTCTTTTATAGGAATCATTCTTATGTTCAGCATGTTTGAACTAGAGGTAACAAATACTTTTTGCAATAATATTTGACAAAATTATTTGACCAATATCTTCACTGACACTGACTGATTTTTTTAAATGTTGTTTCATGATTATTGTAGATTATTGTATCAGGCTTCAAAGACAAATTAAAAGGGGTAAGTGTATACTGGTCAGTCCTAGCTGACGTCTGGACCATAGAAAAGTATACTAACTTGAGTCTATGTGTTCTTCATCTTTAGGTGAATTTTATTGCCAAAAATGAAAATCCTAATAATTTTGATCCATTTGCTGTTGAGGTAAGTTAGTTCAGTTCAGTTCAGTTTTTCTTTGAATGGCAATGCCGCTACTGAGTCTAGTTGAGCATAGCTATCAAATCAGTCGCCTCCTTCCTGCTTCAATCAATTTGTCTGTTCGACATTGATTTGTAACATATTTTTGATATTTATGTGATTCTCTAAGTCTTTATTCCCCTACTTGCTAACATCTCTTTACTTTTCTACTGTTTTAATAGCTGGTTTGAATCCATTACATCTCATTCTCATCCATTCCATTATATCCCATCCATCTATACATCAATCCATCCCATCGATTGTCCAATCCATTTGTCAATTCATACTATATTCCCATTCATCATCTCATCTATCCTATTATATCCCATCCATCCATTTATCAATCCAATGGTTCATATCTTCCATTATTTCATTCATCCCATTACAGTGTATACCCCATCCTTCCACCAATCGTCCAGTTTTTTTAACCTTTTTTAGTTTGGACATAAAGTTCATGACATTCAGACCATGTGTCATTCCCTAGAATATCATTTCTTTGTTTAACTGTTGTGCAAGAGAAGACACATGAATGTTGATACAACTCAAACAAAGAATCCTATTCACAAGAGAATTACACATGGTCTGAAATGAAAAAAAAAACTTATTCCCAGCTAATATTACATCCTAGCAATAATATACTTATCTAAGATTCTCTGTATTCCCTTGTTAAATGTTTTTCTAGGTCTGTATTTCTATTGCCAGAAAGAAATCTGTTCAAATTGTCTCCGTAACAGAAAATAAAATGATACCGCTAAAGGAAATCGCTCTAGCTGAACCACCACTACTCATGGTGAGAAACACCACTACACTCTTCTTTTACATGACATTGAATGATGACATCAATTCTTATCCATTGCATTAACTACTGGGGAATCAAAGGTGGCGTAGCAGTAGTACACGCGCCTCTCACCTCTGGGATCTTGGGTTTGATTCCTGGACTCAGCATCACATTGTTAGAGTTTGGTGGGTCCCTTTGTTTCAAGGGTCTTTCTCTGGGTTCTCCAGTTTTCCTTCCTCTGCAAAACCAAGTTTGTTTCAGGGTTCAATCTTGGAGGTGTAGCCTGATTATTGAACATTAGTATAAATACAAAAGTGATTATACAAAATCGCGCGCTCTGATTGGTTCTCTATCTCGGATTATCAGCCGATAATCACCTTTTCGGACAAAATGGCTGTCGCGCTTTTAAAAAATAAAATATTTTCACTTTCAATGTTGTTTCCTTCTTTCTTTTTTGAAATAATCACCTTTTTATTTATACTAAAACAATTATTCACCTCAGGCTCAGTGATTATCGATGAATATTTACCTCGCAGCTCGAAGACTCGCCGCTCGGTAAATATTCATCGATAATCACTTCGCCTTCGGCGAATAACTGCTAATTAATTCCAGAGTGATAAAATTGCTTTTCAGGCTGCTGATGCGGGTGCGATATGTGTTGCTCTGTCCAATCAGTATAGATATTGCATGGTGAATGCATTGAATGCTAAGGTATAGTATGAGCTTCCAGTATTGTGGCATGCATTGTTTTAGAGAGTTGGCTTTCTAGGATTTTAAACTTGTCAAAACTTCCGTCCATATATTCTAGACCTCTGGCACATTTTTCCCCCAGTCCAGACCTCCTGGCTGGTAAATTATAACCTTTATTTGTTGCATGTTTTATAAGGTACAAGAACTATTCCATTATGAAGCAGAGAGTACCAAGGGGCTGATAATGAGAATAGGAACTGTAAGTACTCGTAACACTGTCGTAAATCAATGCACAAATTTTGCATTCGATTTAAACCACTGTTTTTGAAGACCACAGACTCATTTGCACAGGCTTAGCCTCATTTATAAGTTAGCTACATGTATTCAACTACATAATTAAAAGTCTGTGGGATTGGTATTATTCGACTTGCACATTCTTTACATTCCAGTTGCCTGTTGCTAATGATTTGCTTAAATGTAATGTAAAGAATGTGCAAGTTCAAAATTACCAAATGTTTTGAAATCTTCAAAAACAGCGGTTTGCATCGAATGCAAAACTGGTGTATTTTAATGTTATTAGTTTTGCAGGATATTCTTTACACCACTCCCCTTACGTAAGAGGAGCATAAATATACAATCATGTATTTTGCCATCCAGTATTCCAGGAACCCTGTATAATGGTACAATATATACTCATGTATTTCCAGGAAGAGTTTCTTCTAAATGGACCAACAGATCTGATGGGAATGTTTGTTACATCAGAAGGGACATCGCAAAGAGCTCCTCTGACATGGTCATTTAGTGTTGAAGCGTTAGGCTATTCATTCCCATATGTTGTAGCTCTGGGAACCAATGTCGTGGCTATCTTCAGGTACATTTCTATCTATTAAGCTTTGGCTGTTGTATCACAGCGTGGTACACTCACATTAGAGCTAAGCTTCAATTACTGTGAAGCCCAGGATCGAATTGGAATTTGGAAGTTGATTTTTAAGGAGGGAGGAAAACTACATGTAGAGAAAAACCCTCAAAGTACATTAGTGAACCAACAAACAACTGTAGGTGTGTTGAAAAGGGTGAGAAGATGCCAATGAGAAGGGCATCCTTAGCCCCCACTCCATATTTCCTGACAACCTGCCAAAAACCTATCGACACTCTAATTTATGATACAAATTAATAACATTTTTTTAAATGATTTCTAACAGTATTGTCAGTCAAGATAATAAAGCTCAGAGACAAACTGTCACATTCAAGGTAAGGACCAATGGGTATTATTATAACCAGACCTTCGATAGCCAACATGGTGCATTGTGGTCTAGATTGGGTACAGACATCTTTCATACCCTGTTGTTTATACTAAAGACCAGACTGCATTCTGTTTATTGAAGTGTGTTGGGTTCTGATATTGGTAGTATTAACATTTTTAGAGATAGCAGATGATGCATTGTAGTCTAGTTTGGGTAGAAACATCATTTGTTTATAATGTCTTTTATGGTGTTGTTTGTACCCAAGCTAGACCAGAAGGCATCCTGAAAAAATAAATTCAGAACAGGTCTAATGGTTTTTTCTAATACTTTACTTTTTAGACAACTACTGATTTATTTTAAACTTGTTGTGCTCTTAGGGTGGCAAATTACTTCTTAATTATGAAAACAAAGTTTTTGTTTGTTCCAACAAAGAACTGTACTGCTTAGTGCAATTACCTTACAAGAAACAGGTAAAGTTTTGGGTATACATAAATTACATGAAATGCATTCCCATTCAATAGCTGAGGCAATGAAAATGGAAACAATTGATAGAAACGATATTTAAAGTAGTTGAGCTGTTGGAATTCAATTATATTCAAATTTCTGTTTTAGATTGACATGCTTCTAGCAGAAAAGAAAGTCAATGAGGCACTCCATCTTGCTCATATTGCCATGGAAACTTCAACAAGCCTTGAAAGAGACAGTAATGTATGCATTTATCAACGAAAAAAGAATTTAAGAAATTCAGTGGAGGCCATTATCTCAAGCCCCAGATTCTCAACGCTGTGGTTTTCTCAAACATGAGGCCACCTACCATGCACTACATATTACTATACGAAAATTTTCACCCTGGATTTCTTGAGTGTCTGATATTTTGAGCCTTTTTCTCTGGTCCCATGAGGTTTGAGATAATGGAACTTTATTGTAATGTAATTGAGTTAAATGATTAAAGGATACCTTTAGTGAATTTTCAAAAAAAAGTTTCGCCCACAAAAAATGTTAACATTATTTACACCACTTTTTTGCAGCTTCTCAGCCAGGTGCAAAAGAAAGCAGGGTTTATCTATTTTTCAGAGGGATGTTTCCGAGATGCTGCAGAACTAATGATTGATGGAGGACTTGACCCTAGAGAGGTAGGTTTTAGGCAACTTGCACCAACCAGTAATCAGCTAAATCAGGTGTGCTGTTAGCTATTGTAGTTGCAGTCAAACAACCAGAATTTTTGAGTTGAATGATTATCCTCCTTTCATCTTTTTCTAGTTGATAGTCCTTTTTCCTTCGCTGCTTACATCATCCTGGACATTCCTCCCCTCCAGAGAACTACATAACATCAAAGATGTCAATGGCTTGAGTAAGTTTTTCATGGATAGAATTCACATCAAGGAAGAGACCAACAAACTCTCTTCTCATCTCTGGGGTCTCAGGTCTATAGACCTTTTTAACTTGGGTGGTTTGTTGTGTGTGGATTTTTTGTTTGTGGTGTATCTATATTCATGTGTCTTCTCATGCACACCCATTTAACAAAGAAATGATACTCTAGGAAATAATGACACATGGTCTGAAATGGAACAATAAAACACCCAAGCTAATAAGGTCTATGGACCTTTTTAACTTGGGTGGTTTGTTGTGTGTGGATTCTTTGTTTGTGGTGTATCCATATTCATGTGTCTTCTCATGTACAGCCATTTAACAAAGAAATGATATGCTAGGGAATGACACATGGTCTGAAATGGGACAACAAAACACCCAAGCTAATAAGGTCTATGGACCCATCACATGTGAGCAGGATTTGTATCTAGAAAGAGACCCAACACACTCTACTCACATGTGATGCTGGATCCAGGAATCAAACCCGAGACCTCAGAGGTGCGAGGTGAGAGGTTGAGTCTCTTGATGTCTGGAATTATGTTGAAGTTTAGTAGTCGTAGAAATCAGTTTTTGATTTTCTTTCAGTGAAAGGAAGCAAGACATTCATGGCGGAGGCAAAAAATTTTCTTCTGTCATTTTTAGTAAGTCTTTTTGTCAGGCATCTTCTTGCTTTTATATATAAGTAAAACATATATTTAGCTGTCAGTAGTAGTTTGGGTAATAATAATGACTAATAATCGTTATTATTTATAGGAGGAGTCACGGGAGAGGCCAGACTATGTAGAATGTAAAGTGGTGAGTTTAAACCTAACTTGAAGAAAATTGAAAACAAAGAAATTGGTTAATCTAGTTTGTATTTTTTTGTATGTAGGAAGTAGATACTGCCTTGTTAAAATTGTATGCAGAAATAAACTCTCCAAAGCTACTTGAGCTGGTGATGACAGAGAACCATTGTGCAGTAGAAGATACTGAACTATGCTTGATGAAATACAAGGTATTGTATATATGGTAGATAGTTTTCTGCTCTACAACTCATCAAAAGGATGCCCACCCATGAAGAAAGGAATGCAGACTAAAACGTTGAAGTTTGTTGGCAGAGTTGCACACGTCTGGCACACAAATATGCAGATGATTTTTTAGCGTGTGCCACACTTTGGTGAAATCCGTAGTATGGTGTATATTAGTTGTTAACGTTGGTTATTATGCATGATTCTGGTAATGATGGTGATGATTATAATGATACCAATAATGGTGATTTTGCTGCTGCTGGTGTTTTTACTGGTGTTGGTATTGGTAATAATAGGAATAGTGACTAGGAACAGAAGTGCATTACCATCACCTTCCAGAAAAACCAAGTCTTAGCCTAGCAAACACATGACAGTATAGTTGGTTCAGCTTCAGTTTCTTTTCCTGTCTGTAGCGATATCATGCCCGAGCACTATTCCATGTCTACCACAAGGAACCTCAAAAAGCTCTTGACTTTTGGAAAAGGTAAGGAAGACTTTTGGCCATTTGAAATTGGTCATTTGAATTATATTTTTCAGGAGATAATCTAGCTTCTAATGAGTGTACCTGTTTTCCCCTTGCGAGTAAAAAGCATGTGAATTAACTAACGATAAATGTATTCCATTCAGGCTGTGTTTTGGAGAACTGGTCGATGAGACTTTCCCAGGTCTGCCTCATGTTGCCAGTTTTTTAAGCAGGTAAGATGGTAGATATTTAGAAAGTAGTGATTTTGAGTTTAAGCCAATCATATACTTTATTAATACACATGTTTGAATTTCATTTTCAGTTTTCAGGATTATGATCTGTTGTGGAATCATGTTCGTTGGATGTTGGAAAAAGATCAAGAAATTGCAATTAAAGTAAGGCATTGGATTTGGTTGGAAAATTTTCATCCATCCATCCCTGCCTCCCTTCCTGCCTTCATCCAAGAGATCCATGCATTCCATCTACATCCCATCACCTATATATTCACCCTATTTTATCTATCATATTTATCTCATTCTATCCATCCTATCCTATTATTCGACCCATCCCATCCCATTCCCACCAATCCTTTTCACTCACTCCTTCGTTTTTCTCTTTATCTATCCATTCTTTTAAGAATCAACTTGTAATTCCAGTCTTTCATGTGTTTTCTGCAGGTTTTCACCGACAGACCATCAGGCGAGCCACACCATGACAGCATGACACACACTCGTATCGTAGAATATCTACAACAAAAATTCCCAGTTGCTCAGATTATATACTTAGAATTTCTAATCTTCACAAAGAAAATTGACGTAAGTCCTAATTTAATACACAACAGATGTCAAACGATTGTGAAATCATATAGTACATATTACACATGCTGCTCCGTGACCATGACAGCTCGCTGTTGGATTACATTGATTGAACGAGCAGTTTGTTCCTGAGTTGTAATTGACTTGAAAAATGTCATCAATTGCCGGGTTTCAATCAGCTGATAAAAGGCTTTTTTTCTTTCACAGAAAGAAAAGTTTCACACCCATTTGGCTCTTTTGTATCTCGAGCAAGTGTTCAGTGCAAGAAGAGATCCTTCCTCGTCATTGGAAACGATACAGAAGGCAAGGTAAGCCTGCATGCTATGGTACACTAGGGAACTAGCTGAACTAGCTATCAGCTAGGTGATTGTGAATCAAATCATGGTGCATGGGATTGTGAGGATGAAATTTGAGGTTACAAGAGGCGGAGATTTTTGATTTCATCCCAAATTCAGTCCCGTCATTCCATAAGCCACAAAGATGGCTGGCATGGTTGGATTGTAAAGATTGTAAAGATCCTTTGATTATGAAGATATAGAAAGGGCGCCACATAAATCATGAATCATTATCATTAATCATTATTATCATTTGATACTAGAGAGAAACTTAGGAACTTGCTGGAGACGTCTAAGCTCTACAGAGTATCTCATATTTTATCTAAAATTACCGAAGACTCGGACCTTGATGCTGAGGCTGCCATCCTGTATGGAAAGGTAATTTCATTTGTTTGCTTTTTGAGATGCGGTAATACGAGCTACAAAATCGTGCAACTTGTCGCGCAACATCCAGGTTGTTACTTTGCAAGTTGCAGAGCGAATGTTGCTCGTATTACCACCCCTCGCGCAATAAATTTTCTTTTGAGAGCTTCTATTTCTGCAACAAAGTCGCGCAACAAAATTTTGTTGTTGCACGGGGTGGTAATATGAACCACATGCACTCTGCAACTTGCAACGCAACAACGCAGGAAAAAAATCACTCAGTAAGCAAGACAGTGCTTGTATTGAGTGTATGACTGTTAGGAAGGCTAACGCGTCTGTTGATATTGTATTGTAGATGGAGCAGCATAACAAAGCATTGAAGATCCTTGTGTACAAGTTGAAGGATTTCAAGGGTGCCATCAGATACTGCAACATCAACTCAAAGGTAATCTTACATTTCTTTTTGGTAAGCAGGGTTTTTGTAGCGGAAGCTCACCTATTTTTTTAGCTCTGTTCTTCTCCGATGTCCTTTCTCCGGGATACCCCTGATGTAAATGCGCAGTACATATGCGCACTGATAATATGCGCACCATCCTTAACTTATTATTCATTTTATATTTTTATTAGGAACGTGACCAAAACTACCGTGCCAAGCTCTTTCATACTTTACTTCTTGTTTATCTCAAGCCTGACCAGTAAGTCGCTTCATCTATTCTACAGTACTCGTCTTGGATTTTATCACAGGAAGCCCGAGTGAACGCAGTCAAGTCTCATAAGTTCCATTCATGTCCCCGGCCAGTGTGGGTTCCTATACTGCCCATTGACTACACGTGCGCTTTGTAAAAAGCTGTTTGATAGTCTCTTATGTAGCGCACGTGCACGTGTAGTCAATGGGCAGTATAGGAACCCACACTGGCCGGGGACATGAATGGAACTTGAGACTTGACTGCGTTCACTCGGGCTTCCTGTGATTAAATCCAAGACGATTGACTTCATTCAACTGTTTTCTTTTTATCGCCAGAGATATAGAACCATTTGTCCAACCTGCTATATCATTATTAAACTCACATATGCAAGACTTCGATACCGTAGAAGTAAGTATATGAAAAACATGTTGTGCACTTTTCCTTTCACAACGAAGAAGAATAATACACTCGCCTCTCACCTCTGGGATCTCGGGTTCGATTCCTGGACTCACATGTGATGCTCCATCCACAAAATCTAACGAGCAAAGTTCAAATTCAATCTGTGAGTTAGTTGTGCCCTGACTTAGATCAGCTCAGGGGTTGTTTCAGGAGCGTTTGATCTGTGAGTTAGCCATGTCATGACTTATGATCAGCCCAGAGAATGTTTCAGGCTCAATCTGTTAGTTAGCCATGTCCTGACTTTTTTCATGTATAGTGCATCTTACTAAGCATTGCTTTACTCATTATTTTAGGTGCTTCGTCTCATCCCAGAAGAATGGTCTATAGGTGTTCTTTCTCGTTTTCTAACCGGTTCTGTTCGGTCAAGTCTGCACAAAAGCAGAAACACAAGAATTCACTCCGAACTCGAAAGAGAAAACCACGTAAAGGTAAATTAGTGATGCTTGTGCCTTTGATCTATCACTTGAAAAGTTTTGTTTGCGCAATACTAGATCAACTTTGTTTAAAGAGGGTGACATGTCAAGGACAGTCACACTGACCAATAAACTTGTAGCCCGCGTGAGACGCGACCGGCGCCATCTTACGTGGTGATCCAAGCCACGGCGATGGTCTAACCAGTTGGTAGATACTTGTTTCCATAACCAAAAATGCCCTTGCCGAAAGAGGAAAGGAATATAACCCCAAACCTTACCCTAAACCTAACCAACCCTAGAATCGATTCTACCTAGTGATATGGTAAATTACTTGTTTCCATGGCCCAGAATCCCCTTTTCGAGAAAGGACTAGGATATTCGTCTCTAGCGGCCATCTTCAGGGTTGTGCAAGGGCACCCATCATTTCAATATTAATTCTCTTTCTTCCTTAGGTTAAAGTCTCAAGCGTTTTAAGTCAGAAAGGAACTTTTTCTATTAACGAAGACAGGTTTGTTTCAAGCAATTACAACATTCTCATGCAATCTCTGTATATAATAAAGAATGCGCGATGTAGATATGTAGCGATATGCGCAGTAACGCATGATAGGAACCACGCAAATAAATGTGTACACGACAGGTGATATGCGGAATGCAGGTAAGAACGAAGACAAATGAAATGCGCAGATTTCACACGATAGGTAACGGAGATGCGCAATAGGACTCATGACAAACACTATATACGAATCATTTATACAAATACAGTCAGATACCATATGGAAATTATATAGGAAACACTTTTTCATGCGGCATTTCAAGCGAAGTCGCAAAAACTTGATCGCACCGTGTGACCACCCGTGCGACGTCAAAAAAAGTAAAGCGAGTTCTACTTTTGCGACGTCGCGCGTGACGAACCTCACCGTGTGAACACGGTGTCACACGGTGCAGTCTCAGTCTAGTTTTTGCGACTTTGCATCCAACATTGCATGAAAAATCACATCGTGTGTCCGCATTTTAAAGATTGCGCAGTAACCTGTTTTGCGGTTTTGTTGTGGCGCGTTTTGACATCTTTCTTTTTTGTTTTTTTGTTTTTTTTGCCAGGTTATGTCAAGCATGTCGTCGTCCCTTCAACGACCCTGCCGTAGCTCGATACCCAAATGGAGTCTTAACACACGTACACTGCGCGCGCAACAAGAATGTCTGTCCCCTCACTGGACGCGTCTTTTCGGCAACAGAAAATTAGTGTTGTACAAATACCTTGAAATATTCATGGGAACTGCGAAGGGGATCACAAAATCTTTTCCTATAAAAAAAAATAAAAACAAAAACTGTTCTGTTTCAGTAGTAATATAAGAATGTTTGCAACAATTTGTAATCAAATATTCCGTGCGATCACAGTTTTAAATTCTGAGATATTTTAGCCAAATTTTTGAACTTCTGGGACATAGCAACGGTAGAGTCGCAACCATAAATTGGATCAAGATGATTTTGAATCTCATTTCTTTGTAAATAGAGTATTTTTTTTCCTAACAGTCCGCGTCAGTATGTTACCCTGACCAAATCGAAATATGTTGGAATAACAGTCTTATAGTTATACCTTGATTTCTGTGTTTGGAATGGTTATATACGCAATCTTTTTTTCATATATACGCAATCTTTTTTTTCATTTACTTTCATACGCAGTCTATCAGTCCTTTTAAGAAAACTGAGCTGAAACTTTTTTAAACTAAAAATATCCCTTGCTCTCTTTGAATGAATTACTGACGCACATTACAGGAATGATTACAATTATTGTAATAAAATACAAATCACGCGCTTGCTTTGCTGTTTCGGTATCAAGACTTGTTCAACAATTCCATGTGGGCTGATATGTTTTAACGAGAAATTGTAATTTAGGATTTTAATAAGAGAATTGAATAAATAAAATTATATACCTAATATATCTTAGCAGTGATTAATGCTACTACAGTGAAGTCGCTACCCTGCTTGCAGAGGTCTTTTTCTGCCCTTCTATTGGAGCAAAAACGACGAGCCCGCCTCTCAGCCCTGCGGAAGGGAAGAAAAAATATTCTCTGCCCGCAGGGTAGTTAGTCACCTAAAAAGCTACAAATATGTAGAATATTATGGGGGACCAAAAGATTTTTTTCTGCAGCAGAAAAGTAAGGGGCGGGCCTTTTAAAAATATGCATAAGCCCTGCCCCCGCGGATTACTGACAGATGCCTGATCTAAATCAGGGCACGGCTAACTCACAGATCAAACCCTAAAACAACCTCTGGACTAATCTAAGTCAGGGCACACACTGAACTGAATTTATTGCCGCACTGGATTCGCGATGCATTCTGGTAGTGGTAGTAAAAGTCACAAGCAGATCACGTTTTAGCCTCCTACGCAGACGTTCTTAGCCACGTCTGCCAAGCCAAGTAAAGGAGGCTATTCGCCTTTGGAACCCAGGACTTTTCCATCTCATTGGTTTGGGATCCCTGTGTACTGTACTGCAAAACAAAATGGCGGCTTCTGGTTTGTTTGTGAAAGGTAAGAATACTGACAATATTATCACACCTACAGCTAACAAACAGCCAAACAATATATATAACTGTTCTTAGACTTATTGAATATTATTTTAATTTAATTATTTTTTCATTTTCTTTGCATTTTCGGTGTTTTGCTTGTCACATCCCAAGCACGTGATAAGCCAAAACTAGTAAGCTTAAATTTTTGGTTCGAAATCTTTATTATTAAAAGAAAAAGAAGTTCACTTACTATGTTAGAGCCATTATAACTTTAATCGCACAAATTTTAATAAGTTTTTTCTAAAGATTTTTATGGCAACCAGACACGGCCAGTCAGGAATGAATGCTGGTCACAAACTTATAAGCTTTATATTATTACACTCTGGAAAAAGCAACGGCATTAGAGACCCAAGTTATAGAAAATGTTTCATACGGTCTTTTTTTATGTAATTTGAAAGTGCATGGGTGGTAGGAGGTAGGAGGCCGGGAGGACACTGGCTCCTCCAATAATTTTGATCAAGGCCCCCACCCCCCCTCCCCCCCCCCACAAAATTCTTTGGTTACCAACATGAGATTGCAAGGAAGCTAGAACATCCCTGCCCCTGCTTTTTAGGCACATTTATATTTCCCAAATTGAAAATTACTGGTTTTGTTTTTGTTTTTGTTTTGCTTTGGCAATTTTGCTCCCCCCCCCCCCCCCCTTACATTTTAGTTTCTTCCACCACCCCTGATGTGGCTTCTATGAATGTCGACATTTGATCTAAGTCTAATAAACAATTTTTTTTGCAGTTATGATAGAATGAAACGAGTCAAAGTTGTTCGACACAATCTAAGTGAAGTTATTTCTAAAGACGTAAGTAAAGATGAAATCTTATGCTGTAATGGTGTAAAGTAGCCTGCAAAAATAGACGCCCTTTTGCTCCTCATCCCCCCACAAAATTAGTTTCGTGGGGGAACAAGGAGTAAAAGGACATCTGTTTTCTCAGGCTAGGTGTAAAGCAGTCAATGTCATGCAAATTTTGTCCAAAACTAGTCAATGAGATTTTGTTGGTTGTCAGTGATCATACATGACACTGACATTGATGAGGCTTTGAATGCACCTCTATAATAAAGTAATCCTCATTAGTATTTTCATATAAAGAATATTATAGTGAAAAAAACTTTATTGGGTATAAAGGTCTACACACATGAGGTGTATGGCTGCTCCAATTGGACCTTATGAATTATTCATGAACTATTCTATGGTACACCTTAAATATTTACTTTTGTTGTCTAATCTTGATGGTCATAAGTGTTGCCATAGCAATGCTTTCTCTTATAGTAAAATGTAGCAAAAATTAATTATTTTATGCAAATATAAATTAAGAATATATAAAATAATATATTATAATTGTAATACATATTTATACTTTTAACTCATTCTTAAATAATATATTAATATTGTCTATTAAATGCTTATTTTTGTTATTTTCAAATTAGATTTATTTTAATGTTTAAAAATTTAGAAATTGATTATTTGAATTTTGTAGTAAGATTATAGAATGTAGAAGTAAAATTGAAGCAAAATCACTCAAATATGACATTGAAAGATTAGATGCACGATTATTTTATGAAATTTTTTTTAGGGTGGTAGTTTTACAGTTGTTGTTTTTTTAACTTCAAAAACAGAAGTTCAACAGTAACGAAAAAAAATGAAAAAATATATTCAAAAAAAATCAAAATAATAATGTTGAATTCCTGCCTTTGTACTTTGGACTCCAAATTTCTATGTTCTATTGTTTCAGCTGACTAACTTTTTTACATGTGCAGAAAACATTCTAATTTTTATTCTAGACTTCACACCATAGGACATAAACAAATTTTAACTAAACAACTGATGAAACCATTCCAGAATATTATATTACATTTACTGCTAGCTGATTTCTTTATCATATTTGTATATTCAAATTATTTAAATGTATTTTCCAGTCCTGCATTTCTAAAGTGTGTTTTAAGACGTACACAAGAACTATTTTTGAATATTAGATGTAAGATTTGATGGAAATCCAAAAAGCACAGATTTAAAAACGTGTACACGTATGTATAGTTTAGATTTTTTTGTATGTTTTTCATATACATTGGCAAATATACTAGGCTTAAAGGGTCAAACATATAAATTTACACCCTTGGGCAATAATATGTACAAAAAAATTCCCTGAAAACTATATTTATGTATTAATACTTCACCAATATTCTCTTGAACGAATTCCATCAGTTTTGAAAAAGTTTGAAGTAAGGATTTTCATGAGCTGTTGAACTGAATGTCAATCTTGATTACTCCATTTAATCTTATAATGTTTCAGGCTGTTCATGTCTAATTTATTCTAGATGTCATTGATCCAGTCAGTTCATTACCATATCAGACAGCCATGTCACGAATACATTACTTATTACTACAGTCATTGAAGGAAGGAAATTCTAGCCACTTCATCTGTTTGTTGCATGTTGTGCTTTCAAGTAAACTGTTAAACAACAAAGCGGTGATCAGATTGAATGGAAAGATCAGTTCTTAAGCTATAATTTGTACTGTTTTTATTCCAACAGAAGCCTTTTTTCTTGGATCAAAGTCAAAAGGCATGTAGAAAATGATTTGTAAAATGATCTTCCAAAATGTATTATTTTACTAACTACTCCAAGATTGTAGTTACAAAACCTTAAAGTTGATACTAAATAATACTTTGACAATATTCCCATCTAATGAATGCATTTTCAAAGTGTAATTTCAACTCTAGGTTGTTTATCGCTTTAGAGTTTTAACATAATGTTTTGTAAAAATATGTACAGTACATTTGGAACTGTGACCTTAAATAAACCTTGAAACTAATATAGAAAAATGAAGTTATATATTAATTTGAATAATTTGATTAATTGGTCAATACTGTAGCTTAAAGAAGATGCAGTTTCTTCTTAAAAATTTATAGTTACATAACGAATGGTGATACGGTATTTTACTTTGTAACAAGAGATTTCTTCAGAAGCTGGCAACTGGTGAACTTTAGCATCTATTTTCCCTATCTGAGTCATCTAATAATATTTTTCCACTTCTGCTTTTTATCTTGATACACTCTCCTAATTAAGTAAACCATTTGCCTACTTAAAATTGAATAAAATCCCTGTGTAACATGTAAATTTAACAATAATAATATTTAATAGATAAATACTGCATGTACATATCTTTTTAACCTTTTGAAATATAGGGCATTTGATACTTGAATGCACAAAACGTTTCTTAGAGATCTGTTATGTATTTTTTTTGTTTTTTTAGTGAAGGATTATGATTCAGGATTTTTTTTATACAAATAAATAGAAATTTTATAGAATTTATCACCAATTATTTTTGGCAATGCCAAATTTCCTTTTTGTTTTAGGTACCAGGAAACAAAACATTTCATAAAATACTCCCCTTCACAGTTCCCTGTACCATCCTGAAAGGTAGCCATGCCTTTACATTGAAGTGAGACATGAGGTGACCTTGCAATGATAGAGACATGAGAATATTAATCGTCCAAGGTGTTAAAAAAGGTGCTATCATTGCAAGGTCACCTCATGTCTCGCTTCGATGCAAAGGCACGGCTACCTTTCAAGATGGTGCAGGGAACTGTGAAGGAATCTGGAATCTATATTTAACACAGTACTTGAGAAGACAATAAGAAACACTTTTGACTATATATCCCTTGTGTTCTCTTGAATCCTTTTGTGCTCCGCATCTGGGATTTTTATCTTATCTGATTTTCTAAAGATATCCAAACAATATAAGATTTTCTAGTATATCATAGTGATTCATTTCTTCAACCTTAACATTTTTTATTCTTTATCCTAGCTATAGACATGTTGTATTGCTATGTCATACAAATTTATAAACATAATGCAGCGCATCCCTTTAGCTAGGCAAAACGAGTGACAAACTGTATCACTTTATATATAATGATGAGTGCATAGCAATTAGTGATAGGTTCTTGCAACTAATATTTTCACTTTTTGTTCCTGATTCAGATGGCAGTTGATTCCGTAGTCCCTCACTTGTCAAAGTTTCTCAATGATGATCCATGGGTTCAGCCATTTGTAGGAGAAATTGAAAGAAGGTAAGGCTATGAAGAATGTTGAGTAGTAGACCCCTTGCAGCATGTCGTAATGCAGCTCAATTTGGAGGACAGAACAATTGATTTCCGATTCTCAGGAGATTGAAATTCTTTTGTTTTGTCCTCCAAAATGCTTCAATGTCACGTGAAAAGGGTATATATTCTATATCATACTTTTTTAAACAGTCAAATCCTGTTGCATTATTATTTATTATTAATTTATTTTTAAAATTCTAAATTTTAGATACAAATGTTTCCAATCATTAAAGAAAGATATTGAAAAAAATGAAGGAAGTCTAGAAGCTTTTTCTAGAGGATATGAGAAGTTTGGTATAACTAGGACAGCAGATGGTCAGATGTACAGGGAATGGGCCCCTGGTGCACATGGGGTGTTCCTTATTGGGGACTTCAGTAAGTACCTTGGCAGTGTGCTAGTGGGTAGATCTCTTTGCCTTGGGAATGTTTTCCCATTTCAGACCATATGTCATTCCCTAGAGTATCATTTCTTTATTTAACTGTTGTCCACGAGAAGATGGAATATGAATACAACTCAAACAAAGAATCTTATTCCAAGAGAATGACATGTGGTCGGAAATGGGAAAACATTATGCCCAAGTATGCAGTATGCTAGTGTACTGATGGGTACCCACAAAAATTCCATGGACAGAGCCTTATTCAAGAATGTTGAATTTACTTCAATTGAACTATGTCTCACCAGCAAAAGATTTTTAATAATTCCCAAGCTTTCGGACACTCGTCCATCATCAGGAGTATATAATGGATTAGCAAACTTAAAATCTTTTTAAACCTAAAAATTAGCTGAGTTCAATTGAAAAATGAAGCTACCCAGCAGCATAGCAATATTGGAGTCCCTATAAGGATATCAAAAAACTTAATTGTACTGTTTTAAAACTGTTTCTAGATGACTGGAATAGGATATCTCATCCATGTACAAGGAATGAGTTTGGAACCTGGGAGTTGTATCTGCCCAACAAGCCTGACGGCACACCAGTCATTGCACACGGAAGTAAAGTCAAGGTATGGAAAAATATATTAGATATATATTACAAGTTAATATAATTTAGATGTCATTTGATTCAGTTTATCGACTGGGTATGTTGGTGAAATTAAAAACTAAAAAATCAAAAATCTTTAAATTTTATCAAACCCTATAACAACCGCTGGGTTGATCTAAGTCAGGGCACAGCTGACTCACAGATTAAGCCCTGAAACAACCTCTTGGCTAATCAAATTCAGGGCACGGCTAACTCACAGATCAAACCCTGAAACAACCTCTGGGCTGATCTAAGTCAGGGCACGGCTAACTCACAGATCAAACCCTGAAACAACCTCTGGGCTGATCTAAGTCAGGGCACGGCTAACTCACAGACCAAGCCCTGAAACAATCTATCAGCTGATCTAAATCACGGCACAGCTAACTCACATTTCAAACGCTGAAACAACCATCACATGATGCTGAGACCAAGAGTTAAATTACCTGAGACCCCAAAGGTTAGAGGCGAGTGCACTACTGCTATGCCATCCAGTGCCCCATGCCCACTATTGTATAGATCTCAGATATTCATTTATTTAATTTTTTTTTCATCAGGTTGGAATCCAGCTTCAGTCTGGCGAAATTGTAGACCGTATATCCCCCTGGATCAAATATGCCGTTCCACCAGAAGACAACATTCTCTATGAAGGCATCCACTGGGATCCACCTCAACCATACAGCTTCAAGCATCCACGCCCAAAACCCCTTAAGAGCTTGAGGATATATGAAGCACATGTTGGTATCTCATCCTCCAAGCCCCAGGTTGCTAGTTACAAGCACTTCACTAAACATGTTATTCCCCGGATTAAATATCTTGGGTATAACTGTATTCAGTTGATGGCCGTCATGGAACATGCGTACTATGCTTGCTTTGGTTACCAAGTTACAAACTTCTTTGCAGCATCAAGGTACAGAAAATCGAGATTGCAGGGGAGAGGTCAGTACAGGGGGCGCAGGGTACCTCACCCTCGGGTGCAAAACTGGTAGCTAGTAGGATGCAAGCTGAAATATGGGGTAGTTTTGTGGCAGAAAGCTTAGCAAACTTTCTTGAAAAACAGACTCAAAATGTGATGCAGTTCAAAAACTTAAACCATGTTGATTTTTACGGAGGGCAGAAATCAGAGTACCCAGAGAAAACCCTCGCAGCACAGGAGAACAACACATCAAACAAACTCAATTCACATATGGTGTCCGCAGGCCTCGAACCAGTGAGCGAATCTTTGGAACCACAGCCGGTTCGTTGCTTACCCTCCAAGTGCGCTTCCTAGGATCGATGCAATGAGTCCAATTATTATATATATTAGATTAGATTTGTATAAGATTTAGACATATTAGATTTTAGAGTATATTTATAGTGTTTATTATTAGTTGTAATGCGCGTGTGAGCATCTTTCCATGAAACACGCGCAATATAAATATTAAAAAAAAAAATTAAAATTAAAAAATTATTGAAAATTACAGTGGTGAAAGACGACGCGTTAACAGAGCATGTCACCCATGCTACTCATGCTACTATAGTATAGGTACCTCTGATTCCCTGTATTGACATATTTTCTTTGCTTTCCAGTCGGTATGGAACTCCAGAAGATTTAAAGGAATTAATCGACACAGCACATAATGAAGGGATTATTGTTCTACTGGACATGATACACAGTCATAGTGCTAAGAATGTCATGGATGGTCTCAATGAGTTTGATGGCACCCAGAGCTGTTATTTCCATGGTGGTCATCGTGGCGTTCACACTCTCTGGGATAGCAGGTTATTCGACTACACTAAGTAAGTTGTATTGTCCTTTTTGCAGTTTGCTTGAAATATTTGTCATACAGTCAAACCTTTGCACAATGGTCGCCATCAGGACAAACGTTTGTGGCCGTTGGGTAGAGGTGGTCGTTGTGGAGAGGTTTCAGTTACAGTATATGTATAAACTCATTGGTAGCTGTGACAAAATTTCCTGGCCGTTGGTTAGAGGTAAACGTTGTAGAGAGGTGGCCGTAGAGGAGAGGTTACAGTTACATTATATGTATGAAGTCATTGGTAACCGGGACAAAATTTCCTGGTCGTTGGGCAGAGGTGGCCGTTGTGGGGAGATGAAGGTGTCGGATTAACGAAAAAGACGCCATCTTGGAAATATGTTCTCTAAAACATTCCCACAATGCACTGTAATGCCAGTTTTTTCCTCCACCTCGTTACGGCTTATCATATGATGAAGAGCCAAGTATCATGTTACTATGGTAACAACTGACAAACCGTAACAACGTTCCTTCCTTCAACAGATGGGAAGTTCTTCGCTTTCTTCTCTCCAATCTTCGTTGGTTCATCGAAGTATACAAGTTTGATGGTTTTCGATTTGATGGTGTTACATCAATGATATACCATGACCATGGCTTAGGACATGGGTTTGGTGGTGGGTATCCTGATTTCTTTGGCTTGGGAGTGGACACGGACTCACTTATTTACCTCATGTTAGCCAATGATATGCTTCATACTGTCTTCCCTGAGGTCATCACTATTGCAGAGGTAAGACTGTCTGTAAATTCAATCAATCAATCAATCAATCAATCAATCAATCAATCAATCAATCAATCAATCAATAAATCAATTTTTATTACGGTCGTAATACAGATAAAGACTTTGCCTTTTTTCCAATCTGGCCTATGTGAATGATAGAGCAGATTTCGTATGAGTGCGAGAAGTCACGGCACGGTTACGGCGCGGACACAACACCAAATGTTGGATGTTTTCATACACAGCACGGCATTGACACGGTCACGGCAAGGCGCGCAGTCCGTGTCATAAGTTTTTAATAGTCATACGAAGGAAAATCAAATACCGGCGCTTTTTATTTTCAACACGCCAACTATTTATCGTATTTGTTTAATGCTAGGAAGTGTCTGGTATGCCAGGGTTGTGTCGACCAATCAATGAAGGTGGTGGAGGATTTGACTACAGGCTGGGAATGGCTATTCCTGACTTGTGGATTAAGGTAAACAGAACTGATAAATCTTACATAATAGATCTCTTTAACTTGAGCGTAATGTTTTCCCATTTCAGACCACTTTTCATTCTCTAGTGTATCATTTCTTTGTTTAACGGTTGCACGTGAGAAGACACATAAATATGGACACAACTCAAACAAAGAATCTTATTCTTAAGAGAATGACACGTGGTCTGAATTGGGAAAACATTATGCCCAAGCTAAAAGGGACCCTTATCATCACTAACACATGACTTTGCAGGTTCTCAAGAGCACTAAAGACGAAGACTGGAAAATGCAAGATATAGTCTGGCAGCTGATCAACAGGAGGCACAATGAGAAGACTATTGCGTATGCAGAAAGTCATGATCAAGCGCTGGTAGGAGACAAGACTATCTCATTCTGGCTGATGGATAAAGAGATGTATACGCACATGTCAACGGCGTCTCCCTTGACACACATCATTGATAGGGGCATAGCTCTGCACAAAATGATAAGGTTCGTATTTGGATGTAACAGTGATACCTCAATCTAGAGCAGAGTGGGAAACATACAGTACTGACTTACAGCACGTACACGGTACGACATACCACAACATTGAAATGGCTTCCCATTGTTTTCCAGTTATTCATCCAATCACAACGCGTAGTTACTCAGCTACAGTACAGCTACGAATCTACCGCATCGTTCCCCACTCGTACGAAAACCGCTCTATTGATAACCGTGTTTCATATTGGTTTCCAAACAGGTTGATAACCATGGGCCTAGGCGGAGAAGGTTACCTCAATTTCATTGGCAACGAGTTTGGTCACCCCGAGTGGCTCGACTTTCCCCGAGCAGGCAACAACAATAGCTATCATTACGCTCGTCGACAGTTCCACCTAGTGGATGATGATCTGCTGAGGTACAAGTTTCTCAATAAATTTGATGCGGCAATGATGCATCTTGAAGAGAAGTATTGCTGGTTGAGTAGTCCACAGGTAAAACCATTGAAATAGTCCTCTTCACAGTTCCCTGCACCATCTTGAAAAGTAGCCGTGACTTTGCATGGAAGCGAGACATGAGGTGACCTTGTAACGATAGACACCTTTTTTAACACCTTGGACAATTATTCACATGTCTCTATCATTGCAAGGTCGATCACCTCATGTCTCTCTTCGATGCAAAGACACGGCCACCGCCACCGCGAGCATCACCGTGAGCTTCATCATCGTCATCGTTATTTTCACCACGAACAGCAACCTATCAACTTTATCATCATCATCATAACCACCACCGTCATTCTAAGTAATAAAAACCTTTCCATCTTTCTATTCATTTTCCCATTTTTCCTTTCATCTCTTATTCTTCCTTCCTGTTTCCTCTCACCCTTGTTTTCAATAGGCGTATGTAAGCTGCAAGCATGAAGATGACAAAGTCGTCGTATTTGAACGTGGTCGCCTCTTGTGGATCTTCAACTTCCATCCCAATAAAAGCTTTACAGATTACAGAGTAGGCACAGCTATTGCTGGCAAGTATCCTTTATACGTTCAACAATATCTACGTCTGGTTAATTCTTAGTTTTGAAAGAAAAATCGGTAGATGACTGAGGGCTGCTCGCAGTCCAGACTATAGGGGAGGGGAGGTATGAAAAAAGACATCCCAGTATTCCACGTCCTTGTTAATGATACCCTAACTAGTTCCTAGATATTCTATTGTTCTCGATTCCGATGCTGAAGAGTTTGGAGGCCATAAACGAGTAGATCCCAAGTGTCAGTACATTGTGGAGAGCCGTCCTTGGCATGAGCGACCGTTCTCTCTTTTGGTAAGATATATTTTCTAGCATCTAATTCTTTGTTCTACGGGATGGTACCTTCTCATAAACGTCGTCACAACTAGGTTTTCCTCCATCCTAACACGCTAAATTCTAATTCGATCTGTGTTAGCCGCTAAATGCCCTGACTTAGATCAGCCCAGAGGTTGTTTCAGGGTTTGATCTGTGTGTTAGCCACTAAATGCCCTGACTTAGATCAGCCCAGAGGTCGTTTCAGGGTTTGATCTGTGAGTTAGCCATGCCCTGACTTAGATCAGCCCAGAGGTTGTTTCAGGGTTTGATCTGTGAGTTAGCCATGCCCTGACTTAGATCAACCCAGAGGTTGTTTCAGGGTTTGATCTGTGAGTTAGCAGTGCCCTGACTTAGATCAGCCTAGAGGTTGTTTCAGGGTTTGATCTGTGAGTTAGCTATGCCCTGACTTTCATCAGCCCAGAATAATTGAGTGAATATTTGGCTCTTGTTATAAGCAAATCAACATTTCACTATCACATCAATTCTTCAAAAACGCAAAAAGTCCCCAAGTGGGGGTGTGGGTTCGCATCCCCCCCCCCCCCCCCCCCGGCACCCCAGCTTACGGGCCTGGAAACATATCTCGGAAGTGACCTATTAACAGACGTTCTCATATCTCTGCCTTATCTTTCAGGCGTATATACCCTGTAGAACTGCCCTAGTATTGGCTCCAGAAGATCCATGATTAGTATTTTTCCAATTCTAGTCAGTATAGATATATACCAGTATACCAGTATATAAGGTTTTATTCAAATGGTAGTTTAAAAATAATTAATATTTTAAATAACCTTTGATCCCATGAAAGGGAATAAATACTCATGTTATGTAGAAGAGGTTATAAAAGCTTTCCTGTTAAGGTTGTTGGCCAGGAGGTCAAAATAATGATCCCAGATTGGGACCCAATTTGGTTGGTTTAGTTAGTGGGTATTGAGAAGTCCCCTCTGGGAACTCCACCCTTGGTGTCTGCAGTAACCACTTCTATACAGAAATACGTTGTATAGCATATCTTGAAACAGACAGTACATTGGTCACTGCAAAATGAACTCAGGATTTGGGTAAACGGAAAGCCATAAAAAAAACCTGACTTTGATCAGGAGGTTGTTTCAGGGTATCGATAAAATTTGAAGGTCGGAGGAAGGTGTAAACGTGAGGTAGTTAAGAGGGTTATATAATGGAAATTACAATTATGACTATATAGTCAACGATATTTACCAATTAAAATACAAACTTTTGGAAAAAATGTTGATTTGTGATCCTTGTTAGGGGCAGCTCTTTTTTTTTTTACCAGTTCGGGCAAATGCTAAGTAGGGGGAATCGTAACCGACTGAAAAAAATATCCTTGGCCATTTACTCGAAAACCCTTTTATTGGTAATCTCAAAAACGCGAGTAGCACTAAAGCGTAATTTGGACATTATCTTACTTCAATGAACGCTGAAAAAATTGGTATAGTTTGCCGAGGAGAAGCCGAGGAGGAACCGAGGAGAATAGCAGTAGTGGTCATGCCTCGGTCATCCGATTACGTGACAAAACAGCTACAAATCAGGTGTAAAACACTTGATAAAAAATATAATAGAACACGTGCTTCTTTTCAATAAGTTAATGGAAAAAAATCATGAAATCCTTAATATAATCTTGTGATTGTCGTTGCCCTTAACCCGTGACTGATACGACCATGTGATCATTGAGAAATCCATTCAAAAACAATGACCATTTGATTGTCATGCCATCCTGATGAGTCACGTGTTTATCGTAAGTTTAGGTTCAAAATGGTCCTCAGCAGGGGAGGGTAAATCAACTAAAATAACTCACTCGTAAATATGATAAAACAAAAGCAATAAATATTTGTATCAAGAATAAATACTAAATAGCGCGAAAAAGATAAAAACTGTAGTTTTCTAAGTATTTTCGAGGAAAAAAAAATTCTTAAAACGGAATTGAAAAAAGTTTGACTTACCCCTCTCCCCGTGTTTGCGAACTTTGCTCAACTTCGTCACTATTTGGCGCCAAATTTCGTAATGCAGAAAAAGACGGCCATCTTTGCATCACTTGACAAGAACACTCCGGCTTTTTCATGGAATTATTCACCAAAATATCCAACCAAAGCCTCTAAAACTATGTCTCAAACCTTCAAGAGTCCTCGACCATTACCAGTTTTGGTAAACGAGTCAACTTTTAGTCACAAGAAGACGAAAAGAGGTTTTGATGTCGAGTGTTTACCACCGAGGCCGCCAGTCAAGTCTGCTCCTCCTGTCAGCAGAATATTCAAGCATTCAAGAAAACATAGTGAAGGTGCTCATGCTGTAAGCTTTAAAGAAAATGGATGCAGTATCCTTTTATAAAGATTTTTTTCCTTGCCTTTTAAGTTAAAGTTTGGGCGATTGCACTTGAGGTAAAATTTTAACTTGATCGTAGACTCGGTTCGTAGACTCGCATATTCACAAGATTAAGCTTATTTTCATGATTTCTTTATTCTTAAATTTGTTTTGTTCACATTTACTGTATTTTAACTCTATTCCATCACTTTTGCATTGGTTTTTGCGCTCATTTTTACAATAGATCATTTTTTATCATCGTACTTTCATTTCAAAACAAGTTTACGATAGATTACTACGAAATGCAAATGAATGGATTCTTTGTTATTCTAATAGCAACCTAAACAATCTCTAATCTCTCTCTGATCTAGAGATTTTCTATTTACTAGACATGAAAAAAAGCGAAGAATCAAGTTATATTTTATGTAGAATTTCTCAACATTGATGATGATGATGATTTTTTATTATTATTTTCTGTGAAATCCAGTTTCAAGAAACTGTGAACAAAAAACAATTTGCAATCATTTCCAAGAGAATCAAATAATAATTAACAGTAGCCTATCAGAAAATTTGTAAAGAAATCACACTTTTCTCAATGGAGTTAGTGCCATTTATTTCTGTTAGTCTTCCATCTATGATATTTTTGAAAGGAGTCTATAATAGTATAGTATGCTGCATACTTATTAATACTACAGTGTATAGTGATATTTCATGTTACATATAAGCCTTGGTTGAACAGGCTGGTAAAACAAGGCCACTTGTGAAGAGCTTTCGTGAAAATCTTGAAGTATCATGAAGAGATCTATGAAAGTTGTTACAGACTGTATAATTTTACCTTGACTGACTTTCCAAGAATTAGAATCACCAGAACTTGTAAGTCCTCACTACAATGCAAAATCCAAAGAGCTATATTTCAAACAGGTTTGTACTATATGTTGAATGGAATTTACTTTTTCGTTCTCGAGAGTGTGTTTATAAGATATGAATTTTGGTTTTTAAGAATGGGGGATTTGAACCCATGACATCCTGCACAACTGACCGGTGTCCAACCAACTGGTTGCTCAGTTGGACAGCAATTTTATATTGTCACACTGATTTGATGAGCACTCTCGAGATTAATTTTGTCCCCCCTATGCTCAAAACTTTCAACATTTTTCTTGTAGTGCTTTGAGGTCATAAGTAGACTTGGTGAAGGTTCTTTTGGTGAGGTGAGAATATAATTTATTCTTTATTAAAAAATATATAATAAATCTCACTTTTTGTTTGTTTGGTAATGAGTGATATATGAATGCACAAGCTTGCACACTTTGGATGCAATGATGGCTACCGGTATTCTAAATTGCTTTGCATAAAAGAAATAATAAACTTGCTTGGTTGCCTGCCTGCGTGGAGTTATAAAGCAAGTCATACTGTCCTTCTCCTAACACTTATTTTATGATCTGACAAGCTGGCTTTATATTTGTACACACACAAATATTATAAACAGTTAGTTACAGCACTTGTTCCTTTATCATTGTCACTTGATCATGGGCCCTTTATGACTTCAGATATTTTTTGCTTTTAAAAGGTATATAATGATTAATATGTGATTAAGGTATATAAAGTAAGAAGCAAGGAAGATGGGTGTTTGTATGCAGTCAAGAAGTCACGGGAAAGATTTCGTGGAGATGCTGACAGGTGAGCTACTCAACTGCTTAATATCATAGTCAGTATTTTCATATATTAAAACATTTTTTTTTTTCATTTCTGGTTCATTTCTGCGGCTTTTTAGGAGGTATAAACTGGAGGAAGTGAATAAGCATGAGCTGTTGAGACGACATCCAAACTGCGTAAGATTTGTAAAGGCATGGGAAGAAAGGTAGGGTTTGTCTGCGAAGGTTGATTTACCAGTATATCTGGGATGGTCATAATTTTTCAACTGTATTACAACTCAACTGAACTAGCTCCAACATACTGATGCAATTGTTACTGTGTTGTTTCCCAGACAAAATCTATATATTCTCACAGAGCTCTGTGTCATGAGGTAAGTACTGTGTTTGATATTTCTTATCGCACACCATAGAAAATACAGCCAGTCAGAAATATGCAGGGAATCAAGTGTATGTTCATCTGCATTCCACTCTTCCTTCCCATAATTGAAAATGACAAACCTTGTATTTCTATTTCTTATTTCTTCAATCCATTGTTGACACATTGGTAAATAATAAAAATATTTTATCGAATGTTTAAGTCTGAAGAATTCCCTTGAGATGATGGAATCATTTCCTGAAGATGAAGTATGGAATTTGTTGGTTGATCTGACTTTGGTAAGTGTTTTGTACTAATAATGTTATTTACCATGTTTTCATTGCTACACGCTGATAGAGACAACAATCATGACAAGGAAATCTGCCAATACACTGCCATCAATCAGAGTATGTTTAATAAAGATGCCAAAAAAATTGTGTGACACTCACAACAGAGCTATATAAGCTCCAATTATTTTGAAGCCCAGGATCAAATTAAATTTTAGAAGTTGATTTTGGCAAAGGGAAGAAAACTGGAGAACCTGGAGAAAAACCCTCAAAGCACAGGAGAGATCGAACAAACAACTCTATTCACTCAAACCCGGGTCGCATTATCGAGAGGCTAGTGCTCTCACTGCTATACCTACCACCCATGCTTCCCATTTTGCGACCTCTCCATTTCAATTTTTATGCCTAAGGATACATGTATGATATTATGTCCAACTTCTTTTAGGGTCTCAAACATTTGCATGATCACAATATGGTGCACATGGACATCAAACCTGCTAATGTGTTCATTGGCAGAGATAAACTCTACAAAATAGGAGACTTTGGGTTAGTTCTAGAGCTGTCTAAGGTGAGTGGTATCCTAAGAATATTAGCTGTTGATAGTCCTAGATATGTGTGCTTCCTATCTTATACTTCTGGTCATCTTATACTCGGCCAACTTTTGGCCATCCATCAAGGTTAAAACAAAAGTGAAAAGTGGTGTTGGCGAAGACCGTAATGGAAATGTCAGGGAGGTGTTGGTGAAGTGTCAGCCAATAGTCAGTCAAATGTTGGGCAAGTGTCAATCCGCATGTGTCAGCTGGCCATGAAATGCACAATAATATTCTAGTATGTAGAGGAATTTTTCTTGCAAATGTTTAATTTTACTGTTTGTGGTTTTAGTGTGAAGAGATAACTGATGCACAGGAAGGAGATCCAAAATACCTGGCTCCAGAACTCATGCAGGGAAGTTTTACAAAAGCAGCTGATATTTTTAGGTATGTGCGCATGGATGTTATTAATACAACACCCTATCATCAACCTTCCATCACCCTGCTGACACCCTACCAACACCCTACCAACACCCTACTGACACCCTACCAACACCCTACTGACAACCTACCAACACCCTACTGACAACCTACCAACACCCTACTGACAACCCACCAACACCCTACCGACACCCTACTGACCACATACCAATACCCTACTGACAACCTACCAACACCCTACTGACCACATACCAACACCCATATTGACTCATATTCATTAATTACTATAATTACATCATAATAGGTTAACCATCTGGAATATCTTTTACATTGCTGTATTTGCTTTACTTCTGTAGTCTAGGAATCAGTATTTTAGAGGCAGCATGTGACATAGAGTTACCAAAGGGAGGAGATGCATGGCATCAGTTAAGAAATGGCCAGCTGCCTAAGACATTTACACAAGGTATTCATATATGCACCTATTTCTAAAAATATTGTCCGTCTGAGACCTGAAATCTGACACCAGGATCATCTCTCAAAGGTGGAGGGATATTTACTTTGATATTAACTTAGATTTACAGCAGTATTTGGCTGTATTTTACACTACGGCGCATATTTCTTTCTGACCATTCCTGATGGCCTTTGCTCAATGAATAACTGAGGCATCAATGAGGAACTCCAGCAGTAATTATTGGTATCTAACATAAGAGTGAAGTATAATTGTGTCAATGTTTTCCAGGTTTGTCTCCAGAGCTGAGTCATTTAATATCTTGGATGATGGACCCTGATCCCACAAAGAGACCTACTGTAGATGATATTCTTGCTCAGCCATATGTCAAGAAGGTGGGTTCATGATCTATGAGTATTTCATTTTGTACAATCTCTTATCACCTCTATGTTACCCAGTCGGCGTAACGGTTGAGTACAACTTTTCACACAACAATGGAACTGCGCTGTGTCCACGTCTGCAGCTGTTGTGCACAATGATCCATCTGTGTAATCAAATTCTACTTTCGATTGCAGTGTTGTGTGCATCCCTGGCAATCTTGTCAATATTTTCTCTGTCAACATTTTGTTGTGTTAAATCCTGATCCAGTCTATAGTCTAGTAGACGCTGATATTTTTGTTTGTTTCTGGCATTTGTTTCTCATGGTTTGTTTTTACGTGGCTTTATTTCAGACATGGAGAAAAAGAAAATGGCTTTACTATTACAGTAAAATGGTAGGTGACTTCAAATAGATTCATTAGGGATTGTTAATTCATAAATAAATCATAAATAAATGGAAATTAACAGTGGATTCCACAGAGTATCTCTTCTTCCAGTGAATTCCAATTGAAATTTAATTAGAAATCGGTTTTTGCAGAGGGAGGAAAAACCAGAACTGGGAAAAACTCCTCAGCACAGGAGAGAACCTACAGTACCAATATGATTTTTTTCAATATTGACAGTTTTTTTTGTTTCTTTTTATGAATAAAATGTATGATGTCATCTTACTCTTTCAGTATTCATCTCTGTCAAAGTTCTACGTCTGGCTATCAATATTTGTAATGTGGATAATTTTGTTAGTGGTCTGGCCCTTCAAGCCATTACAACGTAAGTATTAATGGTGTAGGTCATTGATATAATTTCACTATTTTCCACTGGTCACAAACAAAGCATTTGAGTGAAGATTATTCAAATTTGAACCTTGCCGCCAGTGTTTGACCCATGAACTGATGTATGGAAAGTGGCGAATTGATGCTTTATGTAACCTTCTAACAGCATTACTCATAAACCTTTATTATATTTGTTATTATAATTATTTTCAAAGGTTTTTGGTCACCTTACACCTCAACCCCCAATCTGGAGGTATCATTTCATTCTGAAACTAGTTATTCTACTTTGGAAGGTAAGTAATTGTTCAAGCTGCTTGTACTGTAACTCCTGTAGACGACAGGAAGACTCGTGAAATCAATATGAAACAAAGACTCTCATTCTCAAGAAAATGAAAAATGGTCTGATACAGGAAAACATTACACCCAAGGCAAAAGACGTCTATTAGTAACCTGGGTTGACCCTTTTGGAATGTTTTTTTTTGTTGTTAACATACAGGTCTTGATTTATTGTCTTTTTATTAACTAGATTCACATAACTTGTCACAAGAGAGTATCCATACTCCAGACAGAAGTGTATCATTTGAGGATCTACTAGCCCATTCAGTTGCCAGACCCCCTTGGCATAAGTAAGTTGGGCTGTCTTTTTCATTCCCTTTTTAAATTGTCCATTACGATTGAAATTAATGTTTAATTCTTAAAACAATGGAAATTAATTTTGAAGTTTTTTTGTTAACGGTAACTGCAAAAACTAACCGTTAGCCGTAAAAGAAAAAAGCCAAAATTGTAACCATTAAAGGTACCACACTATTGAGACCCTCTACTTAAGGAAACCGTATAAAGTATATGGAAGGTACTAATGTCAGTCATAGGGCCATTCTTTACTATTTCCTTAAAATCATTTATTATTGATGACTTTTTAGGGAAGGTTATTGCAGCTCACCGACGCATCTACAAGTACCCACTCCAACATGTCACACCAAAGCCTCTCCAGCAACATACGCAATGAACCACTTAAATGGACGGTAAGAAAGATCAAAGGGTAATTTTTAGTCTGGTTGATGACTCCAGTTTGAAATCAAAGATGGTGTAGTGGTATCACTTTCAACTCTCAACTCTGGGGTCTCAGGTTCAATTCCCAGACTCTGCATCACATGTCAGTAGAGTTGTTAGGTCTCCCCTTTGATTCAAGGGTTTTTCTCTGGGTTCTCCGGTTTTTCTCAATCCACAAAAATCAACAAATTCCAGTCTTATCTGCGAGTTAGCTAAGCCCTGACTTTGATCAGCCAAGAGATTGTTTCAGGGTATCAATTAAAAAAAACTTTTTTCCAAGTTTCCCACTCCATCATGTCATAAAACCATCTGACACTGATACATGATTTGTTCAAGTTTGATTTTAAAATCCTCTTTTTTTTCAGATTGACACCTCCTTTGGATACAAGTAGTCCAAGCCGAGGGCAATACACCCCTCCCTCTGAAGGAAGAAGGGGGAGGCTATTTGAGGATGATGGTGTTACAGCGAAACTGGGAGTTGGACCCAAGAATCTATTAGATGTAAGAATTGCACTGCATAATAATAAATATGAGAACCTCTCATTTATCAGGCAGAAGTAGTTCTTGTATATTGGGTGCTTTTTAAATTGGCTAAATTTAAGCCTGGTGGTTCTTAATCCACTGGTTCTTTTATGCAGGTTAATACCCTAGTGTACCTCTTTTACCATGACAAAGGGCTATCGTCCGAAACATTAGTATTGTTAAAAACATTTTTACACTGTGCTTAAGTTTCCTTAGACTTATTCACTCGTATGGTGTACCTCTGCTCCTTATAACCCCTATCCCTCAATGGGGAAGGTATGGGTACTTAAAATTCTGTATCTACACCTTTTACATATTTTCCCATAAAATAAGCTAACATAGGTTTTGTTTCTTGGCTTCAAAGGTTTTTGAAGATGCCGCTATATGATTCATTGTACATCTAAGAACCCAGGATTAGGATATGGAATGGGAGTCTGCATGTCAACAACAGGACTCAACAATATTCAAGAAGTTCCCACAACAACGAAAAGGAATTCAAGAAAATTGTAATAAATTAGGAGGTAACCTCCTTAAAATACAGATATAGAGGCTACAAAGATGGCAAGTAATGGTGCAGTTATTGTTTGGTGAAGATGTTGCAATAGTTGCATGTTGCATCCCATACCAAGCTTGAATCGTATTGTGCATCATATGCAAATTATGTCAGCACAGAAGGAAATGTGCCGACAAATTTTGAGGAAATTTCATATTGTTGTGACCTTTCACTGATTGCATTCACATCACCCATGGTGCATTTCAGGCTTGGTATGCAACATGCAAGAAACCTTCACCAACCTTTATTGGTGTGACAAGGTGGCCATACAGTAGAACAGTTTTTGCACAAAAATAGAGTTCAATTCCCGGAGGATAGAAAACATATTGTTTGGTTCACCAATATGGCTACTCTGGCGTCACTTGAAAATGGTCCATACATGCCTTTTCATGTGTACCAAATCATGACTATTACCTTATAGTGCGACATGCTTAACCATGGCCACCCAATTAATTTTTTTACAAGTTAGCCACTAAATCAGCAAACAAGAATTTGTACATTTTCACGTGAGGTCAAAGTCGTGTCAGCAAAGATTATATTTATTTTTGCAACAGAAAGGACCAAAAACATGCCAATTTTTTTTGTCAAAATTCAACCTTTACCTCGGCGATATTGATTTTAGTGTCTTTGCTGGTTAATATGCCTCATTGAACAACTTGTAAAAAAAATAATTGGACAGTCACAGTTTAGTGCATCATACTGTAATAGCCTTTGAAGATCATCTAACACTGCATGAAGAAGTGTGTTATAAGAGTATTCACTCTGTTAAAATAAACAGCTTACATCTTTGTGGAATCTTTGCCGTAGTGCTACAGTATCTAAACTGTAGTTGCGTACCAGAGGAAGGCATAAATCAGTATTACACCTCAGACATGGAGTAATAGGATAAAAAGCCTTTTCTTGATGATTAGCAGTCTTATAACCGTGGTGCCTACTGCACAAGTTATTGAGAATGACTATGAAATGTCTTATTAGCCATCCCCAAGTTAAGGAAAAAACTGGGTCAAGTTGGTATTGCAGTGCATTGTGGGACTGTTTTGGGGGACAAAAATACCTTTTAGTGGACTTGAGGCTTTCGCGTGAGGTGTTCATAACAAGAATAGATTTACGGTTTTCATGCATAAAAGTTTGTGAAACATGACGTTTCAACTGTGTCTTTAGCATTCTTCATCATACTGACACGTTCAGAAGCGTGACGTTATTTAAGAATAGATGCAAATCTATTAGTGGTAGTGTGCTTGGAAATGATTCCCCTCAAACAATCCACTTCGGCCCAGTTTTTTCCTTGACTTTGGAACAGCTAATATCCTATAATTTTAACCTACCCGTACCAGTACCAGATTGATATGAAGAGGGCAAAAATAACAAAAAAGTCTGTCCAAATATAAAATAAGATATGGAAGTGTAATTAATATACAGTAGTTATAGTTGTAGTATTCTGTTGGCAAGTTTAAATTTCCCGTAAAATAGATATTTAATAAGACCTGCAACAAATAGATCATTTTTGAGATGTGCCAGCACTTTCAAAAATATTCCAGGCGCAGACATGAAAAAGAGGTATTTTTTACAAAGTACGAAAATGCCTTGAAATCATGTCCACACCTGCAATATTTTTGAAAGCGCTCACTCATCTCGAAAATGGTCTATTGGGGTATTTTACTTGCAGTGTTTTTCACTAAATGTATTAAAGACTAGCTGGACAGGAGGAAAAAATAAATGAAACTTTGAAAATGTAACAATTGTCATTATTTTTAACTAGTAGTAGACTTGCTCCAAGTCTTGCTTGATATTTTTTCCCTTGGTAAATCACAGATAAAATTGGAAATTATTTAGCTTGTTAGATTTTGTGAGCACTTGAATAGGTCTGAAAAAAACATTCTCTTAAAAAATGTTGAATCACCTTTTATTTAATCTAGAGTGAAGTTTACTTTAATTTATACAGGTATTAAAATATTTCTTCCTTTTAAAACTATACAAAACTATACAATTCTAAACAGCTTGAAGATATGGGGCTTGTCCTTTTGTGAGGGGGGGGGGGGGGCAGTTGTGGAGAGATTTTACTTGACTCATAAAACAATAGTAAATAATACAGTACACACTAATTCAATTTTTTACCATAATGTGAAATTTCTCATGCACTGATTGGTCTAGAGCCGCAGTAAATAAGAGAACATACCAACAAAATGATGAATCACTCACGCAAGGAGCCAGGGCACATTTGAAACGTTTTTTTCTTTCTAACTTTTTCTTCATTTTTGGCTCTTTTATTAGACTTTTTTATGGTAAAAACGGCTACGCCTCGTGAATACATAACATTTTGACCAACTTTTGACATCATGTCATGGTAAATAAGAGGACATAACACTCTAAACCATCGGAAATTCGTTAAGTTTTCTTTTGTTTTACACGTATCAGCTGGTCATAAAGTATACCATTACCAGTAATTTTCATCCACAACTGCTTTTGAGGATGACAATAAATTATTATATGGTATATATAATGAAGTAGAACATCTACTTCTGTTCGAATCAGCAAGCTCTCTTAATCTATAGTGTTTAGAAATTTATAAAATATTTACTTTAATGTATATTTGTATTACTGTAGTTATTCACTTATCGTGTGGGTTGGTTTCACTTCCATCAGTGGGGGGAACTGGTTAGAGTTTGTTTGGTTGCCGTTCTCAACTTCCTCTTCAGATGTTGCGCCATCATCGGCTTCTCTGTATCCATCGCTGAAACCAGGACCACTGTTTCCCTCAACCTTTGGTTAGAACAAAACATTAAATCACAACGAAAAACTATCATAGAATGATTCAAGATGATGAATCAAGGGACCAAGTAAAGGAGTGAAAAATTAATATAATTATGGTTTCAGAAAAAATAAGAGTAAAATAGAGTATTGTAAAATAAGCTTAATGACCAAGTTTCAGAACATTTGGTTATATAGAAAAATATTTATGAGCCTAATTCTTGAAACACTGCCAAAATAACAGAAGGTATGGTGACAGCAATATGGAACTTTCCCAAGCTTCTGCATGTTTTTCTGACATATTTTCTTCTGTGCTGATACTAATAAATTACTGAGCTGATACTTTAATTTCTTTAAAGCCATGAATATGAAAATATTAAATGTTATCAAAAGCATCATGGCTGATGATAGATAGCCTGCATTGGGGAGGGGAACTAGGAACAAGCATGGAGGGGATTTTCCTTTCTTCCCTCTCCCAATTCCTCCTCGTCCCCCACACCACAGCTCCCCCAACCTTTCCCCTATGGGCTGCTATGCAGGCTAAATAGTAGACAGCGACATACCTCATCCATTGTTGGAGAAAGCAATGGTGTTTGAAGAGAGTTTTGGAATCCTTCAATTTCCAAACTGAATGTCACAAGTCCAGCAAACACCAAAACCAAGCCTGAAAAAAAAAATGTCCCAATGTGAGTCAAGTATGTGTGGCAGAAAAATTTCCCAGACCTTCAAATTCAAGGGGTTTGCAATTTTCAAGAGGAAATGGTAGAGAACTGGTGGCTCCTTACCTATGACTTCAGCAACAACCAAAGTTGAATCATAGTGTGTCTTGAACTCACGCACAAACATCCAGTCTTCAATCCATGTGAAGAGAGGCACAAGGCACAGTACTCTGTTCGTCGCTGTTGGACCTGGACCAAATTATCAATAATTAATGACAAAAAAACACACTAGAAAACAGTCACGCAGGAGAAGTAAATCAGCTACAGAATTGCTCTCATTTGCATTTATCTTTAACATGGCTTTCCTTGGGGGAAGTCACTCTAAATTCAAACATTTTAGTAACTATTATTTGACAAGCAATGTACAATGTCAGATCTGCTATGCTTCCCTTTTGTAAATGCTGATACAGATCAGCCATTCATATTGTATATCCATATAATTTGCATAAATCTATATTCCCCCTCATGCATGCGTGTATGTATTTAGAGCAGATTTTAAATGAGTGAAAAGTCATGGCATGGTTACTGTACAGCATGCATGGTTACGGCACAGCCAGGCATGGTGTGGACACCGCACCAAATGTCAAATGTTTTAATACATTGCACGGCACAGTAATTGCAAGGCGAGGTCTGTGCCATAACTTTTCCATAGTCATACAAACACTGCTCTTACTAACAGATATTCATACAGGATCTAGGATATCTTCCAATACATACCTACATTCCTGTACATATAATCAACAATAAGAGCGGCAATCCAACCAGAAAATACAGTAAGAAAGATGATGGATGAAATACCATCTGCATTGGACCAATTAACCTGGAACATTTCAAATGACAAGCAATAAAACGCTAAACATGATCCTCCAGATTTTCACCCTCCATTAAAAAAACACTAAAAATGATGCAATATTTTGTAATCCTTTTGCAAAATGGGACAAGTCATTGTCATGCACTGTAGTAAGGGAAGGGGACATGGGAGGCATCTGTTCTCTTCCAAATTTTTAGTAATTGTTACTTTTTTATTCTGGGTGCTCCCCACTTTCCTGTTTAGTCTTGTCAGGTGAGAGCCATGTTGCTGGGGCAAGAACAAACAGAGTTTAAGGTGGCCCACAGCTATTCATTTTTTGATGGGCATGAATTTCAATCGCATCTTTTTGCATCAAAATCTTGCAGGCTTGAAGTCTCATGACTGTGAATTTCTCAGAAATCAGGAAGGTTTTGATGCAAAAAGACATGATTGAGATTCATGCCCATCAAATAAATCAATAGGTGTGGGCACCTTGAAGAGATAAAAGAGAGAGAATGAGAGAGAGAGAGGGTAAGAAGTTGTGGAACATTTACAAGAAAGTACAAATGCATCATATCCATCATCCAAGTGGAAATATGTCTACACCTTGATCCCTCCTACGCCATTGTTGTCACTTAGCACCAGCAGCGTAAAATACATATTACCAACCTTCTCAATATTTTCATATCGCCACATTCCAAACCAAAACATTAGTGCATAAACACTTGCAAATATGTTATTCCAGACACCAGCGACAGCAAAATGGATGTCCCCTCTGTATGATCTCCAAAACACTATAAAAAATGTCACAAAATTTTCGATTATTACATTGCTCATTCTCAATACAGTGATTTTACTTTTGCCCAGGAGACAAAGTAAACAATGGAGCTTCCTTAAGAGTAGCATCAAATAGCATTTTAACATTGAGTCCATCCAATGCAACAAAATTATTCCGATTCCCCTGAGAAAAAGACGATCGTGTAAACAATTCATGCTGTCCTGATTGCCTTGACTACTCAAAGTTAGAATGCATTGTTTTCATTCTACATTTTTACTTGTTCTTGGATTCTCACTGTCTAAGTGGGGACCAGTTATAGTAGTTGCATGGCAACCACTACACTTAGTCTACAAGAACCAATTGTCATGCTGTATATGCAGCCAGGCAATGAAGTATAAGCTGCTTTCTTACGACCCAGGAAGTGTTTCAATTTGGCTCATTTGCATCAAATTTGAGGAGCACTTTGCATTATAAACACAATAGTTTTAATGTGCAGTAAATGATAATAAGCTATTGTATTTATGCAAAGTGCCCCTCAAAGTCGAGAATAAGAAACCAGTGTAGGGCAACTGATGGGGCCCAGGCCAGGGCAATATTTTTCTCCATACCTGAACTGATAGACCACATAATGCATCCACCAGCCAGAGCAAATAGCGACCTGGCTATCAGAGGTATTGGATATTTTGGGCATTTGTTTCCAACAAGAGAATCCATTGCACTATCATTAGTCCTGTTGGTTAGCATTGATGTGTTCTTTGGACACTCAGTTTTTGAGTGCACAGCCATTAATACGTCTGATGTTGACACCATGATAAGACCAGAGAACCCAACAATCATGGCTAGGATTTTGGCCGCAGAGAGATTGGATCTTTGCTGTAGATGAAAAGAAAGGCATCAAGTTTCTTTTACAGTAATTTTCAATATTATATCAATAGTTGCCTGATCATAGTTATTAATGGGCTCTGATTGATATCTATATCAATTGTTTAATTTGAGATGTGAAGATCACAGGCCAGCATAAGTGAGGCCATTTTGGACAAAAATGTAAGCAAAAAAACAGGGCTTTACATAACGGCCAGTCAGTGAGTGGTCATAATGACCGGCCAAATTAGTTTTAGCTTGGTCATATCTAGTTTCAGGCTCAAACGTAACTGGTCAAATGACCAGTATGGCAAATATTTGATCAGACAAGTTCCAGTTCTTGCTGGAAAAAAAACCTATTGCCAGAAATTGCTTTAACCTCACGTCTGCTTGTGATTCTTTTGACAGTGATATCATCACATCTCGGAATTAAACTATTCATTTTGTACACTGCATGTGAGCTTGCACCACCACTGCAAGAGTAGTCTGGAAAATGATAAACCAAAGCAATGGCAGATATCTGTCAACAGATGAACTACAGTATAATTGGCTCCAGCATTTGGTAGGACAATTTAAATTTAGCCAAGCTGTACTACCTCTATAAAGTACCTTGGTGTTGAAGGGTGATGAATAAAGCACACTTTATTTAGAGAGGATGATATTTTTTCTCCAAAAGTAAAACTTTATAAGCATTGTTTTGACCCTTACATATGACTCTCTCATACAGAAAACTTATATTTTCTAGCGCTCGCCACAGATAAAACAAAACTTATAAATGAAAATATGCTCATTTGCTTTCGAATTGTGGGATTATTTCGAGGTAAAAGCGGTTTTCGATGAAGATTACAGGAAGAAATAACAGGTATACAACAGAAGCATGAAAACTAAAGCAAGTTCCACTTCCGGGGTTACAATCATGTCAATGCTATAATTACACTTCAAATGTGAAGAACTTTACAAAACGAAGTATTCAATGAAAGAAATAATCTAAACTTTCTATAAACTTTGTATAAAAGTATAAGGATAATGCAGAAACTTACCCTGATAAACGGCAAACGCTCCAACATAACCGTAGTCCAAGGAGCTGCAGCCATAAACACTCCACCAGCAGTTGGACTCATGACTTTGAGTCCATACATGAACAGTAAATACGGCGCTGCAAGCTGTAGAAAACCCATCACAGCAGACTTCCAATAGTTATGGATGTTCCGTAAATTATTCAAGAAGGTATGTTTGAGTTCAGTGTCTCTACGAGCGACGAATATTAACAAACAAACATACAAGAAGACTGTTCCTGGCGTTCGTAGGAGAAATACAAGGCTCGGAGAGTTGTAGGAAAGATCTGCAAAATGGATGACAACGGAAAAGCTGCCCCGAATCAGACCCAAGGCAATGAAAGCCAGAATACTGGAGGTGGTGAAATGGCTACTTGAAGGCATCCTGGTTGTATTTGATGGGATAAAAGTTGGAAAATTTAAAGACCATTAGATTTTGTTCCGCGCCATTTGTTAATCAATAACATCCATTTCGATCAACCATCATACATTGCAATGCCTTCCCACCACAGGAAGCCCAATAAGGAAAAGCAGGTTGCGCGGTCAATTTCTAGGTTAAAGTCCTGCAATTTTCCCAGAAACTTGTCTCTCAATGCCATGCGAGACATATTGCTGGAGAATTGCACAGTGTATCAGGGCCTTCACTGTAAAACAAACCTGTATTCAGCGATTACCCTTTATTATTAAGCAAAACCACGCAAAGTTCCGAAGGTCCGTCTGTGTTTCCATCCATCCGTCCATCCGTCTGTCTGTCCGCCCGCCCGCCCGTACGTCAGGCGTAAAAAGTCTATAAAAATTCAACCGTCATTTTTTATAGCAATGGTTTGTAAGACTTTGTAAGGCGTAAATTCATGATTAATTCTTTTTAAACGATGGAAAGGCCGATTAACGTTTTTAAAACTTTTTAATGATTTTTGACAACCGTAATAGCAAAAATCAGCCGCTCGCCGTAATTAAAAAAGGCCAAAATTTTCACCCGTTAACCGTAAAAGCTACCGCACCCCATTCAGACCCTCCTCGGGTTCACTAGCGTAGGGAGGGGGGGACGGGGGGCACATGCCCCCCCCCCCCCCCATTTTTGGTAGATAGGTAATTGTTTTTTTTTTCTCCCCTTTTTTATTATTTTGGCCTCTTTTTTTATTATTTTATTTTATTTATTTTTTTGTACTTGGCGCCCCCCACTTTTTGTAGAGAAAGTTTTATTCCCTATTTCGTCGTAAATATCGCGGTTTTTTTTTGTTTTTTATTTTGCTTCGGCGATTTTTGGCGGAGGTGCCCCCCCAGAACCTCATATCCTCGCCACGCCCCTGCTCGGGTTGTGATTTCGTCGGTTCTTTAGTTTTCGTTTGATTAGAGTCGATATATTTACGATTTGTATAGAAGCATGTCTTGCTGGCTTAGTCGTTCATTAGGCATGCCAGACCTTTCATCAATTAGCCACGTCCACTAATTACTAAGCCAATCGAGTCGAACTGTGAAATAAAGAACAATTACAGTCAAAACGACTCAAACGTACCCCCTAGACTCCATTAATGATTTCATTATCGCATAATGAGTTGATTGGCTAATCTTGTGAACTCGTGATTGGCTAATCTTGTGAACTCGTGATTGGCTAATCTTGTGAACTCGTGTAGGTAACCAAAGAGTTTTGTTGAGGGGTTAGACTCCCCATCAAAATTATTGAAGGCCGGGCCAAAATTTCAACCTATAACCGTAAAAGCTACCCCAACCCATTAAGACCCCCCTCGGGTTGTTATTTTGTCGGCTCTTTAGCTGGTTCGATCCTTAGTTATGGTTTAATTAAAGTCTTGACGCGTGTGTTGCTGGTATAGTCGTTCATTAGGCATGCCAGACCTTTCAAATTAATCGTTGCAATCAATTAGCCCCTTCCAGAAATTTCTAAGCCGATTGAGTCGAACTGTGAAATAAAAAGAAATGAAAAAGATAGCATTCCTTCACTCTACCTTGGTTTGTAGGGATAGATAGTTCGCCTGTTCACGTTAACCGATAATGTCGTTCTCCTTTCGTAAAGAAAACACAGCGAAAAAAAGGCCAAAATGTCTTTGCTCAGGGCAGAAAAAAACTAATGGAGAGACGATTAGATCATCGGTGGATAACAGCAACAAAGTTATCAATTCTCCTACTGAAAATAAACAAGAAATTCCAGCGATACTAAAGAAGAAAATCGCTATGATATCGAACAGTTCAGAAGCAAATTCTGCTCAAATATTTCGAGTTCAGTCCGGTGGGAGTCACTTGAAACTCTTCCAGTATTCTGGTCAAACGAAGAAAACTGAAACGAAGAAAGCTGAAACAAAAGATGGTGTTCGATGTGTTCGGATACATGTCGATAAAACAAGCTCGAAAACCAAGATCTTTCTCTCATAACTACTTGAGTATATGGAAATATACAACAGAACTTTGTAAGATGAATAGAACTTTATCGAATTCGCTTGGATGATCACCAAACAATGCGGGTTCCAAGCCGAGACTGAACTTGGTTCTTTTATTTATCAAGGTGGAAAGTCATTTTAGATTACTGGAATAATTTATCAGCCGATCTTAAAAAACAAGCATCTCTTAAAAGTTTTAAAAATTTGATGTGGAAGAGGTTTTTATGAAGAGCAATCATTCCTTAGTTTCTATTTTCTAGTTCGTATTTATAATAGTTAACTTGGGCCCGGTTTGGGCGTCGGGTTTCACATGTGCTGAGTCTAATGCAAATGAATATCAAACAATAGGTTTTGATCGTTTGCGTTGGATTCGGCCCATGTCAGATTCGACGTCTAAACCGGACCTTAGTTTTTCATTCTCCTTGACATTATCAGTATATTTGTGTTTTATGTTTTATCTTTTTACCATTCATAATATTTTATAGTCTTATAGTTCTATTGTATAGTTTATAGTTTTATTGTATATAGAGGACCACAAGTTTGTTAGTTTTATCCTCTTTAAATGAAGTCATTATTATTATTATTATTATTATTATTATTATTATTATTATTATTATTATTATTATTATGAGTGCAAGATTTATCATAAACGCTTAGCTGAATTATTATCGATTTTAATAAGGAGAGAACTATGCCAATACGATGTCATGGGTTAGGGCCAAAGTTTCTTTTGCACTCATACGTTCTGCTCTGCTTTGCCTTAGAGGATCAAGGTCTATAAGAAGAACAGTTTATACAACAAATGTAGACATCTCCCTCGATAACGCTATTGCCCGAATGAGCTAGACTTTTATTTTTATATTTTTATTTCTACATATCGTTTTCATTGATATTTTAGAGTGTTCGTTATGTCATGTACAGAAAATACTTTTCACTCGCAGTCTGTAGATAAGCTTTATCGATTTATTCTGTACATATGTATATAAGAATCATATTATACTGTGATCATTTTAAACATTTATTAAGTAATTATTTTTTTTAGTATTTGAAATAAAGAAATATTTAAAAATTATTATTATTATTATTATTATTATCATTATTATCATTATTATCATTATTATTATTATTATTATTATTATCATTATTATCATTATTATTATTATTATTATTATCATTATTATCATTATTATCATTATTATTATTATTATTATTATTATCATTATTATCATTATTATTATTATTATTATTATTATTATTATTATCATTATTATCATTATTATTATTATTGGCGAAAGTTTCATTTGCCCTTCTCCGCTCTGCTCTATTATGCCTCAGAGGCACTAGAGTAAAAAGAAGAACTCATGACATTTATAACACAGATTTTTCTATTGACAATGCCATCGCTAATTTTAATTAGATTTTTAATTTTTCTTTGTATGTGCATATTTTATTGATACTTTGTACCTACATTATATTGCTATATTCCTAATTTAATATTTGAACTAAGTTTTTTTTTCTTTACCTTAATAATACTTTCAATACTTTAGATTTTAAATACACATAACTTTGTAAATAGTCATAGCAATTTTTATAGCATTTTTTGTAATTTTCATTATTATTATTACTATTATTGTTGGATGTGAAATAAAGATTATTAATTATTATTATTATTATTATTATTATTATTATTATTATTATTATTAATATTATTATTATTATCATCATTATTATTATTATTATTATTATTATTATTAATATTATTATTATTATTATTATCAAGGACAACCTTGACTGGAAACCATTGTTTCGTCATCATACAAGAGAATTCGGTAAGGGTCTATTGATTTGTGTGTCTTAAATATCTCACCAGACATCAATGCCCAGAGAGGAAGTTTGAATGAACAGACTACGGAAGAAATGACGGGAAAAAAGCCGATGTTTAATTTATCGCTAATCATTCACCGCAAGTACCGATCAACGGCTCGTTGAAATGAAAGCAAAGTGCAGGTGATCCACTATTTTATGCATGAATTAGTTGGGTTGGGTTGAGAGAAAAACCGAAAATTTGGAAAAACCCTGGGAATCAAAACTGAAGAGAACCAACCAACTCAGCTCCGAGCGAGTACACATGAGGCAACTGGGAATCAAACTGCTCTGGATTGCAGAGGTGAAGGGAGAGCAGTTAACCACCATGTGATCCTGACTCTTTGCCACACTCTGTCACCAAAACTTTGAAATTATTTGATGTATGGACCGATAGATGTAGGCCCCTTTTAGACGATGTTGCTATACTGTGATTTAAATCATTGCTGTGATTGGTGGATTTAGTCAAATGCAGCCAAATGATTGGTCCATGAAACTGTCCAATTACAGGTGTCTTGTTATAACTACCAGAATGATCAGTGGAACTAATTAGTGCAGTTTCACAATCAATCAGATTTGAAGAAATTGTGATAGTTATGATTGATTTAAAGTTCACATAACCTTTTTTTCAATGCCTTCAATACTGATTGCACATGAAGTAAATAGTTCAATGGTAGAATATTTCTTGATTTGAGCGATGCGTCTTTAAGATATGAAGGTTTATACTTCCAATATGTTAATGACTGCGACGTCTACTAAGGCTTCATTAAATATACAAAATTAATCTTGTTCACACCACGCAAAAATTATCTAAAAAGCATCATTATTTTACTCGTGGTTTATATAAAAGGTATCTTAAATTTGTTTTCTTAAAATGGCCAGTTTTTAGTATTCCTAGTTACAACAAATACACTAAAATACCTTAGTAGACGTCACAGTCATTAACATATTGGAAGTATAAACCTTCATATCTTAAAGACGCATCGCTCAAATCAAGAAATATTTTACCATTCGACTATTTACTTCATGTAGAATCAGTATTGAAGGCATTGAAAAAAAGTTTATGATTGATTTAAGCACGTCGCTACAAGTGTATTTACAAGTATTTTATTTGTGGTTTGGACTCATTACAAATGATAATCATGCAATTGACCTACTATTAAAACATTCTAACGAGTCTCTCATTTCATCTATCACCATGTTCTACTTGTGCTACAATCTCTTAAAATACTTCGTCTAAATTCAAACCCAGATAAAATGAAGACCAATATGTCATAGCCAAAGTTAAACTTCACACATAAAAACACAAGTCGTATCTCGACTTCTATTATTAATTCTAACATAAATCGAATTTAGTAGTGGCGGGGATTTTTTTAATTATTTTTTGTCTTTGTGGACGTTGCGCTTCTATATAGTTATTTGCAAGCGGACTTGGAAACTGTTACGGTAAGAACTTAAACGAAACTCAGCGCGATTGACGGCGTTACCTTAAAGACATTTATTAAAAAGTTGCTTTGAAATTTTTTCACAAAACTCAAGATTAAAATCCATCTGGGTTTTTGTTTTAAAAAAATGATATTTCAGCAAGACTAGAATTATCTTATCGTCGGTAGTAATTATCAAAATGTTTCAAAGATATTTGTGGTACAATCGTGGCTTATGTAGTGATTAACAGTTTGGATATATTTTGAAAAGTATGGATATTTTGACCAACTTTGGATCAAAGGTTTGAGTCAAAATACCAGGCCTTTTTCCTATCTAGTTCTTTAATAGAATTATACAATCTTGTTGAGTCGGGACAGTTGCCTGTTTTTCTCTCTTTCTCCTCTGCCTTCACTGTTTGGCCTACATTCTACGCAACTTCACCAAACTCGTCCAAAACCTTGCCCTAATTGAGATCAGAAAGGGGAGGCAACTCGGCCAGAAGAAGTAACTGGATTGGCTAAAAATTTTTAGCCAATCCAATTTAAATGACCTAAGATATATAGCTCTTATTAACTGACTTTTAGGTCCTTACCGTAAGTTATGGACCGAGTTTTTTCGACTGTCTTATGGCCCAAGCACGTAGCGCGCGACCATAAAAAAGTGGGGGGAAACGAGGATCCATAACTTACGGTAAGGACCAAGCAAACGAAGTTAATAGTAATTTATCGTATGGCAAGGCGGAGACAATTTTGATTTTCGGTCCGTACTGTAAGTTATGGACCGCAAATTGCCCAATCACAGCGCGTGAAATTAACTTCCCATATAATAATGTGAGTTATCAACCAGGGTTGATTACACTTCCTGTTCGATAACAAGTAAAATCGAGGAACATTTCTATAACAATGGTTAAAAAAAAGCCAGAAAAACAAAGAGATCGAGTCTTTGAATGATCCTTCTATCCTCGATAATGTTTTTAAAACCATTCAACGTAACATATATTTTTGAGAAAATCTTAATACTTAAAGTCAGCTGTGCTAGATTTTAGTCTCTCTACGTCTTCAAGTGCAAGATCAACAAACTACAAACCAAACCAATTGCTTTGCCCAGTTTAGGTTCTGCGTCGGTCTTCTTCAAGTGTCCTAGATATTCCTACATGCTTTTTCTCTGAGTTTTCGTCCCATTTTTCGAACATCCTTCCACTTCATGAGAGAAGTAACGAACATCCGTCTACCTCTCTTCGTGCCAACCATAAGGAACTGTTTTCGTTTTTTGATGTATCCACATGTACTGCTCTCTCCGACTGGTATGCGTAGACGATGTACTTGTCCACGTTTGAGGGAACCCTTGAAGCTTTTACTGGGGATGACCTTGAGAATGACAGAGCCGTCTTTCATTTTCTTTTCGTTAACGCGCGCTCTGATAGCTATAAAATGAAATAAAAATAGAGTAAGTATAACATGGAGTGATTACTGATACGGTCCTTTGCGCGAAGAGCGCGCGCAATGATTATACAGGAGTATGAAACGCTGTGCGCAAGTCTGTAGTTCGAACTACTTACATGAATACAGCTCGACACACGTTGCAACATTGCGCACAATGTTGCAGACAATCGATGTTGAGAGCCATGTCACAACGCAATCTGTTGCGCACAATGTTGCTGAAGTAGAAATCGATCCTACGTCCGCAATATTGCCTAGAATATTGCGCGCAATGTTGTAGACAATCGATGTTGAGAGCCATGTCACACAACGCAATCTGTTGCGCGCAATGTTGCTGAAGTAGAAATCGATCCTACGTCCGCAATATTGCCTAGAATATTGCGCGCAATGTTGTAGACAATCGATATTGAGAGCCATGTCACACAACGCAATCTGTTGCGCGCAATGTTGCTGAAGTAGAAATCGATTCTACGTCCGCAATATTGCCTAGAATATTGCGCGCAATATTGCACCGTGTGTCTGCGCCTTAATGTAACGCACATGAAGCTGAATATCCATAAACGCGATGCGCAACCATGTTCAAAAAAAATAGCTAGGTACAAGCCATAGTTAACACAAGTCTAGTATATTGTATAGTTTGTTTTAACGGCGAAACAAAATAAAAATTGCGTACTTTTTTAGTGAGTAAACAGGAATTTTTTTTCTGGTGGATACGATAGACAAAGGGGGCCAAAGACAACGGATATCTACCGTTCTCTTCTCCCTATCATTACTTTTACTTCTCTCCCTTCATACATTCGTTCCCAACGTGTAGACTTAGTCGTTGTACTTAGCAAGCAAGGCTGCAGACGCAGTAAGTGATTATGTAACAGGCCTGCTTATAGCGGTCTTCCCACGGTCACAAACTATTTCAAGCCAAAATCTTGTCAATATGACATGCATTGCGTCCCGACGCAGCATGCGAGTTCATTAAGGGCAACACGCTACCTATGTCACCGGGGGGATTTCTGGAAAAAATTAATGAATGTCGGAAACGATTTGAAGATTGCATCACGTCTTAGGTATCGTTAACGGGAACGCGCCCTGACCCCCAGCACCCGTTCGTGAGTTCAACCAAATACTATACATGAGATCCGGCTTTCCATTGGAATCTTTTACTAGCTTGAGTGTCATGTTTCCCTACGTCATTCATTCTGGGAAGTATGCAGTGTTGACGAATGTTTTACGTTTTGTTTGGACGTATATTGCTTTCCTTTTCAGTCTGGGAAATAATACATGCATTCTTTTGCAGTATATTGACATATCTTGTCAGGTAAAGCGGAGGAAAGAAAGACATATTACTAAAGATAAATGTGGGTGATCTCATCGTAAAATTCATGGGAAAACATTTGAACTCATCTAAATGTTTAACTATTTTCGTGATAAGAAAAACAAAACGATAAAAAAACATAAAAATTATAATATATTTAGGCTTCATTCTTGCTTAGTGCCGAGTGAGCTTTATCAGAGTCTGAGGCTAATGAAGTTTAAAGCCAGTGACTTTTGAGGAAGGACTGAGGAAAACCGTAAAAATAACCCAGAGGAAAAAACTCGAAGCACAGGAGAGAACCATGCATTAAGCAAATTTAAAGACTAACCGCAGTACCAAATCTGTTATTGAAAGCGCCTTTGCATTTTTTTACGATGTAAACATATTAAATCAAAAATTCCTGGTGTTATATGTCTGGTAGTTGCTGAACCTTTAAACAGGACTGATGACTGACAGTGCTAGTGCTGATTGACACGAGAAACCCGCCACAAGAAACGATTTTCTATTTACAACTGCGGGCCTCACACTGATTGACTAGCTCGCAGTAACTACACAAGGAATACAAGTTCACCACGTTTCAGAATGCTAGAGTTCCCTCTCGGTAAAACAACTCGAAAACTATATAATTTAGTAATTCAAAAAAATCCCGGTGGACAATCAGTGTTGGTAGATAAGTTGGAAGCCACAAATGGCAAACGTTTTCAAAGAAGATGCCATTATAAATGCTGTATAGTGCAAAGCGCATTATCGTTATAAAGTTTAAGGCTCAAAACATAGAAGAGTATTCTGCATGTATAGCCAGTGAGAAAGACATGTATTGGCTACAATAGGTAAAACATGTTGGTTTAGCCTGGTTTGGGCTTCTAAAAGACTCTCGTTATAATCTACCGCGATGACTTAGTGAGCTGCAATTCACTATACAGTATTCTGTATTTATTGAAAAAGAGATGTATTGGCTACAGTAGGTTTACGTACACACATGGTGGATTACCGCGACAACTTAAACAACCCAGTAATTTAAGATGTTGTAAGAATCTTTCTTGAAAAACTTGTACATGCATGTTGTAATATCGTATTTTGTACTCAACGTTGCCCAACGTCAAAGAGTATTCGAATTTCTTGAAAACCATGGTTACATATTTATTAAAAATTGGCCGAAATCGGAATGTTTTTTTTTTCATGGCAAATAATGTCTGAGACAAGGAATGGACCTCAACAAATCGAAAGCAATCAAATCGGTATTAAATCTTGTTGGCAAGGATTTCTTTGTCGTATAAAATCCGACAAATAATCTAGATTAATCCGCAGAGTAAACGAATAAAACTGTCAATGCGCAAGGCTTAGTTACCATGGAGACATGTTAACGACAACCTTAACAACAAAAGACTTCACCAAGCGCATTGTCTGCGAGTTCTTTCAGTTATACCATTCCCGCCTCCTAAGTTCTTATCTTTTGAGAGAAACTTAGTGAGCATTGTGCAGATCTTAACACCATTAATCGATCCGCGCGTCATCAACACCAGTAAAGAAAGACCAAATGAATAGACAGCAGAGGCAGAAGGACATATTACCTGTTGATAAAGGAGTTATTCACGCCCTTAACACACCTTTAAACTGTCTGAAGATTACAGAGTAGATTGATTACACAACTCGACAATTGGTAGGACGACTAGTTGGATTAACTCAACACATTGTGCGAGAGTGTATTAACCAGAAACAGAGCGCGTTCCGAGATGAGTATTAAATCTGTGAATGTATTAACAAGACCTCCATGAAGCCGCGGTGGTACGGCGTATAAAAGAATGCTGTAGGCGATCGGCTTATCTTGGTGTTTACAAAGTATATAAAACAGACTACCGACAGAAGACTTTGTCGACATGCCCTTGGGGTGCCTGTGTCGACTACTAGTACTTGAAGTACTAACCTTGATTTTTTTTTTAAAACGCAAGATAAAAAATGCATCATACATTAGAACTCGCACTATCTTTTATACATGATTTTGTTCCATATCTACACTACTGCAAGCCCTAAAGCAGTAGTTAAAAGAAGAATTTACTAACAGAATTAGATCGATTTGAAATAGAATTGTATACAGAAATTAAAACCAGATAAAAATGGATAAATTTACGAATTCAAAATTTTATGGAAACTTTTTTCGTGATTGCAAAAAACACCGCGATTTTTGAGCGATTAGGATTTAATGAAATGATGAGTATTGCTCAAGTACTGAAGGCAGAAAAACCCTGGAGAAACCCTCAAAATGTTGATATAAATGTTGGAAACAGTAATACGTTTGTGATTGTGAAAATAAACTCCCAGACTGATGATATTCAATCCAGTCTTCATAATAGGAACAAAATTCAAAGAATGAGGCACGCCACACTCGGGAAGATAACTTGAGCATCAAGCAATTAAAGAACACATGCTTAACATGTTTGAATTGCCAGATGATTTACTTAGCTTTTACTTACTAAAGTCAGAGTTGCAGAACCTTTTTTGAAGCGCGTCGAACTGTAAGTTTTGATCATCAACAGCGCAAACTGAAAAGAAATATAAAAATATATTAGAATTATTATATGAAGTTTTTTTGTGGAAACGCTTGTTCGTGTATGTTTGATTCGATGTATTTGCGCGCTTTTAGGAAACCAGGTCTGACCGCAAATGACAAATGGTTTTCTAATCTAAGTTGGGGTAGACTACGACAGTTTACAAAAGGAAATGCTTAAATGTTACAAGAATATCTCTGGCCTTCGGGAATGAACTTAGGAAGGAAGAAAGTACTAGTAAGTGTGCGCTTTTGTGGAAACTTAAGTGCATTAAAAATGGGTTATTTTTTTGTTGTTGAGGGTACGTGTTTGTGGGGAATTTATCTGGCATAATCCCTCTAGACGGATGTCTCTACAGCCTGTAGAATTCTGGATCAATCCTTCCTGGCTGAAAAAGAATTATCGCCGTAGGTCCAAGGGTATTAGAAGCGTTAATAGGATCTATCTTATACAATGTCTGGTGAGAAACTTAGTAAGGCGACTTTAACAGGGAATTCTTATTCAGTTTCTGGACAAGACAATCCAAAAATCGCACGGGGATAGGAGTAGTAGCAGAACAGACAACAGGCAGAGAGGTTTATATAAAGATACAATCCATAGTCCAGAAATAAACTGCGGTCCGTCTGCTGTGAATACTATTGTAAACAATGGAGAGAGGAAAGCAGCGTTCGACATCAAAATCAATAACAAACTTATAGACAGACTAAAACTGTTAGCACAAACCAAGGAGTTTATTTACTCTCGCTTGGGATAAATTTAGTAAAACAAAAAAGTACGCTTGATCTCACAAATACTTCAACTCTTCAATGTACTCAGAACGTATATTAAAAAACTAAATAAGAACTGATAATTTTGAGGCCGTAACTTTTTGTAGTGGCATAAAATAATATCTTTTCGAGACCGGATTCAGAGGTTCTTAATTTTACTTGCACAAATTAACCCAGACACAACCACTACATTTTAGTGTTCGTAACACACAACATTTGTATGTTGATATTTCAAGGTCTTTTCCTGACCGATATTTATAAGTTTGTCTGGCGACCGTCGCTAGGGGAAAGTTGATGTTTTATGATCCACAGACGCGTGTGCATTCATCCAAAACAACATAATTGAGTCTTGGTTTTACTCACCGCTTGTTACTGGGGTCGGAGTTGGGGCTTCTATTTTCACACACATATTATTCTCTGGATATTTTCGACAGTCAAGCATCGAGGGCCATGTGTAGTTGTGCCTTCGCATTAAGGGTTCACATGAGTTCCGTACCATCGAACACAGCGAGCGACATGGTGGGATCAGCTCAGGCATACAAACAGGGGCAAAGACGGAGCACAAGAAATGCTTCAGGAAAGGATGACATCCAGATCCTACAAGAGGCGACCACTGCGCGAGTTCTCGCCGTACTTCCATCGCAGTGTCGTGGCGAAGAAAGTTTGGTAACATCATCTTGTCATAACCGAGCGATAAATTCGCACACAACGGAGCTGTGCTCGACGTTATAGCCACGCAATGGTGCGAACGACTTCGATAAGACAGCGCGATTTGGAAAACTCCTGCTAACAAGAGCAAACACCTCAGGAAATCCATGGTTCAACTCTAGTGTAGCTCTCAACTGACCAGTTCGAAGAACGGTTACCAACTTATCCACGAAGCTAGTCGATTCGCCTTTTAATTAGGTTGAGCGAATTGGGCGGGCCAGTCCTAATCCTTTGATTTGCAGCCTTTGAAAATGAGGACAAGAGATGGTGTCAAAATCCAGCCTCCTCGTTGAATGGAATGCTGTACATTCGCGCGTGTCCGGTATGCATGCTCGGAAGCCCATAAAGTGCTGGCGGAAAAACATTATGATAATTGCGTCTTTGTCAATCGCCTGTCAATCAGGAGTGAGATTACTTTTGAACCCTTTTAATGGATATAGATTTCTTGGAAGGAAGTTGATCACGGCTTTTTAGGCTTTGAGAAGGAATAAAAAGTCTGTGCAATGGACAATGACTTCTAAAAATATCCACGTCTTTTTGAATAAATTTTGAATACAGACTCTAAAACGGGTTCATAAATTTCAATGGAAGTGAAACGTCCCGAAAAGATCTTAAAAACTTCATGGTAGTCAGCTGAGGAAGATAGTTATGAAATAACGCCTACGTGTAATTGTATTAGTCTTCATTTGGGCTATTAAAGGATTAACTAAGAGATTCAGCAAGGAGTCTTGATTTGAGGCAGTGTATGAACAGATGGTTTATTTCTGTCATACCGCGGAGCATAGTTTTGAATGGGAGGGGAGGGGCTAGTCTAGAGGAGACCAGGGAATGCCCAACTCACAGATCGAATTGGAATTTAGCATGTTAAGTTTTGCGGAGAGAGGAAAATCGGAGAAAAACGTACCTCAAATCAAGGGAAAAGCCTAACAAACTCACATGTGACCGTTAGACAACACTTTCTGTAACTGATGAATAGAATGGTTTGCAAGTCTCCCCACTATTAAGCTGGGTTTAAGTAAAGTGCGTCTTTAGACTAACCTCGGAAACCACAAAGAAATGATACCTTAAAACCACATTCACATTAAACTCTTGAATTTACCACGAGGATTTTACGGGGGAGGAAAGATATTCAACTCAAGTGGATTTTTCCCGTCGTATCACGAATTGAAGGGTTATATTATCATTCTTCGTCTTGCGGTCTCAGGTCTGTGTAGTGTCTGGTCTAATTGAAAGCGTAGAGTTATTTGTACAGAATGTAGTATCAATATCGTTGTGATTGACGTTTTTAAAAGGTGCCCAAACTCATCAGATACAAAATCTATCATATAAAAATCTGCTTTCAAAATGTTGGAATTTTTCCCTGGTTTTGGCTTACAGATATGGACCAAGATAAACTTGACTTTCAAAGAACACAAGACTAGTTCAAGAGCAGTTTTGAATGAGAAAGTATGCCTCCCTCCTTAACTCTTAAATGGCTTCCCAGTTTGAGTACTGTGATTGGACAATGCGGGGTTTCTTGCTTTTGACTAGTCAGTTCATAGTGGAAGCCTTTTGAGTGTAAGCACCACAGGCACCCAATCCATAAAATTGGCGCTCTTCATTAAGCAGTTTCTTTTGCATATTATGCTCAGAATCAACGCATTTTTGACAGCGAGACTGATTCAATGTCCTTGCCTAATAAAATCTCTTGTGAACGACCAACCTTGTGCTAAAACAAATGGTCGGCTTCAGGAGGTTGTTACTTACAAATAGCATTGATACACTAAACACCTCTTATGACCGACCTAACCAGGTCCTTGCTATACGAGAATTGACCGATAACACAGGGTCGTTCCCTAATTATCCAATTAGACTTCAAAATCCAATCTTCAATGCACTACGCCCATAGCCTGATAGCTTGATAAAGATACAAGCGAACCATACTCGGAGATAATGTGCTGGATATTGATTAAATACTTGAAAAATGTTTGTAATTTCATCGATTAAAATCTTTCTAATGACGAACTGAATTCATAAAACTCTATCATGATTATCTAACGTGTACAGCCCTAATCAGCTTAGAAGAAAACCTCGGATTTCCTGTAAGATTTACAGATAAATGTTGAATGAATTCTTGATTGTACCTACTACAAAAGCCTCTCATAAAATCAGCAAAATTCAAGTTGGCTTCAAAAGTGGAATAATGTGTAGTGGGTTTTGAGATTGAACATGACACGACTTCATTGAAAATAGTCATCGATACCCTGAAACATAACTCTCAGATTGAATCGGAATTCAGCAGTTTTGGCCGGTTTTTATCGGTACATGTGGAGAGGGAGGAAAACCGGAGAACCCGGAAAAAACCCTCGAGTCAAGACAGAAACCTAAGCTGAGCCCAGCTAGGAATCGTACCCAAGACCCCAGTATGAATTTCCCAGTTATTCTTCAGCCAAACACCTTGATTTTTTGTCTTTCTGTTCCGCCTTTTTATTCAGAAACCTGTTCTTTTTATTGTTGTGTTTATTAAATTTCTCAGGAATTCTAAGGCCCCAAACTAACATTTGACGGATATTGGACTACAATGATTCTTAGAGACACTAACTCCCATTGTTTTCTTTTGTTTCAGTTTGACTTTTACTCACTAAATAATTAGCTTTTTTTTCGCATGGTCCAAGTAAAATCACTACCTCTATCCATAGTTGATAGAGGGGACATTAACTATGCTCTATCAGTGATGTACTTTAGCCACATTTACACGAGCAATTTTTCCTTGACAAGTTTTCTTGACAATTTTCATCAGTTGCTCGTGTAGACGGTCAGCAAGTTTTCTTTGACAATTTTCTTATTGACAACGTTTTCTTGTGTAGATGATGAACAAGTTTTCCTTGACAAGTTTCAGTTGTGCCTGCAATGCCTTTTTCTAAAGTACACGAGCAAATAAAGCTCGTGAAGGAAAACTTGCTTGTGTAGATGCATATGCGACCTTTGTCGTATGTTCAAAAGAATAAGCTTCGAAGTGTGAACCAGCGTCACTTTTCAAGTGGCACTTTTCACACAGTTGCTAGTTCTCTTGTAAAAGTGTTAACACTGTTAATAATGACTTTATAATATCTTTTCTCTCTATTTTGAAGGGTTTTTCATTCGGAAGGTTTTACTAAGATAAACAAAGTGCAACGCTTGGGGAAAAAACTTTGTAGTAGTACAGAAACCCCGGCATCATCTCAACATTCTTTCTCACTATCTTTAACTTGAATATCCATGTGCTTATAGTGGATAAATCTTTCTTGAGAGTATGAAATTTTGAAGTTTAAAATCATAAATAATTTGGCTAAATATAGATAATCTTCGTTTTTTTTTGTTTTTTTTTTAAATTATTTCTCGGGAAATTTTTTGAAGTGAGTGAAAGAGTGCGACATACCGCCACGACAATTGTAAGACTCAGCAGTTTGTATATGCATAACAGACCCATTATGTTCATAATTTTAGCTTTACTATAAGTTTTTTCCCTTGACGAAAACAATTTTGGTGACATGGCTAAATATTGCTTGCCATTAGCTAGATTAATAAATAGATACTTCGCAGGGGTTTCATACACTGTAAAATTGCTCTGTTTTCTATATTTAGTGCTGACGAAAACTTGATTCAATAGGATTAGTTTGTGGTGAAGGAACTCGTCTGAGGTTTGGTTTGGTGGGAATCTAGATGTCCTATAAAAAAGCTAAGAAAATAATGATAATTTCACTGCCAAATTTGAGAAGGTTATACATTTCGAATTAGACTGTTTTAAATGCTATGCAGAAGAAGCTGTTTTGGGTCAATTCTCGCGGTGTTTTTCGTCTAACACTCGAGCATGACTGAGCCAAAGGCCAAACATTTGCAGCCTTACATGAGTCAAGGTTGCTATCTCACCTCTGGCTGGGTTTCTAGCCTATTTCCCACAGATATCAAATGATACACAGTTTCGTTAGCATTTTTCGTTCTCATGTTGTTGTATTTAACGAAAGATTTCTTATTAGTATCCATTTTTAAGACCACCAGCAGAGTTAATAGAGGGGAATGGTTATGAAACGCGGCAAACTTCAAAAGACCGGCCTATTGTTTTGATTTTGATGTTGGAAGCACCCTCTATTAACTCTGCCACCAGCATGGCCGCCATGTCTTCTCCTGCCTGTCTTTGTCTCTCATTGGCTCTCTCAGAAATGCTTGCATCAAACCATCAATTGCACGCGCATGTTGTAAGTTACATGTGGAATGCACTTGATGCTGTGACGAAAGAACTAAGCACTTGTCATCGATGAACTCGGTCAGTTTTCATCGTGTCTTGTCTTGAGGTGCCAAGGTGACATATCTTGGCCCTTGTACCTCTTCACCTTGTGACGTTGAACTATAGCATTTTGATCAATCTCCTTAAAGTGAATTAACATGGTTTGCATTGCCTATAATACACAGTTATTTGAGGGATCTACATGTGTTTAATCGTACTTTCGCTATTTTGGTGTCATTAGTTTAGTACGCTTAATGAGTTAGTCACGAAAATTATACAATACATAAATAGCTTGATGGACACGTTAGCACAATAAAGCAAAATAAAATGGGATGTGACGGGGGAAAAGAACAGAACTTACGTACCAATTGCCACCTAGCCCCCAAGTCATATGTCAGGTTTTTGTTGGTGGACAAAACCAGTGTCTAGAACAAGTGTTTTTCACTCCGTTGAATCATGCAGACTCGGTCGATTCTCAAGTATTCGTGTTATCTGTATCCACTTGTGAAGATGTTCTAATGTGGGTGGCCCCAAGATGCCATGTTCAGACCCTTCTACCCTATTTTGACCCATGGTTCAACAAGGGTTGATCCTTTAGTCCTAGACTGATGACATTGGAACGTCGTAGCCAACTGTAAATAGAATCTCGTCCTCTTTTTCTTCTTTCTTGTTTTCTTTGGCCTTGCTCTTGTTCTTGCTCTTATAGTTATCATTGTTGTTGCTCTTGCTCTTCGGTATTATTGTTGGACTCTTGTTGTTGTTGCTAAAGTAACTAAACATTATTCTCAATCCTTCTCCTTCTCCTTCTCCTTCTCCTTCTCCTTCTCCTTCTCCTTCTCCTTCTCCTTCTCCTTCTCCTTCTCCTTCTCCTTCTCCTTCTCCTTCTCCTTCTCCTTCTCCTTCTCCTTCTAGTTCCTTCTCCTTCTTTTGCCTTAGCTCAGTCCTCTTCTACCTCCAAATGAAAGCTTGCTCCTTGCACCAGTGATTACTTATGATATTGCCCTCTCCTTTCCTCTGTATCTCACTTCCAACCACGACAGCAAGCTACCATGCATGCACCACTAAAGTTAGCATTCTACCTTAAGGAGCAGGTGTAGCTTAGTATATAGTTTAGTGCGCGGCCTTCGTAGCTAGAGGTCCACGGTTCGATCCTCAGGATCTCCACGTCTGTTTCGACTTCTCTCTGTTCTGTGTACCTTTAGCTTCAAATACCCGTAATAAGGAGCACTGATAGTTTGAGGGGGTAAAGGGCGCACCTTCGAACGCTTTAAACATGAGCCTCTGACTCGGGAGAATTGAACAACCGTTCTCCGCGGTTTCAAAGTACGATGTTGGCTTTACCCTTTTTTAATTGCATTCGAAAGACTTCAATTATCAAAAACAACAAACCAACGTCTTCGCTAAATGATAAATCATTCAAGGATGCATTAGTTTGCTAATTGATTTTTCGAGGTTAAAGATAATTCTGAATTGGTTTTTAATGTTCGATTATCGCCGGATCAAAAGTAATATGCTGTTGTAGTGACCCATCGCATCATCAACAGAGCAGTAGTCCCCTTCAAAGTTCCCTACGCATCTTGAAAGGTAGCCGTGCCTTTGCATCTAAGTGAGACGAACGGTGACCTTGCAATGATTAGAAACCTTTTTTTGACAATTATTGACAATGATAGAGACATGTGAATAGTTTTCCAAGGTGTTAAAAAAGGTCTCTATCATTGCAAGCTCACCGTTCGTCTTGCTTCGATGCAAAGGCACGGCTACCTTTTAAGATGTCAGGGAACTGTGTACTTGAAGGAACTATTAGAAAACACTTATGTAAAACCTTCACCTAAAAAAAAAACAACGGAAAACCCTGAAAAGGATGAAAAAGCTACGTGCTGAAAAAGGATAGCACAGTGTGTACAGAAATGCTAGCAATGTCAATTCAACGAGTGACTTGATGAAAATAGCAAACTATGTAAAAATCATTTAACCAAAAATAAACTTTCGAGTAGTAGATCGAGTGCTTGTACTTAGTTGAAGAATCTTGAGTTATTTGCATGGCATTTGAATATTCATTTCGTTATCACCCATAATAGACCCCTTCAGTCCACGTGCGTGACGTCAAAGTAGCTTAATTTGGAGGGCAAAACAAAAGAATCATTTCAATCTCCTGAGAATTGGAAACCTATTCAGCTCATTCCGAAGTGCTGCAAGGGGTCTATTGCGGCGAGCCTAAGTCATCAGGCGAGCAACAACACTAATCTTAATGGTTGGGACCCCTGTGTTTGATACAAGAAAAAAATTCAATGTTCTATTTGAAGGTTTTTCAATTTTATCACAGAAGGGTTGAGCCTTATGCTCCAAATATAGATGGAGCGTTTGGAGTCAACAGCTGCCTAACAAGGTCCCTGTCTGCGCATCTACCCTAACCGCCCACTTCGAAAGCCGATCCACACGAGGGGCTTCTTAGCTTGTTTCTTTGCCAACGACGCATTACTAGACTCCAAACACAAACCCTACAATTGTCAGGAGAAAGTCAGAGGTTACCATCAAATCTAACGCACCTTGTCAACACGTAAGAAACACAATCGCTAAACCTATAAGACAGAACAAGGAATGATTAATGGGTTCGATTTTTAAGGTTTTAAGCTGGCACATTTTATTGGGTGACTTCAATCTTACATACACGCAAGGAATTTTCTGTTTTGTTTGGTGTGAAAACACTAATCATTTTGCGCGAGGTCTTTTGTTGGTAGATTTCAAGGCTAGGAACAATGGAGCGGTCAAGGAGAGGACTGCGCGAACGAGTACGTGGAAGGCGCGCGCCTTTGATCGTAGGTCTTTAAATAGGTTGTAATTTCAAGTAATGAATGTTTTCATACCTTATCTTCGTGGGTAAAACTCAAGTAGCATTGATTTCAAATCGCGATTAAAAACAATTGAAAGAGTGCGTTTTTCCTGTGAGTTTTTTACGAAGAAATCCAGTAATAAAATTACTTTTTTAACTCAATAATCCTCGACTGTACGACTATCCCCGTGTTTGGTGCCCGTTTTTTGCATAGTTTTACCCAAAAGCGCATTCTTGTTCTATCTTATCGTTTATTTAATAGCTTAATGTGATTTTTAAACGCAGATTCGTTTAATCGAGAGGAGCGGAGCGGATATTAGATTAGTTTTAATAACTTTGTGATAATATGAAGACAAGCGACATATGGGTGCATGCGAGCGTTCAACCTTTTCACAAATGACGGTGTATATTCCTGATCTTAGTGCGAGAGAAGTATATGGCATAGAGATTACAATAAATAGTTTAAAAGTACCGTGATAATTATTACAATAAGAAACTCACTGTACGTTTGCAAATTCTATGACTCGGACATGATTCTTAGATAGCCTACGGTGAAGTTTGTTTTTAAGATACTATGATAGGCTTTAGGCTTTTTTCGGCGGCGCGGACAACGTTAATTGAATCAGCTACATATCTTTAAAACAGAAAATACTAAAAGCGCTGTCCGACTGAGTTAAAATTCATGATAGGACTTGTAATGTTCAGCGACAAACACGCACAATTGAAAAGAGACAAGTATAGCACAGGAAGGCCATGTTAGACAATAAGTGCATGAGTATTAACTACATGAAGCCATCCAACATGGCTCCCACCTCAAAATCCTTTTCTTTCGAGCACAAAGTTTGTTACAATCGATTCAATCGAAATTTTGCAATCATGTATTTTTCAATTAAAAGTATTTAAAGAACTTCTTCAGAATGCGCATGCGCACGATCACTTACAGCAAAACCTATATAAGAAGCCAATTTGATGATTTAAAAGTCCCAAAAGGGGTGTTTGCACAGGTTTGTACTTCTATCGAGCAGCTAACCACTGTTTAATGGCCATTTGCCAGTGAAAAAGTTTAAGACGACGTTTTTTTGCAGTAATAATCTCGCAAAATCCAGGAGATATTTTCAGTTATCTTAATAAACAGAACGACTGACACAAATCCAGAGAGCTTTTGAATTCCACGACCGCGGTATGCCTGACCCCAGCCTTTAAATTAGCTTTCACAACATCATAAACGAGGTCGCATTTAGCAGACAGTTCCAATCATATTAGCACTGACCTCCAGGTTGAGCAAAACGCGCTAGAAAGGTTTGAATCGAGAAGAGCGTTGTTTATGTTTCTAGACATTCGTCAGGTTTAAGAGTTTGAAGTTTCCTGAGTTTTTGTCATCAAGGAAGCCGATGAATATGAACTTAACCTTTTAAGCACAGCAAAAGTGCCGAGAGAAACGCGGTGTTTTTGGTCTTTCATTTCAAAAATTGTTTTAAGCGCAGTGGAGTAGTTTGACCTAAAGAACGCGGCGCTTTTCCTGCGTGTTGACGCGCAAAAATCAACTGAAGCTTGAAGTAAAATAACTAGTGAATACCGACGGCATAGAACTCCTGATTATTTATATCCCTGGTTGATTAAGCTTTCTAAATTAAGATTCTTTGGTTCCAAACCGATAACACACCCATCGGGTAACACTGCTTGATAAGGCAGCCCCGGATACCCCGGCCACGGGCACCCCTCGTAAAACCCTTTTGAGCGGCACTTGAGTTTAAAGTCGTCGTCATAATAGACTTCTTTACCATGGAAATAATGCTATTACCAGAATTACACGTGGTCTGAAATGGGAAAGCATTACGCCCAAGGTAAAGAGGTCTAGTAAGTTTGTTTTTCACTAGCGACGCAAACAAAAACGCAAGCACAAGAATCTTTTCAAAATCTTCCATTTTCCTTGTGCTTGCTTTTGTCAGTTGCATCGCTAATAAAAACCATGCTTTATTAACATATGCGCAAGTTTATTCCAGGTTTTGCTCTTTTCTGCTTTCGTACCCTTTAGGACTGTTTGACATATTTACTAAGAGCTACCTAAGGCTACCTATGACCAGCATACCCAATATGTCGAATTTATTACTGATGGCTAGACACTCATGCTCACTCTTTTCCATGTGGGATGCGTTTTGGAAAACCTTTTCGTGACGTAGATTTGAACGGACGCAAACTCATCACGGGCATTCAAAGGAACGTCTACATAAGTCTATCTAAGGCGACACTAGAGAAAAACGTTTGCGCATGTGCGCCTTTCCGCACGCTCTCCAAGAATTTAAAAGAGTTTTAGTGAGAAAAAAATTTTTTTTTCTCCGAGTATACAAAAAATTCGTGGGTATACTTTTGTGGGACCAAGATACTGTATTAATAAAGACAATATGAAAGAATTAGTCTTAAGTTTCAATTTTAAGTGTGAAAGTCAAATTTGCATATTTCTACAATAGCACGAAGACGCTTTTGACTGATTTGCATACGGACTTGGAGCATAGGCAGACGTTTTTCACGCGTGTCATCTAAGGCGATATATATTTATTGGAAAGGTTATATCTTTTAGAGTGAATCTGTATGAAAATAACAAAAAACTACAATAGCTTTGACTATTTGTCACAATGATTATTTCAAAGACTAGATTAAGAAGTTTAAATTTTTTTCACTTAAAAGTGTCCAATTCCTTTTAAAGAATTTTTGGGCATAGCACTAGTTCGATACGCCGCGGTATGTACAATGAAATGGCTTCCATTAGGTTTACATACATTCCAGGAAATAAGCTAGGAGATTAGCATTGGCAGGCAGTAGCTGTTCGCCTAGTACTTCCGGCGAGCATCTTGAGATCTTATTAGAATAATACTATGAAGAGACCCTGACACGCCTTAGTAATAACTATAACAGTTCTCGTCCTGTTTAAGGTTACAGGACCGATATCATAGCAAAATATTAAACATTCTTTTGAACCTCTCACTTCCTTTTCTGCAATTCTGTTTTGGTTTAACGATGTACAAGAATCAAGGGTTAGGGACGGCGGAAGCGGGAGTGGTAGTGGTCGGTGGCACGTTCCCCCTTCAAAATCCTTTGGTTATTCCGGACAGTCAGACAGACAGACAAACAGGTAGACATAGTTACAGACAGAGTGCGGAAGTGGAGTTTTTTGCTTCGAAGATTTTTGGGATTTCGATCGGCCCCCCTCGCTTGAATTTGTTCCGCGGCCACTGAGGGTTTCGATAAAAAGCTAGTGGTGCAGAAATAGTGATGTATTGACGTCAAGGCTCATCAGATCTAATGACTTCCTATTATCATTAACGAGCAATTTATGGCTCTAAAATCATCACTGTTACATGTGCTGTTAATTCAGGATGAGGTTAAAGAAAATTCATTGAGGTTTCACACGTTATAGCCCTTCCAGAGATATAACACATCTCTAGAAGGGCTATAACATATACTGTGGTTGCAGTATAAAACGTGTGAAACCTCAGTGAATTATATTTAACCTCAAAAGGGATCATTTTAGAGCCAAAAATTGCTCGTTAATGGTAATAGGAAGTCATTAGATCTGATGAGCCTTGACGTCAATACATCACTATTTCTGCCCTCACTCTTCAACTTTTTATCGAAACCCTCAGTGGCGGCGGAATAATAACAAGATTCATTATATAGAAATGCACTTGATTGCTCAAGTCGCAATCAATTGCGCACCCTTTTCTCTGGTCTACGAGTGCGCGCACTATCAAAGAAGATATTAAGGACGCTCGAGGGCAAATGCGTAGTACGACCTTTGACCCAAGACTTAGCTTTTGAATTATACAGCTATATTTTCTTATTCGGCGCGAATCATTCAGACAAAAGAACAATCATGCGCCAGCCCTTCCGTAGTACGCGCTCAGTCTAGGAAGCAATTACCAAGCTTCATAATTATCATTATTACCACCAGAAGTCCATAACTATGGACTTCTGACATCCCCTTTGTATGTATTACGTAAATTACGAGACAGAATATGCCTTTTCGGGTCGGGCGTAATGTTTTCCCATTACAGACCACGTGTCACTCTTGAGATTAGTGGTCAGTGTTTGACCACAATGTGGAGCAGAGAATGAGATTCAAAGACTTTTATCAGCTGATAGACCCCTTGCACGTCAAAGCAGCTCAACTTGGAGGCCGACAAAACATAAAAATTTCATTTTCCTGAGAATTTGAACCTATCTTTTTGTTCTCCAAATTGAGCTGCATTCCGACGTGCTGACTGAAGGGGTCTATTGAAACCAAGTGATCGAGTGCATTTAATGAATCCATGGAACCCTACTCTTGCTGGTCCCCCTTTAGTTTGACGCACCCGTCTTTCCGTCCGGGCTAACGGTGTGGTATCTGCTACCAAAGGAAACATTTATCCAACAATTCATATCACCACATGAAATAATTACTTTCACATGGGGTAAAGCGATAGGAAATATCAAATAAGATTCTCGAGGTTTCACACATTATCAACACATAATTACAAGTCATCGCCGCGACCACAGTTCACGTATTGCGCAAATGTTCATCCGTCCTTGGGAGATCCGAGTTTCGAAGTTTCGATGTCTTCCGGGATTGCGCCCACGTGTGCTATTAAGGAAATTGCTATTAAGAAATGGCTTTTACATAAGGTGGAACGATGAAGACAGTTCCTCTTCCGGGATTGTTCCCACGCGTACTATTAAGGAAATTACTATTAAGAAATTAGTTTTACATAAGGTAGAACGATTGAAGACAGGTTATTTATGGTATTTCATTATAATACGATCGCGTAAGCGTCATAAATAGAACCACACCTTGTTACGTGCGCTTATCGTTTAGCAGAGTGATTTAGCATCGAGAAGAGAACATCAAAGACGACGGCACGACCGCATTTTTTTTCGTGCGCACGCCTTCCTCAACGTGAAAACTCTGAAAATGGCGTCCTGGCAAGGATGTCAACCACGTTAAGTGCGGCGCGCGCACGAAAACAATGCGGTTGCATCGTCGTCTTTCGCGTTTTGATGCTAAATCTTTCTAATCAGTGACTACGTTCGAGGGCTTACTGCCTAGTGTTCCATAAACGCTGCGGACTACAATGTTTGAATAAAGTCATTAAAAAAGAAATCTGAGACACCGTTTTGTAGATTAGCATAAGTAGAGTCAAATGAGAAGAAAATTGAGTCTGTTTAGCGAGTACCAAGGGAGAAGGAACTCTCGATTTCCAATATCGTTGGAAAACAAGCGGTATGTTCAAATGAAAATTAAATATCTTAATAATGAGATTAATCATCGAAATCTCCATTTATTAGGCTTTACTAGAAAATACATAGTTTGTCAGAAATATTTTGAAAATTGCGGCTTTTAGTCAGAAGTTGGAGGAATTTTTTCTGTTATAATCGCATTAGGATCAACTAAATATGAACATCGCCTACTTCACCCCTGTGCGCCATTTTTTCAGCAATTCATAAAGCTCGGTTTGAAATATTCCATCTTCGAATCACTACAGTCATCTAAGATCTTGTAGATTAATCGCACTCTCAGGATATAAGCATCTATGCTATCATCAGGCCGTGTATTCCTAGATATGATAACTAGCGGTAAGCTAGTGTGGGCTGCGTCGGTGTTTCTAATGAAACAGTATGATAAAAAGTTAAATTTTACACCGTATTATACACTTTTAGTAAGTGATCTCTCTTATTTTTTACGGTGTAAAATTTAACGTGTATTCTTAGGATTATTTGATATAACTTTTTCAGTAATTCATAAGCTCGCTTCGAAATATGCCCATCTTCGAATCACTACAGTCATCTAAGATCTTGCAGCGGGTCTTCCAGATTAATCGTATTCTCGTGTTAAGCATCTATGCTATCATCAGGCCATACATCCTTAGGATTATTCGATATAACTTTTTCAGTAATTCATTAACTCGCTTCGAAATATGCCCATCTTCGAATCACTACAGTCATCTAAGATCTTGTAGATTAATCGTACTCTCAGGATATAAGCATCTATGCTATCATCATGCCCATCTTCCATCACTATAGTCATCTAAGATCTTGCAGATTAATTGTACTCTCAGGATAAGCATCTACGTTATTGTCATCAGGCTCAGGCGAGCTCTGTTCAGCCATATAAGGCGATAAGTCTGGTTTGTTTATAGAATGGTCCTGTAAGCTCGACAGAGTCGTTCCTTCGTAGGATTGTAGCTGATGACTGGTACTAACATCTACGTCTATAGTGTCGTCATTTTCAGGACGAAGGGGTGAGTCTGATGTTGAAGGGAAGTGGACTTGGATTACTTCCTGTGGTAAGGTGATCTGCATGAGATTGGTGTTAGTGTTTGGTTGGGACGGGTAGGGTTGGGATGATTCGCATTCTGTGTCGGACGAGCCTGATTTACTGCAGTCATCCTGTATCGAGATAAAGACAATGAAATAGTTAGACCAGCCCTAACAAACTAGGATTGACCCTTTTACCTTTGGCGTAATGTTTTTTCATTTCAGACCACGTGTCATTCTCTTGAGAATAAGATTCTTTGTTTGAGTTGTATCCATATTCATGTGTCTTCTCATGAGCAACCATTAAACAAAGAAATGATACTCTAGGAAATGACACGTGGTCTGAAATGGAAAACATTACGCCCAAGGTAAAGAGGTCTAGTTACACAGTGCTATATATGTTGTGTTCGCGTCAGAAAACTGCTCTGTCATAGTTGCGAGCGATGTTACCGCGGCGTCGACTAGGAAGAATGTCTGACTTTTGCGAAGTCACGCGCACTTCAGCATACACTAACAAAGCTGGTAATTGCGTGACGCCCTTAACTAATGAAAGAGATAATTTTGCCTGGATATTGTAACGCTGGAACGGCGTAACAAAATGCAAATTTCTGGCTAGCATAACGCAGTCTTAGATAAGCCTATCACGATCAAGAATTTTAACCAATAAGCAAGTTCATTACCTGGAATATCACAGCCGGTGGTTTGAACTGATCTTCGGGGTTCAACGGAGTTCGAAACTCTAGAGACCGCGCGTGGCTCGAGACGAATTTATTATCTATCACCAGTCTCTCACTAGTTGGACTTTGCGCGGTCAACACGTCACTAGTCACCAGTTTCCTATTCGGCGAAGTCTCATGCGAGCGCAAATGACTGACCATACTCGTGATTGACAAGTCAAAGCCACCGTCGTGTTTCAAGTTTTCCACATCGGAATGTTTGCTGACTTCTTGACCGTGGAGCGCGGGCTCGGAATTATCACTGCGCACTACGAACTCAGCAACGTCGATATGGCTTGCGCCGACAGTGTTGCCAAGTTGAACAACTTGATCTACGCTAGATACTGGTAGAGTAACAGCAATCCCTTTAGAGTCCATATCGCTGTGAAGAGATTGACCCTGTTCATCATTCACATCAGTGTGTTCGCTTGAGCTTGAGCACACGGTAGAGAAGCTCAGCGGATTCACTCTGTTTGTTACGATGGCGCTAAGACTTCCGGCAGAGAAGTGAACGCTGACCGGAAGTGATGTGACGTCATCAGTCGTGAAGTCCTCGGAAGGAAAGTTGTGGATGCCTGTGTAGGTGACTTCGTTATCGTTGTCGACTAATGAGCCCGCGCTGCTAACGCTGTTCATGGTGCTGACGGTCACGAAGTCTGCAGGCATCGGGTGATCTTCGCTGCTTCCTAAAAATAGACAACAAAATTATTTTGCTGAGAACGAAGTCTTTCTGAAAGAGAATGTACTCATACTTTGGGATTAATGTTGTCCCATTTCAACTCTGAATCAATATCCAGGAAAATCAAACATAGAATTCAAATTCCCAAAGGGATTAAAATAGGAAAAAAAAAAACGGCCAAAGTAAAAATAGGAAAACAAAGCCTCACCTTCTGGGAACTTGATAGACTTTTCATGTCTCTTCTGGTGTGCGCGTAAGTTAGACGCCGTGGTGTACGCCTTACTGCATCCGTCTTCCTCGCACTTGAATGGCTTTTCACCGGTATGTTTGCGCATGTGCACGTTTAAACTACTTCCGGCTGTAAAGGCTTTGTTACATCCTGAAAATGAAGGGAAAAGATTATCTGTAAGTTAGCCGTGCCCTGACTTTGATCAGCCCAGAGGCTGTCTCAGGATACCGATAAAAATATAACGACAGTTAGTCTAATGCAGTTAGTTAGTCCACTTTGTCCCTATTAACTGATCCAAAGTTGAGGAAAAAATTTCAGTGCAGTGCATTGTGGAACTGTTTTAGGGGTCATATTTCCAAGACGAAGTCTATTTCGTCCCCTAAAACAGTCCCACAATGCACTGCAATACCGACTCAACCCAGTCTTTCCTCGACCTCGCAGAATGGCTAACGGAGTATAGGATATAGAAAGTGTTGTCTTACCATCCATGGGACAGACGTAAGGCTTCTCTCCTGTGTGTACGAGTGTATGGGTTTTAAGGTGACTGGATCTTGTGAATGACTTGTGGCAGCCTTCGTAGAGACACACGAAGGGACGTTCTCCGGTATGCTTGCGCTTGTGCCTCTTTAGCTTGTATGCACTCGTGAAGGACCATCCACATCCCTGAACACAGAAAAAAAAGATATTTAAAGGGGCACTTGGATGAAAACGCCCCATATTTTGAAAGTCCGAATAGTTCAAATATTTAAGAATAATATGACTTAATAATGATGATGAAAACCAGACTGGCAAAATTTTTAGCCTGGGAGCCACTCGCAATTGATAAATTTTGGTTTAAAAACTAAAAGAACAATAGGGTTGAGTAAATGACGTCATTTACTCATAACTTATATGCTGAAAAAAATATGTAATTTTTATCCGCAAATTTTGACTGTGATGAAAATATGTTGCTTGGCTACTATTGGGGCCATACAGATAAGTTTAACCAAGTTTCAAGGCTTTTCCAATTTTCATCGATTTTCATCCAAGTGCCCCTTTAATGAGCGCACTATTCTTGAACGAACCTAAAAAAAGTTGTCCACATACTAGCTCTTTGGTGTTGAAGAACACCTGAGGCATCAACACAACAGACCCTTTTCGAATATGGCGTAAAAACATAAATTACAATATCTTAACAGGATGCTCCTTCACTTTAGTGATTTTCAAAAAGGTCCTGTGAAACTAATTTTTATGCATCAAAATGGAGTTAAGGTATCAGGATATGGTTAGGCCGACCCCAATACGCGCTACCTCAAATTTCGCACGGGCTTTACAATATTTTGTCGCAGATTTTTGATATCTTTTTTAGAATTTCATTCATTTCATTCCCTTGAGAACAAGATTCAGGGTACTCTCTGGTATGCCAAGGGGAGGGGGATTGTGGAACCTTAATGGGCTACCTGTGGTTCTACTTGCCTCAAAGTCACACGCAAACGGTCTTTCTCCGGTATGTGTTCGTAAGTGAAGCTTTAGTTTTGATGCCTTGGTAAACCTCTTAGAGCATCCTTCCATAGGACACCCGTGAGGTCTTTCTCCACTGTGACTCTTCAAGTGTGACGTCAGGGTTCCCATGGCAGAGAACTCTTTACCACATCCGTCGATCTTGAAACAATGCAGAATAGAACAAAACGATTACAACCTTTTATCGATACCCTGAAACAACCTCTGCGTTGATAAGTTAAGCATTAATGAAAAGGGACAATAACAAACTGATCTGAAATAGTGACGTAGAAATGAGTGGGAAAATAAGATATAGAAATAACCGTTTTCCCACAGGGAGCCCAATTTAGATAAAAGTAAAAGGTGAAAATAAAATCGGAAAAAAAATTGCGTTTCATTAATTTTTTTAATTTTTGGTCAAGATAATGTCCTCTATAATACGAACGAGCAAAAAAATCCGTAAAAAATGCACTAGAACATCCCTGTGGTTTTCCTAGTCGCTGGGATACTAAGGATGATACATTTTTTAGTTTTGCAAATTTCAGCTCGATTCTGATTGGCTAATATTTTTTAATAATAATAATTATAGTCTTTAATGAGGGAACCTACATCACTATATGTGGTTTTCAGTAGGGCCCTTTTCTCATATCAGCTTGAAGAAAAAAGGGAATTTTGGAAGAGGGTCAAGAAAGAGAACCTCACAAAAACGCACACAAGGGAGCTACATCAAAATCTATTAATAAATTAATAATCCCTAATAATGACAAACCTCGCACTTGAAAGGCTTCTCTTCTTGTTGATGTTTTCTCTCATGGACACGGAACTTGTGTAACGTAGGGAAGGTCTTGTCACATCCTTCATAATGACACATTATGGTGTTGGGTCTGGTGTGTGTTCGTATGTGAGTCTTGAGGTTATAGGCTGTGGTGAAGCGTCTGTTGCATTCTTCATGGGGACACTGAAATAGACAACAATATAATAACATTTTAACTAAAGACTTGGTCCTGAGGGTCAAACTTTCAGTCATTCTCAAAACGATGTGCCCAGAATAGTCCCTTTCAAAGTTCCCTGCACCATCTTGAAAGGTAGCCATGCCTTTGCACTGAAGCGAGACATGAGGTGAGATTGCAATGATAGAGACATGTGAATAATTTTCCAAGGTGTTAAAAAATAAAAAAGGTCTCTATCATTGCAAGCTCACCGTTCATCTCGCTTCGATGCAAAGGCCAGGCTACTATTCAAGATGGCGCAGGGAACTGTGAAGGGGACTATTGCACATTTTTGTATTGCATTCTTCAAGGGGAAACTATATAGAGAGCAATAGACCTGAAGGTCGTGAGTTCGAATCCCACCAGAAAGCGCTGTAAGTAACAATGCGCAAAAAAGATGTTTCAGGATAACGCAGTCTAGCTTACCATAAATGGCCTTTCTCCAGTATGTCCTCGTTCATGTCTCTTCAGTTTGTAGGCAGTGGTAAAAGCCCATTCACATCCTTCATGAGAACACTGGTGAAACACAGTAGTTCAATTACATATGTGACACATGAGCTCTTGCAAGCCAACACATTTTCCCATACGTGATGATTATAATGATGATGATGGTGATTAAGATGATGATGAAAATGATGGTGATGATGATGATGGTGATGATGGTGATGGTTGTGATGATGATAGTGATGACAGTGATTATGATGATGGTGGTGGTGATGACAGTGATGATGCTGATGATGATAATAACAGTGATGATTAGGATGGTAGTCATGATGATAAATAATATTGATGATAATGCCAGAGATCATAGTGATGATGATAATGCCAGTGATGATGATAATGACAGTGATGATGATAATGACAGTGATGATGATAATGACAGTGATGATGACGATGATGATAATGGTCAATGGCAAATTCAAATTTGAATACAAGATTAAACTTACCTTATAAGGTCTTTCCCCAGTATGTGACAACATATGTAGCTTCAGTTTGTGCGCTCTTTGACAGACCTTGTTGCAATTAGAGTGTGGGCACATGTGAACCTTGTCCCCTTCACCTCCCTCTCTATCCTATCAACAAAATGATTACGTCACAAACCACAATCAGTTGCTAACAACATAGAATATAGTCCCCTTCACAGTTCCCTGCACCATATTGAATGGTAGCATGCCTTTGCATTGACTGCAAGACATGAGGTGACCTTGCAATGATAGAGACCTTTCTTAACACCTTAGACAATTATTCACATGTCTCCATCATTGCAATGCCACCTCATGGCTTACTTCAATGCAAAGGCACAGCTACCTTTCAAGATGGCACAGGGAACTTTGAAGAAACTATTGGGGGTATTGAGGAGTTTCATGGTAGTCATGTTGTATGGCAAGAAGATAGAATGATTTTCCACTTACAGATTTCATTTTCCAGGATAGAAAATGTTCAGAAAGGATTCAGTCTTCCAACCTCAATTCAACCCCAGGCTTTGTCAACAATAGCCAGGTGCAGATTTTATTGTTTGATCTCAGTTTCCACAATCCATTCTGCCATGGATTCAGGCTTTGGGGAGGGGGGGGGGGGGGGTAGGGAGTTTTTTTTACCTCATTTCTTTCCTTGTTCATTTCATTCTGGTTTGAAATGACTTGTAACTTGATTGTTTTATTTTCTGCACTTGATGATGCCTGGAAAATTATTAAAATAATACATAAGGTAAGTGAGTGTGTGGCTCCACAGACTAGTTCTTTTTTATTCTTACTGCTATGCCTTCTGCTTTCCAATAATAAATTAGAAGCTATTCATAAAAACATTCGTCTTGATGGAAAAATTAATCGGAAGACACTAGCTTGTGCAGGGGCTCAGAAAAAAATCCAAGTCCATCTGACAGAAATCAAACCTGTGACTCTTATTTTGCATCTTGTCCTTAATTCATGTAGTGAGTCTAGAATATTGATCTTTAATCCTCAATAAAAAAATTACCTGGACCTCTGTCTGGTTGCCTTGCCTCTCTCCTGTAGTTTCGCCAACTGAAGCACTCACAAGAGGTCTTGTCACCGTAGCAACCTGAGGTATAGTTATATGTAGCGTTTGCCCTTGTCCCACTCCAGGTGTGATCATGTCACCTAACAATGCCTGCTGTTGATCTGGCGTCAATATGACACCTTTTGTAAAATCACCCGATGACATCATGACACTAAGCATTTCATTAGTGGGTGTCTGTCCTTGTATCTGAGAGTTACCCGAAAGGGCAGAACTTGTCGTTACGACATGGAATTGTTCCGCAAAGCTTACTGCAGCTTCAGTGTCGTCGGCATCACCTTCTGTCAAGATTGCAGGGACTTGTGTAGAGAAGGTGGAGATGTCGGCAGTTAGGATACCTGAACTTGTTACCAAGGAGATGCCTTGGGCTTGTGGATACACTTGTATGGGAATACTGTCCTGAATGTCAGTTGTCTTTGGTTCATTATTTCTGACGATGATAGTGTCTTGGGCGGTTGTATGCAGGTCACTTTTTGGAGCATCTATAAACAATTCATAAGAAAATAAAATTTGGTTTATGAGATAGTGAAAAGGGAGAAAAACTAAAAATTTTATATACACTAAATCATATCATGAATGAAAGGAGATTTAGCCTAAATTTCTATCATTCTTGCCCATGTAAACAATCTGTGACATTCCCAGGGGTGGATCCAGGATTTTTAACAGGGGGTGACTGTTACAGGGTACCTCGCGCTTGTACCACAGGAAACCCATAAACGTCAGGAAAATAGTGAGAAAAGGCACCTCAAATTGATGGAAAATATATTTGAGAGCTTCAATTTAACCAAGTTGAAGTTTTCAGCTATAAACAATTTTTTCTTTTCTTCGTGCAAAATAGTGGGGAGGGGGGGTGGGTGGGTGACTTATGACCCCCTTCACCTCTGGAGTCACCCCTACGTTAAACAGTAGTGTTATAGAGCAATAATTGTAATACAACAATAGTAGTATCTGGTATAGGAATGTCCTTACCATTAGGGTTAGGTGACTTCACAGTGACAATAGATGGCAAGCCCTCCATGTATTCCACACCACCTGCTCCTACATTCAGTAGCTGTAGATGCTCCAAATCTAGTTTCATTGGCATTCTTTTACCTTGATGAGGTTCTGATTGTTCCTCTTCTGGGGACATAAAAAGATGAAGCTTCGAAATAAGATGAAGTTTCAAAATATCACATTTGCCCTTGAAGCTTTACTTCTCAGTCAAATGTTCTTTTTTCAAACCATTTCACATCCTTGGACATTATGAGCCAGTATGCAAAGGAGCTCAAAATAACGGCCGGTCAACAGTTAATGTCTGGAAAAATTTGGTACTTGACCAATCAAATACGGTTTCAAATGGACATGTTGACCAGTCATATTTGAAAAAAAAAAAAATATATATATATCATACGGCAGACATTTTGAACGGTCTATGGCTGGCCATTATTTCGAGCCCTGATGCCAGCCGCCAGAAGGGGTTTATTCATTAATTCTACTTGGTAACTGTACATTCCACAGAGCAACATAACATACAAAAAAGTGTACATGTAAATACAGGCTGTCATAACCTACCCCCTGAGTTGTAACCTTCAATAGCTTTATGCGAAGCCGACATATCCCCATAATCATACTCCACATGGATTTTCAAGTTTTCGTCAGTATTTGTTTGGGAATGAAATTCAGTTGCAATATGCTGATCAATAGGAGAGCTGACGACATAGACATGGCTTCCTTGGACATCTGAGCTGAGGGGTAAAACAGCCTCACCCTCTAAGTGGTTTGCTTCATTTGAAACTTGTATATCACAGTGTTCAATATTACTCTGGGAAATTTCCTGGTCATCTGTACCAATACTCTCATTGATGTCACATGTGTTTGCGACAGGAATGTTGCCATGGAAACCAGTTTTAATTGTGCAGGAATTACTAGTTTTTTCCTTGGTTTCAGTCAGCACGTTTTTGTCATCTTCAGTATGCAATAAACGTGAACCACTTGCAATCTTGTCCATATTGGTGACCAAACCTTTATCATTTCTTTCTGAGCCAGCAGCTTGTTCCCTTATCTCCTCAGGTTCACAGAAGACAGGAGATGAAACCTCTCCATAATTACCATTATCTTGTCCTCCTGGACTCTCTGGACCCCCAGCATAATGACTTACTGGAATAGAGCTATCTTCTGGCCCATTTTCTAGGATCTTATCTGTCTCAGAGAAACTTCTTTTTTCTTCACATATTTTACTGCTATCAATACTTGCTGTTTGGCAGCACTCTCCATCATTGTTGTCTTTTTGTTTTTTACTTGGTGGAGATAGAGGATCGTCAAACGATAATCTGTGTTTATTCTTTCTTTCTTGCTGGTGCTCATCTGTTGTATCTTGGCCTGAGGAAGAGTTACGTACAGTTATGATAGTCAAATAATAGTTTTATTTATTATTCAACTATATTCAGTAGAGTACAAATATTGTACGAGGAAGCTCAGAGCCCGGGGGGGGGGGGGGGGGGGGGGGACTCCCTTATAAAATGGGTAGGTATGCTCGATGGACGGATTGAAAAATGACCCTAAAAGGTACGCATAAATTAATTCAGGTATCGATTCCAGACCCTAAAAGGTACAACCACATTTAACAGTTTTTTAAATTTAAAATTGATAAATATACACTAATTTCATCAAATACACTTCGCTTTCCGAACATTCCCGGACTTTAACAAAGTATTGTCATATATTCAGGTATATTTATCATATAAAAGAATATTGACCCTAAAATGTACGGCGTCATTTCGAGACCCTAAAAGGTACCAGAGGGTTTTATTTTCGACCCTAAAAGGTCCGTCGAGCATACCTACCAACTTTATAAGGGAGTCCCCCCCCCCGGGGCTCAGAGCAAGAACAAATATTAAGCAATTATTGGATGAGGTTGAGCCTGATCTCATAAATTATTAAGACCAAGGCCATGTTGTCTGCCGAAGACTAGGCTGAGGCCGATCAAATGACCGAGGTCTTGATAATTTACAATATCATGCAGATAATACATTTATCATGTCAAGTTCTCACCATATCAGGGATTGGCTGAGGGCTCTTGGCCAATCAGAAGTGAAATAGTGAGTAAAATGTCCACACATACCAACCACACCCTTAAATGTCTAATAGATAGAGGATATTACATGGTCGCGCTGGGATACTGCGCTCACTCGTGAGAGATAACATCAACACTCGAAGATAAAATTCATATCTCCAAGCGGCCATGTAATGTTCTGTTTATTGTATGAAATCTTCAATGAAAAATAATGGAGAATTTGAGACTTGCTGAGCAAAAAATCATATCCCCACTGGGCACTGGTGGGAGTGGGGATATCAATTTTATCATTTTGATGTCAATCAATATCACACTCTATTTCATATAATAAGAAATATTTATTCATTCATTTAGCAGAAAAAAAATTGTTTATGATTAGATAATTTTTAACTCTGCATCCACGAGTTTCGCGATATGATGTATCATCTGTTCCAAAAAAACTGGAATGAGGTTTAAGAGTTTATACCTTATTAATAATTATATTCTTCATTATTTTTGTTTTTAATTTTTTATACGCTTATTAGACACATGGATGATAAAAGGACTGACTCATCATCCATATTTGATACTTTTTCAACATTTGACAAAATGCAATTATTCAAGTCAACATACCAAGCTTGAACAAAACCAATTTTGAAATTCGTGAAATGCTTCAGTTTAGCAGAAAAAATTAGAGTAAAAAAGCTCATTGAGCACATTTTCCAAGCCAAAACTCTCAAAGTATCGAAGCTTATTTCAGGTTAACATTGGAAGGCCTTAATTATGCGGAATACATAATTTGGCCATCGTCAGCCACATGCTAAAATTCAAACTTCAAGACAGAACTAAAACTTGAATTTGAAAGATTAATTATCTGCTGTTTTTTTTTTTTGTGATAACAACAAGAAATCAAAACCTGAAATCAAGGAACTCCCAGGTCACAAAAGAGTCAAAAACATGACTGAAAGTGAAAACCAACCTACGCATTAACAAACGAGGAAGGCAAGGCATTGTTTTAGGAGGGCTAAATTTGTTTTAAAAGAGTGAATAAAGGGTTAAAATAGAGGCTAAAAGTGCCTACCATGTTGGTTGTTGGATAGTTGTGCCCCTAGTTGTGTTGAAGGGAACCCCTTCAAACATGGCTGCCCCTGCGACTCCATCACGGCACCCCGCACCACTTCAACCAAAGACGACAAAATGGCCGACCACTGAACTCGACAAAACTAAACCCGACCGAGGGAGGGTACGGAGAATTCTTCCACCCGAAGCCATCTTCGGTCCCCTCGGTAAAACTTCGTTACATTTTCGGAAACAAAACTTTACTTATCAAATGTTGGAATTTGAAATTTAGCACTTTTTATACCCTATTTTAGTTCATTTACGTGAATTTATATAATATTTATCTTACATGTAAGCTTAAGAGATCTCCCAACTAAAATTTCAAAATTTTCAAACGATTTCTTGATAATTGTTCTGATTTTTTAAAAATTGATTAGCCTTAAACTTTACTGTATTTTGATAATTTTCTTTATTTAGGAAGGCCTCTTTTCCCAGTCCTAGCCTTTCTCAAACGAAAATAGTCAAAAATTTGTTTCCGGCCGCATACACTAAGGGGGATGGGGACGGGAGATTTTTTTCTAGACGAATTTCGTCGGGAAAACTTCGTTGGATTTCCGTAAACATATGTTTCAATAAATCCTCTCGGGATGGTGTCGGTTTTGTCTGTACCATTGTCTGGTTCTTCGACTGTTTTAAAAGGAAACAGGAGCAGTTTTTTAGTGTTTATCGTTCATGTTTAGACTCGGATTTTTATGCCCTGGTAAAATTCGGTTAAAAATCAGGTAAGAGACGCGTTTTCCTACTTTTTTGATGAATAATTGAGCGGGTTTTTTTGAGGATTAATGTATAGTGAACATAATCACCAAGTCAAAATGGCGCACCTTGGCATCGCTAAGCTGGGGGTACACATACCGGTTTGTTATTCCTCTTGCCTGTGGTTCATAGTTCTATACAAAAGAAATAATACCCTTTTGAAATCCTCTAAAAATTAATCTTAGTATTATCATAAAAAGATTTTAATTTTTAGACTTTTTACCTTTAGAAAACGCCGAAATCTCTCCTAGTGCAGATGTCTAATGCTTATAGATGTCTTTTGTTTATATAGAATATTCAGATCGACTGGTTGAAATCTCTAACTTCACCTTTAAAAATCCTTAAGTTCAGATTCCAATTATTTTATTATCTTCATTTCTAAATACTTATAGAATGATTTTCTGTACGAGACATAATTTTAAGATGATATATATTTTCTTAAATTTAAATGATCAAATGAAGTTTATGATCAAAGGTCGTTGTTAATTTGTTTCAAAAGAAATGGCATGATGCATAATGTTGCAAATAAGAATATTGTTTAGATTTTCAATGTTTTTTATGTGTAGTCTAATGCATTTAGATTTGGGTCTCAATTTAAGCTTACTGACCCACCACACCCCTAACTTATATGAATTCCTAATGCACATTTTTACTCATTTTCAAATATTACTAGTTTCTCTTAAATTCTTTGCATTTGATGCCTGTTTTACTGGAATTTTTCTATTCAAAATTACTCATAATTGAGAAAAACAAGTATGGAATGTGGGCCCCAACACTTGCCTTAAGTTGCATGCCCTCTTGAAATAGAAAATGGGAACCTTCCTTTATTACTTCTCTGTTCCCTTTCAGTTAGTTTATACCAGCTGATCTGACTTAGTGACGTAGGAATGATTTCACCGCTAAACTGAAGTGTCATGAAGCCTGCGAAAATTGACATATAAAAGTTTAAATCTGAGATAATTCTAAGTATTCAGGAAAAGTTTTTGATATTTTGCATACATTTCCTATGATATTCATCACGGGGGAGAATAAAATAAAAAAATAACCATTCCCGATTCGGTAGGCTACTGAGGAAGACACCTCAATTTTTCAATTTTTCTTGATTCTGATTGGCTAACATTTTTTGACAGATCAGCTGGTAAGTCCTGTCATGAAAGATTAAAAATGCTGTTCCCCCTCTATTTGCACAAGCTTCAATCTTCTCTGTGAATAATGACTGCTCGAGCCCTGAGTGTGATTTAGCAGTTAATGAAGCCATGCATAGTGCAGGCCTTTTTTCTGTGCTCATACTTCAGTGCAAATAAGAAATGATGAACAAAATAATAATAATAATGATAATAATGTACTTTATTTGAGTATAAAAATATTTAGCATTTCTCCTAACTGGTGACACAAAAGATATAAGCTATAAGACCTGAATGTTTACTGTCTTGAAAAATGCCTAAGCTTACAGCCATTCTCAGACACAGGTGCACTGTTGCGATTTTTTCTGTTGCGACAAAGTAGGGTTTGGTGGACGTCAATCAAAGCGTTTCCATGACATTCCATATGCACATGCCTTTATTTGTAGCTTTGTGTTTTTCAACAGTGCTATGGAAACATTTTGATTGACGTCCACCAAAAACCAACTTGTGGCGACAGAAAAATTCGCAAGAGTGTGTGTGTGTCTGAGAATGGCTGTAATTTAAAGGTTAAAGATCACTCCATCCGATTGCAGCATATAGACAGCTTCCTGAACTACACAATTACACAATAATTATTTCTTATTTTTCAGATTTCCTGACACAGAGAATTGCTTCTGTTCTAAAGTCATTGGGTTATTTACTTATGGAAGACATTTTTAATGGAATTAACAAAGAGATGATGGAAGACCAACAAGATATAATGTCTGCCGAGCTTCTCCAAGACAAGAGTAATTTCATCAACTCTAATGATATCCTGTCATGTGAGAAATCATCCACAGATGATGATACAAAAAATATTGTTTGTGAAATAGAAAGTGGAAATGAAAATAGGGAAGGAATGGATGGAATAAAGACTGACAGTTCCCAAGACAAGAGTAATTTCATCAACTCTAATGATGTCCTGCCATGTGAGAAATCATCCACAGATGATGGTACGAAAAACATTGTTTGTGAAATAGGAAGTGGAAATGAAAATAGGGAAGAAATGGATGGAGTAAAGTTTGATAGTCCCCAAGACAAGAGTAATTCTGTCAACTCTAATGATGTCCTGCCATGTGAGAAACCATCAACAGATGATGATTTTACAAAAAATATTGCTATTGAAATAGGAAATAAGAATGAAAACAGAGAAGAAACTGATGGAAGAAAGACTGATGTAAATGATGGAGAAGATAGCAACTGTGATGAAAAGATTAGTGAAATGAGTGTAGAGAATAAAAAAGAGGAAAGCACTGATGGCTCTAAGAATTCTGCCAATCGGAATGAGAATGGAAGTGGAGGAGAGAAATCTGAAGAGGAAATGGAAGTTGAAAAGGATGAAGAAAGTGATGAAAGTGAAGACGATGAGGATATTCCATTGTCGTCAATTAAGTCCAAGCTAAGCAAGAAGGGATTGCGAAAAGAGACAAGAAAGTCAACAAGGTCAAAGAAAGCTGTGTCTTATGAAGATGGACATGTTGATGATCTTAATGACAGTGATGATGCTGATGATGATGACAATGAAGATAATGAAGATGATTCTGATGATGATGACAATGAAGAAGATGATGATGACAATGAAGATGATGATGATGCTGCCTCCAAAAAACCCAAATGTGTCGTGTGTGACACAAAGTTTGAAAAAAAATCTGAACTTGCCAAGCACATGAATAATGTCCATTCCGACTCCAAGCCATTCAAATGTAATGTATGTAACAAGGCTTTTAAGAGGCGTAGCTGCATGGTAAGACACAAACAACTTCATACAGAAGAACGTCCTTACCAGTGTCCTGATTGCAAGAAAGCCTTCAAGACCTCCTATGCCTTGTCCTCTCACCGCGTAACGCATTCTGAAGACAAACCATACAAATGTAATGAATGTGACAAGGGATTTTCACGTTACAGCCAACTCAAGGATCATTCTTTGAAGCACACGGGAGAAACGCCTTACGTCTGTGAGAAGTGCGAAAAGTCCTTCACTACTTTACGAAGTCTTTCAAGACATCTACTCACTCACAAATACAACACGAAGAGCTACAAGTGCGAGCAATGTAACAAATCATTCAAAGGCTTGGAAGCTTTGACGAAGCACACTGAAAATCACACCAAGGAAAAGCCTTATAAGTGTACCTACTGCGACAAGGCGTACCTCAGACGTAAGCTCCTTCTTGATCACGTCCAGGCACATCGAGACGGCGTCCAGAAGCACATTTGCATTATTTGTGACGAGATCTTTTATGACTCCAAATCACTTCACCAACACCAGAAAATCCACAAAGTTGACAAGTTATACCAATGTGAGGATTGCTTCAAGACTTTCCGTAGAGCTTCGCAACTCAAAGATCATTTGTTAACTCACACAGGTGAGAAGCCTTTTAGATGCAGCCAGTGTCAAAAGTCGTATTCAACTTCACGGTCGCTCGTCAGGCACGAGAGAAATCACACGACGGAAAAGCCCTACCTCTGTAACGACTGTGGAAAATCGTTTCAGCTTTCCAAGCAACTGACGTCACACAAGTGTGCGGTTCAAGCTGATGAGTGTTGCCGCTGTACACAATGTAATGCTGTGTTCAATATCTTCCAAGAGCTTATTGATCATCTATGGACTCATACTGATAGAGAGGTTTATACGTGTGAGGACTGCAGTAGCAGTTTTATCACATGGTCAGATTTCGCTAAGCATGCCACGACCCATTCAGAGAAAGGAAAGTTCAGTTGTACCAAGTGCGACAAATATTTCAAACGCCCGCATTCTCTCACGGGTCACATGTTGTCTCACTCCGAAGACCATCCATTTGGATGCACTCATTGTAAAAAAGAATTCAAGTGTTCAGCTTATCTCGTAAAACACATGCGCAACCACAAGGACCTAAAGCCCTACGAGTGCTCCAAATGTGGCAAGCGTTTCTCACAGTCAAGGCTACTAGCCATCCACTCCTTGACCCACAAGCAAGAAAAAAGCTCCAAGTGTAATGATTGTGATTACGAGTTCTCAGATCCGTATTCCATTGAGGTCCATTCTTTGTGTCATGAAGACGATAGGCCCTATCCTTGTGCAGAGTCCGGCTGTAAAAAAGCTTTCAGGACCTACGCGGATCTAAATTTACACCAACGCTCGCATACCGATGAGAAGCCTTACAAGTGCTCCAAATGCCAGAAGGTGTTCATGCATTCAACGATGTTCCATATGCATCTGAAGACGCATAAAGGCAACAGCAGCTTTAAGTGCCTTCAGAAAGGCTGCATGAAAGAATTTGCAGCAATTCTTCCATTGACGGAACATCTTCGAGTTCATGCTGGTGAAAAGCCATATAGATGCAATAAATGTGGCAAGTCCTTTGGAAGGTTATGGTCGTACAACAAGCATCGCCAAATGCATAAGAAACAATTGGTGTATGAGTGTAGACACTGCGGTAAAGGATTTGTTGTCTCTCATTTATACACTCGCCATCTTCAGAGCCACAGAGGAACCAAATAGGTCAAGTGATTAGTCGCTGTTGCAAGGAAAATTTACAAGAAAAGGTAAAACTTGTCCCGGTTGAAATTAATTGGGCTGTAATAGTGAGTCCCCTTCACAGTTCCCTGCGCTATCTTGAAAGGTAGCTGGGCCTTTGTATTGAAGCGAGACGAACGGTGAGCTTGCAATGACAGAGTCCTTTTTTAACACCTTGGACAATTACTTATTCACATGTTTCTCTATCATTGCGAGGTCACCTCATGTCTCGCTTCGATGCAAAGTTATGGCTACCTTTCAAGATGGCGCAGGGAACTGTGAAAGGGGCTATTGTGCTGTTGTCCATTTCTTGTGTCTTGGAGCGACCATGCAGGGGTTTAGCCGTCACGAACATCATATGTTCTATGATCACTATCAAAGACCTATTACTGAATTTGACTCGACAGATAATTATCACATGACCTATACGTGTTTATTATCTGTTGCTACGCAACTGAGACCACGTCCACAGACTTTCGGAAAGTCTAGGGTGGTGGGGTGGGGTGAGGAAAGTTATAAAGGATACAGTGAAAGATGCCACCTCAAAACCCCTCTCCCCTCCCCCCTCGCCTTCCCTGACTCCGTGTGTACTTTAAGGACGTAATAATCAGAATTCTGAAATTTAGTGTATCTATAAATGTTATATATACTAGGTTTAGAAAGGGGAAATTCAAATCTGGATATTTTTTCGATATTTTAAATATGAACTTTATTGTTATTTTAGTGGTGCGACTAGAATCTGAGCTCTTCGTTCGGCGCGCCAAGTACGCTAGAAGTGGAGCGGTTTTCGTATGAGTGCGAAACGATACGGCAAATTAGTAGCCGTACCGTATCTTACCGTAACTGTAACTATGCGTTGTGATTGGAGGAATTACTGGATGACAATTGGAAGACATTTCAATGCTAAGGCATGTCGTACTTGAGTTGTACTTGCTGTATATGCTTCCCATTCATGCGAATACCACTCTCATGGGAAGCCATTTCAATGTTACGGCATGTGGTACCGTGTACGTGCTGTAAGTCAGTACCGTATGTTTCCCTAGCTCTCATACGATAACTAATTCTTATGGGAAGCCATTTCAATGTTACAGTATGTCGTACCGTGTACGTGCTGTAAGTCAGTACCGTATGTTTTCCACTCATACGATAACCATTCTCATGGGAAGCCATTTCAATGTTACGGCATGTCGTACCGTGTACGTACCGTAAGCCAGTACCGTATGTTTTCACTCATACGAAAACCGCTCTACTCCAATAATTCCAGTTCGCGAAGTGCAACTGGAGTATATAACTCTTAATGACTGATTTGGAAGCCCAGGATAATACAAGGGGTATTTGATATGTACAAATGGTATAAATTGAATTACATAATGAATTTTTTAGTCAAAATGTACATACTAGAATGTGTTATAAGACAAGTTCACAACGAATATACCTTTTTAGCTTGGGCGTAACATTTTCCCATTCATAGACTATGTGTAATTTAACGGTTGCCCATGAGAGGATAGGAATAGACCCCTTGCAGCACGTCGGAATGCAGCTCAATTTGAAGGGCAAAACAAAAGAATTTCAATCTCCTGAGAATTGGAACCTATTGTTTTGCCCTCCAAATTAAGCCACATTCCGACGCGCTGCAAGTGGTCTATCGTAACTCAAACAAAGAATCTTATTCTCAAGGGAATTAATGACACATGGTCTGAAATGGGAAAATATTACGGCTAAAGTAAGGAGGTCTATTCTTGTGGCTACAACTTCAAAGAAAAGTTAGAGATAGTAAAAAAATAGTCCTTAAATATAAAGTATTAATATATTAGGTTGTAAAAATGATAACGGAATGATTATAAAATTAGATAAGTAAGTAAAGTAGGTAGTTCTATTAATTCTCAACGAAAAAACTGATGAAGGTTTTTGAATCATAAGGTGTATTAAATACATAAGTTGTAATTATGAAGTCGTGAATATATTATATGAATTATATCTAGGTCTCTGCGTAAAAATTGTTTGAACTGAAAATAGAATCTATATGGTAGACTGCGAGTGGTAGTGGGCCGGAGAGATCTTAGCTTTGACGTAATGTTTTCCTATTTCATATCGTAACTTAATTGAAAAAAAAATCATTTGCTTTCTGGTAATAGACCTTTTTACCAATACGGCAGCCATTTTAAATTATGGTATGGCAAGGGGTAAACGCGGAAATATGTATAAAGCATAGAGTGGCGGGGTAACTTTGTCAAATAATGTTGGGACTCCGGGGGTAAAGTATCGGGTATGCTCGTCGTATCTCTTAGGGGTAAAAATCAGCGATTTGGTATCTTTTAGGGTCTTAAATTTGAGGCTTAGCAAATCAGCACTTTCTGGTATCTTTAAGGGTGTTGAAAAAGGAACTAGCCCATCGCATAATAACGCAATATATGTATGCCTGCGTAAACTCAGAATATTACTCAAGGAAGAACATTTCATAAGCCTTTATTTTTTGATAGTATTATTGTTGGGGTTAAAATTTGCCAATCCACGCCCTTTTGAAAAAATTTTCGGTATCTTTTAGGGGTATTTTTGGAAATTTCCGACGTGCGACGTGCATGCCCGATACTTTACCCCCGGAAACCCCCCCCCCCCGGGTTCAAGGTTCAAAGATATGTAACCGTTCTAGTTGATTTGGTTTGTTTGTTTTCCGTTGGTATGTTTGTTTATCCTAGTAACCAATCAGAGTTCGTTGCTATGTTATTTTCAACAGCTGTTTCGAACTTCACTCGAAATATGACAATTTCTGTACACGCCGATTGTTTATTAAAAGCAGTCAAACTAAAGTGAAAATTAGAAAAGTATAAGTCATTATCAATGAATTTCTGGATATTACAAACTGAAAGATATTTAATAAATAAACCCCTTCTGTCTCACTGGAATATCGTCTGATAATGTCCTTGGATAAGAAATGGTCCTCAAGTAGAATACTTACAATTCTGTCATTATTCGTTCTTAAAAATTAATACTGCTTGGGGTTTATCCGAAGTAACTGTGCGACTCATTGAATGTATATACACCTAATTGCAAAAACGTTGTCATACAACATTTCAACATTTGTAGTTTCAAGATTAGGAATAAATTCAAAGTACAAAAGAAAGAGTTCTGCTTCAATGATCTTCTTTTGTACTTTTAATTTATTCATAATCCACTAAACTACAAATGCTCAAATGTTGTATGACAACGTTCTTGCAAGTAGGTGTATATATATGCAAAATCAGTGCTCTTAAAAACTGTTCTCTTGAGACTTATTAATCCTAAGTTACGTAACCAATTTCTTATCTTTTGTTTTGGCACGTTAGAATTCATATAACCAGATCATAACAACAGCCAATGAAATTTGATATATTTTTAGGGTTGCCCAGAGCATACATAGGGTCGTCACGTCGTCACGCAACGTTTCTCTCCCCACTTCTCTCGTGGGGAGAGAAGTATTGCGTGACGACCCTAAGAGCGTCTACGTAGGAGCCTACATAGCTGTTTAGAGCCTTTAGAAAGCTTTTTGTGGGATTACTTCTAGAATGTTAGGAATATCGAGACGAAGAGCTCTTCGATTAGGACATATCTTTCTCAAAAAAGGATTGGCAAGTTCCACGAAGACCAATAAGAGCGTTGGACTTGTTGGAACAGGTAACTTGGGTTCGGCTGTAGCTGTTGGTCTTAGGGATGCTGGCTTTCCATTGAAGGCATTTGATTTAAAACAAAATAACTACGAACTACTTCGAGACAACGGTACAGTGTTGGTAGACAGTGCAAAAGAAGCTGCAAGAGATGTAGACGTGCTTATCACTGCTCTTCCAAAACCAGAGAATGTGAAGGCAGTAATGGAAGAAGGAGGACTTCTTCATGCTCTCAAGAAAGACAGCATTTGGATCGACCATACGACCACTGACTACAGTGAGACTGTTCGACTATGCAAACTGGCCGAAAGCCTTGGAGTTCTTGGAATAGAGGCCCCGTTGACAGGGGGGATAACTCTACTCAAGGATAAAATGATGACGGTATTCGTAGGGGGTGAAGAGAAAACCGCTCAAGAATGCAAGCCACTGATGGACACGTACACTGGAACCTTCCTGTACTTTGGGCCTGTAGGAAAAGCTACGATAGCTAAGGTGATTTCAAACATGTTGGCTGCAGCTCATTTGGTTTGCGCTGGAGAGGCGCTTATGATCGCAAAGCAAGCAGGCCTACACACAGATAATTTCTTTGATGGAATACGTTTTAGTGCTGGGAACTCTTACGTGTTCGAAACGGAGGTCCCACTTATGTTCAAAGACACATACGATCCTGACTTTACCATTGATCTGCATTGTAAAGATCTGAGTTTAGGAAAGATGATTTGCAAGTCTCATGGAGTGCCCTGGGATAAACTAGCGGTGATGGATGCGGCGGAAAAGATCTATCAGAAAGCATTAAAGAAGTATGGCGAGAACGTGGGCTCGAGCTACCCAGCCAAGATGCTCGCAGATGATCTAGTAGTGTCTCAGCATCTAAAGAACTGGGAAGATTGGAGCTATTCTATAGAGAAAGTTACTGGGGGGAGCTTTGGTGTTGTGCAGAAAAGGTCCAAAGTCCTTCCAAATGGAACGCCATCGAAGGATCTTTCTTAGATTACATGGATCATGCCAAGGGCACTAGGACACCAAAAGTGGTTGGATTTCTATAGTTTTCCCCGATTATTTGAATCAAATGAACGTTATTTATGTTAACTTATCTCGTATTTGTGTTCCTTTGCTGCTAAAATTAAGTTTTACTTTAAAGGTCAAAGGGTTTGAATAACCGATTGTACTTATTCCAGCAACGGCCGTTTCGTACTTGGCTCTGTATGTAACAACAGCAACGCGACCGCGCGATGGTCGTTACGTCAGTAATACTTAACCGCCGGATCGTTAATATAGTTAATCAAATTCACCTTCAGTAGCATTAAAAGTACCGCGGTATCACGAAAGTATCACGAAACGCATGCATGAAAATTACAGCTAACCCGGCCAAATTGTATGTGTAGTAGAGTTAAAAAAGAAAATAAATGTTGTCTACGATGGACAAAAAAGAATGCAGGATAAAAATCCCGAGAAAACTAACAATGAAAATCAATTAGCTTCTGACTACTGTACGAGACATCAGTATAAACCTACTAATGGTCTATCACAAATCCTGTGCTCTGATTGGCTGAGCTACTAGTGTATTGTTCTATATTGTATGTATTGTATTGTATTCTATGGTCTACGAGGCAATAGCTAGCCCATTCGACCTTCGGCCTCATGATTGCGAGATGTCTAACTGTTTTAGTATAAACCTACTAATCGGTCAAATAAATGATTGTTTTTGCCATTACATAATCGTTTTTACCATTGTCATTATCACTAATACAATACAATACAATACAGGTATTGTATTCCACTTGGACATGGATTTATAACCCTTGACACAACCTCTTGGCTGATCGAAGTCAGGGCATGGCTTAGACTTACCCCAAGTCGACCTCTTGTCTCGCGGGGATTTTTTCGATTCGAACGAAGCTAACTCACAGATCGAAACCTGAAACAACCTCTGGGCTGATCTAAGTCAGGGCATGGCTAACTCATAGATTGAACCCTGAAACAACCTCTGGGCTGATCTAAGTCAGGGCACAGCTAACTCACAGATTGAACCCTGAAACAACCTCTGGGCTGATCTAAGTCAGGGCACACTAGTGAAATGAAATGCGTTCGGTGTGAATAATAGAATAAAGAATTAAGAGAAAAATATCATATGCCCTTGGCAGGACTCGAACCCACGGTTTCGGTATACTAGTCCGACGTGTTAACCACTACACTACAAGGACCAACCACGCTGGTTACGCAGCCAGGCAATGTTGTATATGTGGCAACTGTGGGGGTCCAGGGCGATATTAATCTCATGGGTAAACTGAACACCGTAAATAATTACGCACAATTGAGGATAATACTAGTGAAATGAAATGCGTTCGGGCACAGTCAGTCAAACTAATCACCAATAATTTTCTAACAATTTATTTTATACAATATATATTTATATATATTTTGGTTCGCATAGAATAGTATTTTGGAAAATTCTGAAAGATTTAAGTGTATGTCTTGATACCGAACTATAGCGTTTATAAAAATAGAAGTAATTTTTTCCCTTTTTCAAGTGAAAAAAAGATTGAGCGTTACTATAAAACTGAACGCTCCGTGATGTGATCCATTCATAGCGACATAATCAAAGCAAGGATATAGACCCCTTGCAGTATGTCGGAACTGCAGCTCAATTTGGAGGATAACACAATGCGTTCTAATCCTTAACGAGATTGAAATTCTTTTGTTTTGGCCTCCAAATTGAGCTGTTTTAACGTCACGTGAAAGGGATCTATAACCCGCTGACTCTACGAATGTCACGCTACAAGCACATTGAGATTTGTAACGCAACTGTCATGTCACGCAAAACCTACAGGATTAATATTGCCTTTTAGCCTCGCAATGAAGAGCATCCGAACGAGGCTTGGTAGGCAAATAGAGTTTCTCCCTAGTTCAAAGAATTTGACCTATAAATGATGATTTTCTACTTCAATCACAGTGATCTGTTTGAAATATTTGAGACTTCGACTCTTTCAAGAACCAAGCGCATTAGATAAAATAATAATAATTAACTCACACCTCAATCCTTTTGAGAAATGGGTTAACGCCGTGATTTCTTCCAAGATATACCTGTATTATAAATCTTTTTTAGAAACAGCGACGAGAAAATTTCAAAAAATAATCGTCCAAAGAGATGGAAGAAAACATTAAGCCAATTGGAAAAGAAGATATTATTTGTGTATACCCGAGTAAATTCGGTTCATGAAAGTTTGAAGTATAAATACCTTTTTAAGGCGCGATTACAGGGATCAATTTTCTCTGCTACTTGTCTTGCATCAGCGTTACGACACAAGTATTCAACGCTATTGCGGTGTGTAACCTACAGTGCAATTTGAAAACAAGTTGCAGCAATCGTTGCGAGAAGTACGAATTCGTTTCTGCTTTTCTCAACGATGCGTCTCGGGTGCACCGTGTAAACCCTATTGCAACTTGTGTTGCAACGCCGTTACTAGACAAGTTGCAGAGAAAATTGTTCCGTGTATTCGCACCTTTACGACAAGTACCAAATGCACGTAGTCTTTTTGGACAGAGTATTTGTATACTCTTCTGACAAAAGGAAAGAATAGAGTATGGATCTATGAGGACATTCTTTGCATTGCACTCAGTGATTTCTTCTAATTTAAGGATGCAGACATGGCCACCATGTTGAATACTGCGCGACAGCAGGAACCAATAACAACTTACATTCATCTAAAATTGCGGATATTTCAGTCGTGAACGCCATTTTGTATGATGCAAAAACTTTGTGAATTTATAGTTCCAAATGCCTTAGTTATCGTTAGTCCCAGAAGTTAAAACTTTTGCTAAATTTGAAACTCAAAATTTGAAACTCTGATCACAGAAAATTGGTTGTGTTTTGTTAAAGTTTTTTTTGAAAATACAAGAAAAATCCTTCTAATTTTGCAATGCTCTTAAAAAAATAGGTAAATTTTTAGTTGTTTTGTGGGACGGGATTGTTGTTTTACAGGAAAAACTGTTGCTATGGTGATTGGTTCGCTTTCGAGTCAGGACCATAAATCCAACATGGCGGCCATGACGACACATCCAACATAAGAACTTCCCCACCCCTCCCCCTGAAGCGAATAAATACGCGCTTCAGCTGATATCAGCTAATTCTTCAGCCATCGAATGCAACAACGCAAGTGTTGCTGTTACATCTTCCTTTTCATCTTCGTCCTCATCAGCTTCATCCATCGGTAAAGCAGCAATACAGTCCTCCGCCTCTTTATTATCTACAATAGTTCTTGGGCTATCGACGGACTTATCTGCCAATAGCGAATCCGACAAGTGATTCACTGGTTCGAAATACACGGACGCAGAAGTCTCCATGTTAAATACCGCTTTGTCGATTTCACTTGTCTCGTGTTCCATGCCGGAATGCTCATCTCCACTATCTTGTAATGCGTCATCTTCTAATGAGTCCATTGCTATACTAGTGTTCAATAGATCCAGTTCACTTTCAGTGTTTTCTGTACTATTCTTAACCGGAAGAGGAGCTTTAAATTCGTTTTGTTGGGGTTCCTGTTTGATTTTAGGGATTTCTTCAGTTTTTACCGTAGCTTGTGGAACAGTCGTAGTTGTTGTTTCTGGCGGTACTTCAACCCTTACCGTATTCTTCAGAGCCTTTAAATCTTCTATAAACAATAGAAAAGAATAGAAATTTAAGAAGACTTAAAATTACAGAAAGACTTCAATTGGCGTCCCCAGGACTCCTCTGTCCCCTTTCTATATATATATATATAATTTTAAGTCTTCTTGAATTTCTATTCTTTTATATATATATATTTCTTAATTTGCGATCCGGTATCCGCTATCCGGTATCCGGTATTCGCTATCCGGTATCCGGTACCTCACACACATACCCACCTGCTATTTGCTTCTTATCTTGAGCTAATGCCGCTCTTTCATCTGCCAGATACAGTCGATACAGCATGACCATTTCTGATGACGGCTCTTTACGCTGCAAAACAAGAAATCATATTATAAAATAACTGTTATAAATATCGCGTTCTGATTGGCTGGGAGCGCGTGCATTATGAGAGCACACCGCACGTGCGCGCACTCTTAACTGAACAGAATATGCGTGCACATGCTGTGTGCATTTATAAAGCACGCTGGGATTGGTAGAACACAAGAGAAGTGTTAAGAAAAGCTCGATACGTAGCGGAGGTTTTCTAGAATTCTAAAGTCTCGAACGTGGACCATTGTAATGCTATTAATGGACTTGTCTTGGTGAAGTGGAGGAGCTATATATGATATGGATCATGAGGTCGCAACCAAGGGGGTATATTAATCTTCATTCACAACTGGGAGCCCTTTTAATAGACATTTTCTGAGATAGTGAACATGGTGCATTGTGGTATACTGTGGGTACAAACATCTTTTGTTCATTACGCCTTATATGGTGTTGTTTGTATCCAAGTTAGACTACAATGCATCCCGATTATCGAACTCAGAAAAGGCCTATGGAGCGACAGATCTCCTGCAAATGGGCATTGGTGTCTGGGGGGGGGGGGGGGGTGTGCAGTTGTTAAATATTTAATGCTCTTACCAAACCCTCTTCCAACATGAGACCTCTGTATTTGTCTATCATTTTTTCACTCCGTTTTATCAGTTGATCAGCCACAGTGTTAAAGAGACCATCAGCTGTTCACAAAAGAAAGTCATTTCAACATTATAAGACAGTCAAAGAGAACCTTCAAATATCTTTTAAAAAATAGCATATTTCATCATACAGGGTTCCCACTCATCTGGGAAAATAAAATTCCTTTACTTTACCCTGAATAAAAACCATTTTTGATGAAAAATGGTAGTTCACCTGACCCTGCCATCTAAGATGGCTGACATGATGGTGCAAAGCCTCTATAGAAGATACTTGGAAGTTTTTGCGTGACACCAACAAATCACCAGGAGCCGGTTGTACGAAGCCTGAATAGCGCTATCCACCGGATAAATCCTTATCCAGTGGATAAAACCTATACAAATTCTATACACTGGATAACTTTTATCCGGTGAATAACTTTATCCAGGCTTCGTACAACCGGCCCCTGGTACCATGTATTTGTTTTTTCTTAAACAATATTTCCTATTTAACGTATTAATCAATATACAAATATACAACAGTCAATATACAACAACGAAAACAGGAAAAAAGTAATATTGTGGCTAACAAGGTTAATAAAAGAATACTAGTTTTTCAGGTGTCTCAGCATTTTACAAAGTACTATGGTACCATGGTACTTGTACCATGTGTGTTGCTCAGGTTGTCGAAACGTCAGTCATATCAAACAGTCCTTCTCAGGACTACACCCGCCTGGATGATCATAATACAAATATTGTTTCTTCGACAAATATTGTTACTTCGATAAATATCCATTCACATGGGTTCAAACCTTTCTTTATAATACAGTACCATGCGTGTTATGATCAGCTATACCAACCTTTTTCTATATCTTTCGGGGTGTGACCAGGGTCATGATAAACATGATAAGTACGTAGTTTATTTATAGCATCAATTCTTGACTTGAAGGGATTATGGATGTCTGGATGAGTGACAACTTGTTGGTCTTGATATAGTGCAGCTTTTAACCTAGCAAACAAAAGGTGATTAGTTTAATAATTCATAAACTCCTTGGTGGAATGAATGGAAGGATACATGAAGGGATGGATGGATGGATGGATGGATGGATGGATGGATGGATGGATGGATGGATGGATGGATGGATGGATGGATGGATGGATGGATGGATGATGGATGGATGGATGAATGGATGAATGGAAGGATGGGTGGATAAAGGGATGGATACATGGATGGATGGATGAATGTACAAATGGATACATGAAGAGATGGATGAATGCATGAATGAATGGATGGATGGATGGATGGATGGATGGATGGATGGATGGATGGATGGATGGATGGATGGATGGATGGATGGATGGATGGATGGATGGATGGATGGATGGATGGATGGATGGATGGATGGATGGATGGATGGATGGATGGATGGATGGATGGATGGATGCATGGATGGATGGATGGATGGATGGATGCATGGATGGATGGATGGATGCATGCATGCATGCATGAATGGTTCAATAAATGAAAGGAAAGAATGGATAAATGTTTGGATGGATTTATGAAAGAAATAAAACTAAGAAACAAAGGTCTTCTTAACTTAATGAATCACATCATCAGTTACCTTGTAACAACTTTAGGAGGTTCTGGTGTTTCTGGATGGGATCTTTTGATGCCTCTATTGGGTTCCTGAGTAACAAGGACAAAATTTATCAGATTAAAGAATGCTATAAAAACAAAATTTATCCTAGGTTGACTTGGGTTTTAACCTCATTTAACTCTGGTAAAGATATCCAATTGCCAAGCTTACGTACCTGTTTTATCGTAGTAACTGTCTTGGAAGAAAGCTGTGAAAATTTAAGTTTAGTTAGTAAAGTGTCACAGGAAGATGCAGCCACTTGTGGTATCAACGATAGATCTAGACTACTAATTTCAATCTTAAAATCATAGTCGACATGTTGCAGCATTTCATGATTATTGGAAGCATAGGTGGCATAGCGGTGAGAGCCGTCACATCTCACCAATCGGACCCCAATTTGAGTCCTGCCGGGCTTGGTGTTGTAAGTGAGTAGAGTTGTATGTTGGTTCTTTCCTGCGCTTTGAGGGTTTTTCACTGGTTGGGTTCTCTGGTTTTCCTTCCTCCACAAAAATAAACTTCTAAATTCCAATTGGAATTTCAGTGGATGAGGAGCTACTCTGTGGAAATTTCACTTTTAAATCCTATTTATTTATGTATCTCATACTGTGTTTGCTGTATGTCAACACTATATTAACCCATAAAAACTGCCCTATTGCTAGTCTCCATTACTAACCTGACTGGTCGCAACTGGTTGTCGACCTGAAGTCTGCAATATCCTTGGTACATGAGTCATCTTGGCCTGTGTTTTTGGTGTCTGTTGAGATGACAACTGCTTTTGAAGCTGTTGGGCGAGTGCTTGTCTCTGTATAAGAGTCTGTGGTGATTGCGGCATTTTTCCAGCCTGTTGCTGGAGGGCGTGCAACTGCTTCACCTGTTGTGCACTGAGCACAGTTGTCGCCGTCTTAGTTCCTCCTGGAGTATTATTCTGAATAATGATTTTTTGCTGGGACAACTGTTGGTTCTGCATCTGTTGCAAAGCTTGGAGCTGTTGTGGTGTGATCTGAATAGTTTGAGTCTGTTTAGCTCCTTGTACACCTAATTTTTGAAGTATTTCCGGCTGTTTTATGATAAAAACTTTTTGAACAGCTCCCAAGTTCTGCAGCTGTTGAACTTGTGCCGGTGTCAGTTGTTGTATTGTAGTACTAGTACCTTGTGACGATGGCAATGGCTGCTTCGACTGGAGGATAACATTCTGTTGGGTTACTGGCTGTGGGCTACCTACTTGTTGGGTCTTCAATGTCTGTCCTTGAGTTCCAACAACATTTTGAACATAAACAGTACTATTCTGATTAACCTGCTTGGCTTGACTGACCTGTTGACTGTTGCTAACAATCTTAGCTTGTTGTTGTTGTTGTTGTTGTTGTTTTATTAGATTCTGAAGCTGAATACTTATCGAGTTTCCAGCTGTGGTGTTAACACCTGTCGATAATTGCTGCCCACTTTGCTGGAGAACAAAATTCCCTTGACTAACGATCACCATAGGCTGTGTAACAGCAGCATTCGCTTGACCACTTCCCACTGGTATTTGTTTATTATTCACATTTAAAGTTTTTAAGGTTTGTTGATTTAGATTTGCGTTCTGTCCACGATTTAAAGTCTGTTGATTTGACGACAAAGCATTTTGTGCTACAGTAACAACTTGTTGATTTGGAAGCACCATCTGAATTTGTTGATTACCTACTGCAATCTGATTGGCCATTGTCACTTGTTGATTGACATTTGTGTTTGGAACAGTTTGGCCGACTGTCTGTGTAATCGGCTGCTGCTGTAACTGCACAATATTTGGTTGCACACTAACCTGTACTTTGTCTGTCTGTTTCTGCTGCTGTGCCAATTGTGCTTGTTGAATCAATTGTTTCAGTATTTGCTGTTGCAACATTAAATTTTGTTGCTGTCCAGGAGAATTCTGTGCAAGAAGTTGGCTTTGTTTTAGAGCAGCTTGAAGCTGAGCCTGTGTAAAAACTTTCTGTTGTATCTGATTTCCTTGTGGCTGTGCTGGCTGTTGAGTTCCCAATTTATCTTGCACAAGCTGTTGAATCTGCTGAACATGTTGTATAGGTTTCGCTGGCAATGACTGGACTGACGTAACCTGACTAGTTGGTGCAATCTGTCTCACCATGTTTGTTATCTGTTGAGGGTAAAGTTGAGACGGGCTCTGGGCTACCTGTGTGGTCTGCGCTTGAAGCAAATGCGCCGGTAGTTGTACTTTCTGTTTGTTTATGATATTTGTCTGTGGTAATCTCATCGGAGAGGCGATTGTCAAGGCAGGGTTCAAAGGTGGGGACAAAACTTGTTTAGGAGCAATTCTCTTAGGTGGGGTTGTCAAGATTGACTGTGCGCCACCTTGAGCAGTTCTGTTAGGCTGTAAAGCTTGATATTGGGAAATCCTAGCTTTATCTGCTCCATTGACACTAAGTGGAACATTAGATTTAGGTCGTACAGTCGTTTGCGCCATAGGCAACTGGTTTACAACTGGCGTAGTTTGTCTAGTATTACTGTGTACTGTCATCCCAACTGGTAATGTTGTATTTGGCCTAATAACTTGATTTTTAGGTTGTATAGGTATTGGTTTTTTACTTTGGAAAGTTCCTCCTGTGGTTGTAAGCCCTTTAGAACTGCCAGTCAGGTTACTGGCTGGAATATTAACTGCAGCTGGTTTTGCAATATGAGGAAACGTTCTTGAAACATTTGACATAATGGTTGCTTTTGTATTATTTCTAAAAGGACTTTGAGCACCAGAATTATTTAATGGTGCTGTTATTAACTTGCTGTTTGTTTGTTGTCCCAAAAGAGCTGTGGGGACGTTAACACTTGATGATATTGGCGATGTATGAGCAATAGAATGGCTGATGCTCTCCTGTCCAGGGTCAGACACCTACAGGAAAAATAGAAAAAATAATAAGTGACATACATACATTAGTATTACCGCCAATTTCATTGCTACACGCCCGAGTTTGTTGGCCTTTGTTGTGCAAGTTTTTGGATTCTTTCCCGTCGGTCAAACTTTTCGTTTTTTTTTTAAGTCAAGTGTTTGTATGCTATCAAGTGCTACCCACCCAAGTTTGTTGGCCTTTGTTGGGTGAGTTTGTGGATTCTTTCCCGTCAGTCAAACTGTTTGGAATTTTTTAAAGTCAAGTGTTTGTATGGAAACGTCCTGGGCCACTTTGACAGCGAGGACCCGAAAACCAATTAAAAAGGCATTTGAAAACAATGCATTCCAATTTTGGGTAAAGCCAATCAGAAACCTAGACTGCATGAGTTATCTATAGCCAGTTCCCCCCCCCCCCCCCCCCCATTAAAATGTTTTTATTTTCTGCTGGTCTCTGATTGGCTCAACTACCCAAAGTTGGAATGCATTGTTTTTATTCTATAATTTGATTGGTTCTTGCTATCTGGGTGGCCCCAGTTATAGTAGTTACAAAGTAATCAGTCCAATGTGGCCAGTTTTCATGTCTGGACATAAAATGCCCTTATCTTTAGCCTTGTACACAGGAAAAAATATTGAATTTCCAATTAGGTTAAACTACGATTTTCTTGGGATTTTTTCCCAATATTGTTTTATGTAGTACATTTCCAATATTGGGAAATTCCAAAGGAAACCCAAAGATATCCCACAGGAAAAAATATTGAATTTTCAGTTTGGGGAAAAAATGGGGAATTATTGGGATATCTTTGGATTATCTTTGGGTTTCCTTTGGAATTTCCCAATATTGGAAAAGTGCTACATAAAACAAAATTGGGAAAAAATCCCAAAAAAAAACCCAGTTTAACCTAATTGGAAATTCAATATTTTTTCCTGTGTTAAGCTTCATATTAGCTTGACTAATGTATTCACCTGTATAGCTCCAGTCCTTGTATTACTCAAATCCTCTCCATCAAGCAATAACTACATTAGAACAAAATAGGCAATTATTTTCTAACAAGAGAAAAAAAAGTGTAGAACACTGTTCTTGGTAGAAAAAAAGATGGTATCAGCAGAGGATCACAACATGCCAGCTGAGTTGATCACATTCCCCGAAAAGAATTATGGGTCACTATTTTTGTTTGGCATTTTTCGAGCATTTTCCGAGTATACAATTTAGACTTGACTTGTTGATTGAATTCAAATTCCGCCATGAGTTTGACTAGCATTTACGGTTAATTTAAAGAAGGAAGAACTCGTATTTTATAAATTCTCTTGGCAGAATAATGGGAAATGCTAATCAAAATAGGATGTCAAATCCTCAATTCTGATTGGTTGACCTTGAGTTTGTTCTGAAGGTCAACTCAGCTAGTGGAACTTTCTCATTCAGTGGCCATGTTGGCTTGAACATTAATGATACTTCATCTGACATGAGGCTTTGACTTTTATGTGCCAAATGGATTGGCTGGTAAAACAAAGCAACTTGTGAAGAACTTTAGTAAAAATGGTTGGTTTATTAACATCACAATGCTATTGTTAGTAAACATCACTGTACATTTTACGCCTGTAACTTCATGTTCAAGTACTTCAGGATGAGTTCACATGATCAAAGGTTCTTATCTTCAAACTTATTCTAAAGCTCCATTAAGCGAAAAGTTAAAAAAGGTATTGCTCAAAGTGTACATTCTTAAAATTGCAGTTGAATTTTTGTGTTTTTTTCTGATTGTCACTGGTTTTGCTCATGGCTCAAACTGACAACCACTAAACTGTCATCACTTCCCCAATGTTCAGTAACACACCACAGGGATCCCATCTCATGTTTAGTCCTTCAGCAGTGCACATTTTAGTTTTTATATGTAATGCTAGCAGAGAATTTATGAATCTGTTTCAGTTTATTATGTAGTGTTGACAAAGAAAGTTATATTCATACCTGATTGTTACTTCTCAAGAATTCACTCAACGCCGATGGATCACTACGAATAATAAGAAACCTAGTTAATAAACTCATCATAAAATATTAGAGATTATTAACAATCTTAATCAAATTATAAAACTAATTTTCTTGATAACTGCATTAAGTCATTATATGAAAAATCCAATCCAATCCAATATATCAACACAATAAGTCTTATATCTTGTTTAGAAAAATTACAAGAGATTTACCTTATAACATCCAAAAGACATTTGCTGCTGCCATCATCCATAACTTACATTACAATTCTAGAAACCAATAGTAAAAATATTTAGCGAATTAATAAAACTAACTAGTGAGTAGGCTTATTTTAACGTTTCTGAGGCCCCTTCGGGCTGGATTCTATACACTTCCTTTAGATATTCTGGAACCTGGCTCTTATTCTGAAACGACTTCAATATAAAATTACAAAGACGTTGGAAATAACCGTACTATAAAGAAATAACCCAAAATTCTCAACTCCATTCCCGAAAAAAAGATCCTTACTTAGTAAATACGAATTGAGGGGTGCAAATTCACCCCTCTAGTCACGGGAAACGGTGCAAAAAACCCGGAGTTCTGTGTCAAACCTTTGAGAGCGATTCGTCTTGATGGCGTGCTCTTCCTTGCTTGCATGGGTCGTCTTTGTTGGTCTCCTACCGGCCTGCACGTGGGATTTTTCGATTCATAGTGGCTTAGTTGTGGGTAGTATATACCTTGGTATGGTGGTAGTGCCCCTTGTACGGGCAAAGTTCCTGTTTTGGAGTGATTTTAGCTAAAATTTCACGACGGACATGCGACCGCCACTAGCATTTGTTCCAAGCAACCATCTGTGGGGGCGACCAGGGCTCGGAAATACCACGTGACTCATCATATACACATGAGGGGATTGAGGAGAGCGGAAGTCAGGGGAACGAGCATGGCGGGTTTTTAGGGTTTGAATTGGATTTGAACAATATAAGTTTTTTAAAAATAAGAAAAAAATATAAAGAAAAAAGAATTAAAAAGGAAAAGGAAGGAAAGCCCGAAGGGAGAAATTAAGAAAGAGAGAGAGGGAATTTTAAGAAAGAAAAGGAGCGAAATTAGAGCCAAAAAAGAGTAAAAAATCATAGAAAATATGATAAAAGGAAAAAAAAAAAAAAAAAAGGGAGAAGAATAAAGAAAAAAAGAACAGAGAAAAAAGATTAATGAAGAAAAGAAAAACTAATTAAAAATGGAAAAGGAAGGAAAGACAGAAGGGAGAAAATGAAAAAGAAAATACAGCAGAAAAAAGGCTAGTAAAAAGAAATTAGAAAAGCAAAAAAAGGAAGAAAATGAAGAACAGGGAAAATAGAAAGTAAAAAGAAAAGAACAGAGCAAAAAACAGAAAAGAAAATTAGAAAAGAAAAATATGGTAATTTTTAATAACAATTTATGTTTATTAAGAATGTCAATATATATATATATATATATATATATATACATTTTTGTACTCACGTATATATCTGATTATGGTAGTCTCTTTTATGTATTTTACACTGACTTGCTACTGCAATTTTAAAAATTCTGCGAACTCAGATATTTAAACAGCTTATTGTTAAATTGGTTTTCCACTTCCGTCAATCAAAGCTAATCAGTCTGTAACTTTTATGTTTTTGACTGGCGGCAGTGAAAAACCAAATTCCAACAGGCGACTCGCTATACCAAGTTCACAGAATGTTGAAAATCACAGCAGCACTGACTACTAGCCGGCTTTATAGTTCTTTGACAGTCACCAGAAACCATGCAACAGCAGCACACAGTGCCCAAAATAACTGCTGCTCAATGGCTGGACATGATGACTGGCCACATCAGACTGAACAACATGTGACCAGACATGTGTCCAGTCAAGAGGACATGCCTATTTAAAATTGTTTGCCCAGACAAGTGTCAATTTTGGCTGGACACTATTTTGAGCCTATATGAAAAAGAATAATTCTAATTCCTAGGGTAAAAATGCTGTTCCTTCACCTCATTCGGTCATCTTGCATGACATATATTGAATATTAGAGGACCCTTGAAAAGTTATAGTCATATATAATATATATAATCAACCCGTTTCATCCAAAACATCTATATAACTACGATATTATTATATTACATTCAATTTATTATATAAATTATGTATTATCAAGGACCCTATAAATGGCCTCTCTTTCTCTGAGTGCCTTCCAAGCAGCTTCTTTTTCCTTCTTTGTTGGAGATTTCCTCTTTTGTTTGTAGGCAGAAACTTTTCTATAATTTTCCATAATTTCAGCATCAATGATTCTGGTTCTGTGTCGTAATTCCTGCCTGCGCATTTCTTCCTGGACACGCTTTAGTAATTCCTGTTTACCCTGTTTATTCTTTGTGATCAATGTCTTTAGTTCAGTCTGGTGTTTCTTGAGTTCAGCCAATACTTCATCATCTTCTTCCTCTCCATGATCTTCGTCTATTAAACCCTGGAATATCAGTTCTTCTTTTATACGAGCTTCTAAAGTTCTTGTATGAGGTACGTGAGGAGCTTTGACAGGAGTCCGAGGAGTTACCCCTCCACTTCTTGTTAATGTACTCTCTCCGTGTTTTGGGTTTGTGGAGCCACTTTGATCTATAGGTGCAATGATATTTTCTTCAATCAATGCTGAGACCAGTCTTTGAGTTAATGGCCCAAATGGGCATGAATCTTCCTCTGACTGAAGACTAGAGGTATCATTCTTTTTTAAAACTGCTGAGGCTTGCTCTGCTTTGTTTTGGTTTTCCCCAGATGAATTGGAAAGTGTTCCTCGCCGTTTCTCATTTACTTTCATCCCTTCCATTTGTTCCTCCATCAGATCCTCCTGTGCCCACTTCTCGCTGTAATGTTTCCCGAGAGGTGGTATCTTCATATACTCATGATCATCATCTGCAGTTTTAATCAAGTCCTCAAGGAATTTTGAATCCTCCAAGGTCAAGTCTGCGCAATAAGGCTCTACTGCTGCCCAAAATCTATTTGGTGCATCTGCTTTCGACTTGGAGCTTGCAGGAAAGGACTCCTCATCTATTCCATCACTACTCTTTCCCAACCCTTTCTTTTTCCCTTGGCTCTGTGAACCACTTTTCGAGTCTTCAAGCTTCTGTTTCTTTGAACCCCTGTCATCCACCATTGGTTTAGTTCTCTTGAAAGTGGTCAAAGAATTTAATATTTCAAGTTCTTTCTGTCGCACCATTTTCTTGTCTTTCTTCTCAGCCCAGTCAACAAGAACTTTAGTCTCTCTTTCTAACAATCTTATACGCCGATTACAAGCTGCAAGTAATGTTTCAAGGTCACTTGTTAAGAGGTCAAGTTCTTCAGGCGCTATTCCTTGATCTGTCGACCGCGTTAACAATGAATTGTAAAATGGACATAATTGAGCGTGATCCACTAAGTCGAAATCACAGTATTGTAGAGGACACGAGTCTTTATCGCCCTTTGCGTCGTCTGAGCTCATTATTCTGATGATTAAGCATCAAATTTAACGAGGAAAATCGAGGAAAATTTGAAACAAAATGGCTGCGTTTTTACTCAACTGAGCCAGTGGTATTTATGTCAGCGGGAAACCACGACAAAGTTAGAGTACCACCCCTCCCTCTTTGAAAAAAAAAAAAGGAAAAAAAATATGAAAGACTGAGAAATGAAAAGAAAAAGAAAAAGAGGACATATCATAGACTACGTCCAGAGCAACTACAATGTCAAAATAATCACGAAATACAACATTCTTAATCAATTAACACAGGAATCCCAACTAGATTCTATGAATACAACTCCCCTCCCCTTGAAATCGTTCTGGATCCGCCACTAAATTTTGTGTACGAAAATTGTAGACTAAAGACTAAATTAGGAACTATGCCATTTATCCATTTATAATGTTTTGGTTTTACTTCGCGTTTTTTTTTTAGTTTCTGTTACGTTCAAGCAAGATTGGGCTTCCTGTGTTTTACCGTCGTGGCAATGTATGCAGACAGTACTTGAGTAGTTGGTCGTTGGTCAATTACAGTTTGAAATCAAATTTATAATTTAATTTATATTCCAATATCCATAACGACGAGACACACTGTTAAAAGAATCCACAATTGATCATCCTGTGCCTTGATCATGTGGTTTATGCTCTTGGCGGCTTCAAATTTTGACGAAAATTATCGACCGGTTTTTTCAAATTTAGGGTAAGCTTAAGGCTATCTGTAATTTTTCAATCTTACGTGAATATTCCCTAACCAAATGAGATATCCTGCCTTTCCAGTAAGAACTAAGGGTTCATTTATCAAGATGAAGAGCTTACTCACGGCAGAAGACGATCTTAATAATCAATGGCAAGGTGGCAAGCGACGAGTTTGGATTATGGCGATGTTTGTGGGTACTATGTTCTTGTATGCAGCACGTTCAGCAGTTCCTCTATGTATGGCCGCTATGAGTAAAGATATGGCTTGGGATAAAGAAGCTGATGTATGTATACTTTACTGAGATATAGTGTTGCATTACCCATTCATTTCGTCGTTCAATGTAAGGTTATCATATACAGTACTGATCATCACTACCACCACCATCACCACATGCACCAGCACCATCAGCATCACCATACCAACAACACCAATACCATCATCTTCACCATACCACCAACACCAGAATGCAGTAGAGCCTTTCGTGCCCGCATTGGTCTGATCAGCCACAGCTGGACACACTGCACACAATCCTCCTCTACAAGATGTTTTGGTCTTTGCCAACAATGACGGATGAACACCAACACCAATACCATCATTATCACCACCACCACCACCACCAATACCATCATTATCATAACCATGACCATCACCATTACCACAACCTTCTCATCACCATCACCACCACCACTACCAACATCATCATGATAATCACCACCAATTGCCACCACCAATGGCATCATCAACATGATCATCATGATCATCTTTTGACTGTGAAGAAAATATGTTGCTTGGCCACTATTGGGACCATATAGATAAGTTTAACCAAGTTTCAAATCATTTCCAGTTTTCATCGATTTTCATCCAAGAGCCCCTTTAAGTTTTTCTCATTTCATTATTTTCAGGGTGCAGTCATGTCAGCATTTTTCTGGGGATATACTCCAGCGCAAATCGTCGGAGGCTGGCTAAGTGACAAGTATGGCGGAGAGTTAGTGTTAGGTTACGCAGGGATTGTTTGGTCACTTTGTACGATGATTGTACCATTTCTTCCAGCTGGTCCAATATTATTTTTTCCTCCAATTGCTGTTATTGTAATTTCAAGAGTTTTTACTGGATTATCTCAAGGTATTATTGTTTTCTTTAAAAAATTATTTCTCAGTCTACATTTCATCCTCTTTTCTTTCTCTGGGTTCATATCCAGGATTTTCCAAAAGAGGGTGCACAAATCTGAAAAGCCACCATTTTGTTTGTCCCCTCCAAGATGCCATACCAAGAAAAAATCTAGATATTGCTAGTTGGACTGTTCAAGAGATGCTTCCGGACATTATAATATAAAGTCCCATTATTTTTTTTATTGTTAGAGCTAGATTTGTTTTATTATTCATCACTCCTTTTCTACAGGTAGGGGGTCATGGGCACCTACAGACCCCCTAGATATTTTCCCATGTGTTTCTTTCCATTTTTTTGAAATAGTAAATTACAATGTTGAATTCTGGTCTAGCTTATTCCCAGAGCAGCTCAATTTGGAAGACAATATGATTTTACTCCCATGAGATTAATTTACATTCATAGAACTAACATCCTCCAAATTGAGCTGTTCTGGGAATTGCTGCAAGTGCCCTATTTCTTTACATTTTTTGTACTAGTTACTGTACATGTAACTCGATTCTTTTGTTTATTCAATAGGTTTACACTATCCTTCGTTGACAAACATTATTGTCAAAAGAATACCATTAAAAGAAAGAAGTCTGTTCACAAGCTCACTATTTTCAGCTGGTCCAGTTGGGTAAGCAAGATGACAATACAATGACAACAGTAATACTAGAATGCATTTAAATAGATCCCTTGCACTGATTCCCAAACTAGGAATTAAAACAAAATAATTTTCTTCTCTTGAGATTTTTAAAACTCTTCTAATAACGTAATAGACTTTTCCTGAATTCATGTTGAGTGATCACAAAACATTTTATCAACTGAAGTTTAACCTTGACTTGGAGCTATCGTCACTCGAGCGAATTTGGGAAAGGTCTATTTTTTCATTGCCTTGACCCGGGCCTTGCTAGTGAGGTTGTATAATGGTCTATTATAAAATAGTTCAGATATAACGCACGCTCTGATTGGCTAATAGCCATGTTTACATGAGGCTATGTGAACACGACAATTTCAATATTTTATAAAACAAATAGAAAATGTTTTGCCGTGTTTACATAGCCTGATATGAACACTCGGGAAAGTTTGGGAGAAGTCTTGAGCTCTGTGTAAACCTTGCCTGTGGCTCGGTTTTACACAACAGCTCTCAACTTCTCCCAAACTTCCCTCATGTTTATATTTGGCTATGTAAACATGGCAAACGTTTTCTATTTGTTAATTGTCAGCTTTGTGTGAGTTTCAATTAAAAACAAAAATTATAGGATAACTGAGTCCTTTGTTCACCCTAGTGAAGGCACCTCAATTATCTTAATGTAAAACATACCAAATTTTCTCAATATGTGAATTTATGAACTGCTAAATCACATACATTAAAGTGTGCTGTTTGTTGTGATTGGATGATGCCTAACAAAATATTTGATCTCTTTTTCTATGGAGAGTGCTGATTGGATAGTTATGAAAAATGAAAAAAACAAACTTAAAGTGTTCATGGCTCAAGTGTCCGCACTGTAATATAATATTGAACTAATAAAATCACAAATCCTTGTTTTCACAGGACCCTACTTATGGGAAGTGCCGGGTCTATAGTTCTGATATTATTTGGATGGCATAGTGTTTTCTTATTACAAGGATTGGTTGGTTTAACATGGGCATGGTTATGGAGATATTATGCAACTGGACAATATACACCTACTAGTAAAAGAACTGAACTATCTATAGGGAATATCAAAATGATGGAAGCAACTGTCTCTGAGAAGGCTGCTCAAGTCAGTGTACCATATTCAGCATTTTTCAAGCATCCTGGAGTTTGGTAGGGCATAATGCACACATCATTTTAAAATTAAAAGCAGAATTTGTATGAGTATGAAAGCCTTATGGCATGGACAACACTTTTTCAAGGTCAGGGAATTGTCAGGGAATTTTGATTTTGGTCAGGGAATTTTTGCAATTTACCCAAAAGTCAGTGAAAAGTCAGGGAATTTCTGTCAGTCTTCAAAAAATTGTTTTAAATTTGGAATTTTCAGTTGGGCTTCCTGTAGTCGAACAACCATTTTTCGTAAAATTAGAGCACATTGTGGTCAGTGAAAAATGGTCTTTGGTCAGGGAAAAGTCAGGGAAAAGTCAGGGAAAAGTCAGGGAATTTTATTTTTTCATATGAGTGGGAACCCTGTATTACCACGTCAGTGCCATGTCATGCTTAAAAACATTCGAAATTCTGTGCTGTGTCCAAGCTGCTCCATAACCATACATTCCAGCTACTATAACATCTTTTCACAGTGATACAAGATTTGCTCTATCTAGCCTTAGGGCTGGGAAGGTAGAAAACAGGATACCCAATGATTGTATTTGTCTTTTTTTCTTGGCAAGTGTCTCTGAAAAGACGGCTCGACAAGTCAGTGTACCATATTTGTCATTTTTCAAGTATAATGCAACAAGTTCTACTTTTGCAACGTCATGTGTGACGAATCTCACAGTGTGAACACAACATCACATTGGTGGTCACACGGTGCAATCTAGTTTTTGTGATGCCTCATGCAACATCGCATGAAAATCACATTGTGTATCCACATATTTATACTACACCACTGTATGAAGAGATCTTCGCAAGCAATGTGACCGTGATTAGTATTTTATTAGGGACTGATGATGTGATTTTCTTATCATTTGCTTACAGGGCTATTATAATATCTCAGTTTTGTCAAGCTGGTGCATTTTGGAATTTATTCTCATGGCTGCCATTATATTTTGAAGAAGTTTATCCCAATAGTAAGGTATTGCATAGTAAATAAAGTCATTTTAAAAACATTGCTTCAGTCCGTAGATAAAAATGATAAATAGACTGTGTGTCACTGGCCAAATTAGTTTTAGCTCAGTCACACCTCATTTCTTGCTTGCTTTTCCTGGTTAAAATGACCAGCAAGGCAAAGATTTGACTGGACAAGTTTCAATTTTTTCTGGACATTGTTGGATAACCAGCTGTTATCTTTAGCAACTTGGTTAGTCTCTTTTTCCCTTCGTTACTCTCGAGTATGTTATTTTGTGGAAATTGTTAATATATGACTTAGGAAAAATTCATTTTTTTTTCAGAAATGGATTTTTAATGTTTTACCATGGTTGGTGTTCTTTCCTTTTTCTACAATAGCTGGGCTGTTAGCTGATCGAATGATCAAATCAGGTACTGTATCTTACCAAGGTTTTTTTTTCAAAAATTTCAAAACATTTTAAATCTAGCATCAGTCCTTTTTTTGAATTTGTAAACATATTGAGTTCATAATTCACACTGAGTTTTCAACTCCAAACTTTACATTCATTTCACAACCAAAATTCTAATGGATGGCCTTTCTGGGGAGTTTTTCTACCTTGGCATGGCAATTGTTAAAGAATCAAATCAAAACTCAAGTAGATAATTCATTTTCAAGTATGGAGTCGGAGTGAATAATGAACTCAATATTCGAATAATAAATTCATTAATGGATTCTATGGGGGTATGCTTGAGCCCTTTTGACTATAATGTTCCATGGTACAATTTGCATTATTAATATAACACCTTTTTACTTAATCCATTGCAGGCTGGTCAGTGACATTTGTTAGAAAATTTTTTCAGGTAAGTTCGTTAGGTATTGACAAACTTACGACTGCCATACATATAACGATTGACGATTGACCATATGACGATTGCATGGAAGCCCTTTACAGTTACTATTTACTTGCATGTTGTACCATGTATAAGCCATGTATATGCTGTAACTCTACTGTTAAATGTGGAACTTACAAAAACATTACATATAAACTGGCTCTAAATCAAGAGCTTCTGGGGTTAGTAGTTTACTCTGATATTTATTAATTGTATTCCTGTTATTTTCAGACTTTCTCAATGTGTGGAACAGCTGTGTGCATGCTGCTGTTTGACTGGGTGATGACATTCCCTCAAGCAATGGTCCTTATTATGGTCACTATGGCTTGTAATGCTATGGGGAACTGTGGAGTCCCTGTAGCACCTCAAGATATGGCACCAAAGTTTGCTGGATCATTGTTTGGTAAGCCTAGTATACCTTAGCCTCCTTTGCAGACGTTCTTAGGGTCGTCACGTCATCATGCAACGTTTGACAGCTAGCATGTGGCATTCCTTTCTAGTTGGTGCAAAAAAATTGATAAACAGTTTTGATTGGCTCATCAACAAACAATCAGCCGATTTCAATTGGCCCATGAAAACAATTGGAAAGGAATGTTCTTCTCAAGTAAGCAGACATTCGTGGGGAGAGAAGCATTGTGTGACGACTCTAAGAGCATCTGCATAGATGAATGGGATTTACTCTGAATCTGTAACAAAGAATCAGTCCATAATTATTCTTTTGTTATTTCCTTCAAGGGTTGATGAATGCTGCTGGTGCATTCTCAGGTAAACATTTGTTTTTATAAGTGTACATGATTTATTTTATGTCCATCATGCAAATATAGCATATGGCAGATCCAGGATGGGGGAGAGGGTGTCCAAATGTACCATGCTGGAAGAGTCTCTCTTTAATCTTTCACCTTTTCATGTGGTCACCTCTATCCTTCCCTCTGGTTATATATTAAAAACAAATTTCTATAAGCCAGTTCAAGTTTAAGAATTGTTTTCAGTGCACATGCAATTTTATCTCGAATTTCTCACCTTCTTTCGTTTAATTAAGAACAAAAGAAGGTTTAAACAAAAGAAGGTGAGAAATTCACACGTGCATGCATGCACACTGAAAACGATTCTTAAACTTTGAAGCTGCTAATAGACTTATACCATCATTGTACATGCATGGCAAAACACAAAACAAGACTCTAAAATAAAACAATCAATAAGCCAGTTTGGAGTTTCAGAATCGTTTTCAGTGCGCATGAGATTTTATCCCTAATTTCTCACATTCTTTTGTTTAATTGAAATTTGGGATAAAATCGCATGCGCACTGAAAACGATTCTGAAATTCTGAACTGGCTTATTGAACCTCAGGTACGACAGGAGGGTCTGGACCCTCCTACCCTCCCCCTGGATCCACCACTGCATAGCATAGAATCATACCACTCATTTCTAATTCTTTTATCTCTCAATACAGGGATTGTGGTAGTACCTATCTGTGGTCATATCCTAGAGATCACTCATTCATGGAGCTCAATCTTCCACATTAATGCTGTCATACTGATGTTTGGAGCTGCAGTTTTTCTTATTTTTGGCACTGCTAAACAAATTGTATAGTAAATGAACTCAATACAATTACTGCAATTTTCAATATTACATGGACTCTGTCATTATGAGTTGCCCATTGGAATTTGGTTTTTCACTACTGCTAGTCAAAAAATATAAAAAGTATGGACTGATTATTTTTTATTAACATGTAATGATGAAAATTGCAGTAAGTACTTAGCACAAAAGAGAAAGATCTATCTAAATAGTACTGTTTAATATTTTTGTTCAACACTGGAGAACTTACATGCAGTGATGTCATACACTGTTAATATGCAGCCAATAAAGTCCTCCACAAGTCACAATTGTAATAAAGCACATTGAGACGATTGTGAAATGCTCTATTTAAAAACTCCCATTTTTTGAATTATTATTCCTGAATCTATATTTTTTGCACTAGCTCATAATTACCAAATTATTCTATTGCCTTTATGGTACTCACTCTAGCTGAAACCTGCTGGCTATTACTAAATACCAGTTTTATATCCACGTTCAATATTCTGGTTGAGTGATCACTCACAAAGCAATTCAAAACAAGGTTCCTGGGAAACAGTGAATCTCTTCACAAGGGTAGGAAATAAAAATGGTGTATGATGTACATAAAGAAAAGGGTGGGTTACACAAGATAAGGATGATTAGGGAATCAAGGGTGCATTCGGCACAGCAGTAGTACACTCACCTCTCACCTATGGGGTTTTGGGTTCAATTCCTGAACTCTGCATCACATGTGAGTAGAGTTTGTTTCTCTGCCTTGATTGAACACACTAAATCCCAAAAATATGTGAGTTAGCTCAATTCCAATTTGATATGTGAGGTAGGTTTTCCTAGTGTTCAGGAATATACCTATGGGCAACCTATCAGTTGAACTTACTGTTAACTCGCTTATCTTTAGCAGAACGTCTTTCAATCCCTTGGAAATAATGTCCTAGGACTTCTATTAAGAATTTATTGATATATTTTAATGCAATTTATTTTATAAGAATGAATCTAATGAATGTAAATTTAAGAGGAAGTAAATAATAATGACTCAAAATCACATAAAAATTATTAGTAATAATTGCAAAATTAATAAACATGGTCAAAACTCATATTTTGTTTTGTAACTAGTTAGATGGAATTATGAATGGGATTTCTTCCGTTTGTGTGGCCAATTTTTATAAACAAATCAATCAAATCAAATAAAACAAAAGTTGTTTTGAAAGATACTTCTGAAGATTGATTCCTACTTAAACTTATGTTTAATTTTGCATGCCAAATTTTTGCACATCAAAACGAGGCTATTACTGACCAGGACTGTAGCAAGCCTTGAAAAACTGGGGGGGGGCAATGTCCCTTAGCAACACATGATCACAAAAAAATTAATTTAACTCCATAGTTGCTTTACTTTCTGGAAAAAATTGGGGGGCAAGCCCCCCCCCCCCCCGGCCCTGTACGCGCTATGGCCCAGCTGCGGACCAGTGCTTTTAGCTTCTGGGGGAGGCATTTATTTAGGGGGACTAGTACGAAAATCGTTCAAAATTTAATTCGGCTGAAACTTTCCTAGAATAATCTCTAAGGGTCTAATAAAAACTGGTTAAAGTTTTTTCTTGATATTCCGAAGGGAAGTATTATATTTTTGCGAATCTTTAACGGAGTCTGTGACGTCATTTACTCAACACCATACATCGCTCCATACATTTCCCTTTATTTTGTGATCAAAATATTCGCTCGTTTCATACTCAATACTGAAAAAAGAGACTTAAAAATCAATTGTCATCACAATAAACGTCAGTAAAGTCTTTCAGCCAACCTTTGGACTTCATAGAAATAAAATAAATCAAGAAGTTATTTACAAAGAAATGTATGGAGCGGTGTTTAGTGTTGAGTAAATGACGTCACAGACTCCGTTAAAGATTCGTAAAAATATAATACTTCCCTTCGGAATATCACGAAAAAACTTTAACCAGTTTTTATTAGACCCTTAGAGATTATTCTAGGAAAGTTTCAGCCGAATTAAATTTTGTGCGATTTTCGTACTAGTCCCCCTTTAAAGGATAACGTTACTGAGGGGCTATAACTTGTACTTATGCATGGACCGTGTTCGTAAATCGTTCGTTTTACATACTTGTCGTGACGTAAGCCATGAGAGATTTTATATGGTCTCTTGCGTAAATTCAAGGTCACGCAATCTTGTCACAGATTGCAAGTGAACAGACACACCACAAACACACCAAAAACAAAATGGCTGAATCCAATTCTAGAGTTCATCGACTATCTTTCTAAGCTAACAGCAGCGTTATTGAGCCTGTATCACTCCTAACTTCCTACTATAAGTGTTAGTCAGTAGGGAAAAATCGGAAGACCTTTTTCATAGCCTAAGAAATCAGAATAGATTTGCATAATCTCAGCAAAGTTAATGACACGTGTCACAGGCAGAAACCTTAAACGTCGGGCTCTTTATCCAAATATCAACATGGAAGACGATGTAATACCGCTGTCGAATCGATTGTTAACCCAATCCAAAGAAGACAGTCTTTTAGCCACTAAATTTCACTGGTCGAGGGCCGATCGACCTAAATGGTTGGCAGCGCTCCTCTTCGCCTGTTCATGTCTGTATACGACCAGAATTATTATGCCTTTATGTGTGGTATCGGTGTCTGAAGACTTAAAATGGGATAAACGGGAATCAGTAAGTGATATTGATGCCTTTTTGTGGTATTCATTGATGTGTTAGTATACTAATAATTAAAAAACTATGAATTTTTTAAACCGTATCACTCCACTGGCGTTCTTGACAACACAGCTGCTAGAGCTCTAAACACTAATTTCTTGAATTGAAATGGGCTATTTTAGTTTTATTCTTTTTTAACAACTTCGATCTATTCACGCAGTCTATTAAAATAAATTATATGTACGAAAAATTCGAAAAATGAGCGATTATCCGTTGGTCATTTTACGTAAACCCCTACCCCATCTGGAAAATCGTCTAGAGTTGGGTGGGTAGGTGGTATTTTTGTTTACAAAGGTCAGTGGATAGGGAATGAATGAGAGTATGGCAGAGTAGCTTGTGCAATTTGATTTTGATTTTTCCATCCATTCCATCCCATCCATTCATCCACCCATCCATTCATCTACCCATCCATTCAACCACCCATCCAATCATCTACCCATCCATTCATCTACCCATCCATTATTATTACCCCATTCACCCTATCCATCCTATCCATCCATCCAATCATCCATCCACCCATCCATTATTAGGTACATGGTACAACGTTTCATCCATTTATTTATTCATTCATCTCTTTTTTTTTCTTCCAGGGTCTGATTTTGTCGTCCTTTTTCTGGGGCTATCTAATCACTCAGATCCCAGGTGGATTCCTTAGTGATGTGTACGGAGCCGAAAGACTTGTGATGTGGGCAATCATTGGATGTTCAGTCAGTACCATGGCTATCCCTGTCGTAACCAGTTCAGCTTTGAGCATGTTGTCACTTATCTCACCTTTAATGCTTGTAGTGGCAGTTAGGGTGTGTCTTGGATGCTCACAAGGCAAGTGTTCCATTATATATCATATACTTTATTATTGTCTTGGTCTTCTAGGGTGCCACAAGTTGTACACTGATAGACCCTTTTCGAATATGGCGACTATGACGTAAAACAAGGAGAATGAAAATGTCCCAGATGTCGAGTTGTGCGGCTGTATCCAAAATAATTGTGTCCTAAAATAAAGTTATCAATGATGGCTGACCCAACTTTTCAAAATCCATAATCCATCTTCTGCTTCTCTGCATTTTCATCCAAGGCAACACACATTCTCTTTGTTAGGAGAGAGAACATTGAGCCTCTTCAAAGTTATATAAAAAAAAAAAAAGTTTGTTTCATGGGCCAAATAAAATCACTCTGAAATGTTGATGGTAAAATGTTAATATATAATTTTATAATAATTGTTTTTACCAGGCATATTCTATCCAGCTACTTACAGTATCATTGGGAAGTGTATGCCAATCAATGACCGTTCATCAGGAGGTGCAATAGCACTGGCAGGGGGTCCACTGGGGTAGGTGTTATTGTTATTAAGGGAGGGGTGGGTGGGTGGCAGAACTGTGTTCAATGGGGCTGTGAAATTTTTGGCCTTCCAATAAAAATTTTTTTTCAGGGTTTCTTTCTCTCCCCCTCCCCTCCCCAAATGAAACAACAGCTGAATAGTCCCCTTCACAGTTCCTTAATACAGTATATTGTCATGTTATGCATCAGTATTCATGTTTTTCATTTTATTTCTTATTTCATTTCATAGGAGTCTCGTCATGGGTAGCCTTGGGTCCCTCCTGCTCGTACGTCTAGGCTGGCGTATAGTTTTTATCATTTTTGGCTCAGTGGGTCTCATATGGGCTCTTGTGTGGTATTACTATTTTCTGAATCAGAATCCAGCAGTTATTGACATGAGTAGAAATTCAAGTAAAAAAGAAAAAAGTGTCTTGTCAAAGAGCCATAAAACAGAGACGATAGTTCCATGGGGAGTGCTAATGTGGGAGCCAGCAGTATGGTGTGTATATAGTGTGTATATTATGTATATATGGCAGCCATGACAGGAGGCACATCAATAGAATCTTTTTCCCTGGGAAACTGAATGCTATCCCAGGTTAATCAGATAAGACTAGATTCAAATGTTCATGGCTCCTGTCATGGCTGCCATCATGTAATGGTACAAAGCCTCTAGATGTTCTAGATAGTTGTGCCAGTGGTGTGTGCTAGTAATAGATTGACTGAATAGGTGAATAAAAGAATGGAAGGATGCATGGACGGACAGACGAACAAATGAATACATAAATGATGAGTGATGGATGGATGGATGAACAGACGGACGGATGGATGGATGGATGAATGAATGAATATTTGTTTTTCTTGTCTAGGGCTGTTGTTCTTGTTCACTTCTGTCACAACAGTATGTACTTCAACCTTATCTCATGGTTACCGACATATTTTCATGAAAACTACCCAGATGCCCCAGTAAGTGAAATATGTTATTCCTATAGTTCCATATGTAATATAGAATACCCACTCCCCCTCCCTAGGCTTTGCCACAAGCTGCAGGGGCAGATCCAGAGGAGGGTTACAGGGGGTGTGCACCCTACCCTGGGTCAAGATTCCCCATCTTCAAAGATAGCTGACATTTCTTGTCTCACACAGGAGTTTTTAGTTGAGCAAGGGATTGAGTGACTGACTTTGGAAAATGTCCAAAAGTACCCATACCTCCTCAGGGAGGGAGAAGAATTAGTGTAATATATATCTCCATCCCTTTATAAACTGTTTCCTTCATAGTTTTTTTTGGAGAAAACACAGAGAAAAATATGGTTAAATTAGAAAAAAAGGGAGAATAAGACTCTCCACTCCCCATTTTCTTTACTTAGGATGATGTGAAAAGAAGTACAAGAACTAATGTATATCTATCTGGTCTTTGGTTCTTCCTGATTCCCCTCAGAAATTCTAATCCTTTGGGGATTGGTTCGTTTTTTCAACTATTGATTCTAATTTTCTTTTTTCACAGGGATGGATTTTTAATGTACTCCCTTATGTAGCAAATCTGGTTGGAAAGATTGTGGGAGGAAAAACTGCTGATAAAATGATACAAAAAGGTATGCAAATGTTGCCTTTCTGAAGTTCAACTGCCGACTGCTATTGATGTGCTATTATTTTTTCTCCCAGGATTTTCTGTT